>BMAU01021234.1:0-600000 GCA_019973935.1 Trichonephila clavipes
AAATAATCATTTAAAAAAAAATCCCCTGAAAGTATTGATTAAAATAAGAAAAATGAAACAGTAAATTATCCTCAATGTTTTAATATATAATTTGAATTTAAATACTACAGATATTTTTTAAAAACTTAGACATACATTATAAAAACTTAATTCCATTTGAGAATAGACATACATTATAAAAACTTAATTCCATTTGAGAATTTTAAGGTAAAGAAAAAAATGAGAATTCTCAACTCGTTGACTTGCAATTATTTCTGTACACTTTAGGGTTTAAAGAAATTCTTCCCAGGTTTTATGATTGCTACAGGAACCGGTCTCCCGTGAGCCATAAACTTCCCCTCAATGCCCATTGTGTCTCCCCCGACCGTCTCTAATTATCTTTCAAGATACTAAACCTTTAGCTAAAGGGGAAGAATTCGAAAACTCGACTTACCGTTTTTGAACTCATTACTTGAGGAGGAAAAATCAGTTTGGTTCATTTTTGGTGAGTCCCCGGCCTTACGAAAAATTCAGTGTGGTCCGTTTTCGAAGCCTCTCTAGTAGGGCGGAAAAATCCGTGCTGTCCGGTTGGAGGGTTAAACAAATAAAGAAATCTTTTTATTATAAAAAAAATCAAAAATGGAGTTACCATTCCTTAATATATGTGACTGTTTTCGGAGTACTTTTTTGAAATATATAAATTTTCAACTAAATAAACACTGTTTTAGTTGAAATAGGGCATAAAACTAGGAATTCAAGTACAATTTCCACTAAATTAAAAATAATTTTGGATATATTGGGAATTTTGAGTGAGAAATTTTAGTGGAAAAATTGCAGCTATGGTAAGCCTTGTATTGAAAATTCTAATTAATATATTTGAATAATATTTATACAATACATAAATAACATCCTTATATCTATAATTGGAAGTATAAGATTTGTAATACTTTTGAAAGTTTGTTAAATATGCCAAATTTTATGCAAAAACACGATTTTTTAAAAAAAATAATGATTTTTTTTTCATAAAAAAGTAATAAAGTACATAAATATATACACAAAAATTAGATTTTGATTTATAACACAGATAGAACTAAATAAAACATGTTTTGAAAATTTCAATTCAATATCTTAAAAATATTTTGTGTATGGATCTACTTCTGGTTTTGTAAACTCCATTTTTCCGGTTTACTAATTATGCTATAACTTTGCTCCTAGATATTGTAGAAACAAAAATAGAGTGTTTTTTTTTTGGAATCTTAAATCAGTGTTTCTCAAAGTGTGGGGCGCGCCCCCGGGGGGGCGCGATGACCCTACAAGGGGGGCGCGAGCGTATCGAAAATTTAAAGATTTTTTTTTAAAAAAATAACCGGAAAGAGAAGTAAAACAAAATGCTTTCTTCCATAATAAAAAAATACACACAACAACACTGACATAATTTATGTTTATTATCTGGCTTTTTTCCGTCATTAAATAGCTATCTTTGATCCCAAAACCAAATTAAAGAAAAAAAAAACATTTTGTTTTATTTGCTGTATTTCCTCAATGAGAGATTTTTTTATTACGTTTTAACATAAAATATTACTCGTTAAAAGAAAAACGAAACCCAGACTCTGAGAAAAATTCTAAGAAGATAAACAATTCACCACTGTAATTATTATTGAAATACTGTACATTAGTTGTAGAAAAAGAAAAGGAAGTCATGATTCACTTTTCAGCCAGGCTGCATAGTACGTTTGCTAATCATTTGATTGACCTTCAATCTTATGGTATGGTTTTATTATCAATATTAGTTCCCTCCTATCTTTTATGTGTTTGCTTTTCGCTTAGGGAAATTGTAAATAATTGAGTTTTGCGATATTTGGTAAAGAATTGATTGGTTTAACATTTCTGTAGGATAATTGAAAAGTGTCTGATTTGCGTCCTTTATTATGGTCTTGTACTTTTGAATCATTTTTAGTTCAGTTTTATTGGATTTTTTTCTCAAATCATCAAAGAATTGAATAGTCCTTGAAAGAAGGTAAGTATACTTTCTATAAATTAAAAATATTCACTAGAATTCCGATTTGTATCGTGTACAGTAAAAATAATTCTAAACAAATGATTGGGGTGACTGAGTCCCGCCGCACTACCATTAATGTTAGTATCGAGTACGCTCCTGCTCCCGGGTTAAAACATTTTGAAGTCTTCTCGCTTTAAATGTTAAAAAGTAACACAATTATTCTTCATCGGAATTTTATATTCTTTTTCATAATTTAACATTAATTCTAAATGCTAATTGTGTGAGGTTTAAAATTACAGTTCTTTTAAACAGTTATTTACAATTATAGCATTTATCTAAAAAAAAAAAAACATTTTACATTTTTGTATACAATGTCGTGCACACAGTTTTACTCTCCTTACAGTTCAGCTATTATATCAAGAATAATGTTTTATTTTTTTTAAAAAATGAACTCGTGCGAAGAGTCGGTGTTTCAGCCAGTATACGTTTGATGTATCAGTACTGAAGAAGGTATTTTATAAATAATTTCTTATTACTGAATTTGGCCGCGGTAGCCGAGTGGTATAGGTATCGGATCGTGGCTTGCCTTGTCACGAGTTCGAGCCCAGTACCACTAAAGATCCGCCGTGTAGGGCAGCGATGCACGTTAAATCTGTTGAGAGTTGAAACGTTTTCCCGTTGGTATGGTGTGGTAGTTAGGAGAGAGGGGTGCCAGCTCAGGTGTCATCCACGTCACTTGACCATGGTTCAAAATTACGTGGTCCGTCGTCAAAAGCCCTCGTGCAGCTGAACAGTGCGACGTTAATATTCAATCAATCAATCTTATTACTAAATTAAGAACAAGTTTAATAATTATTAGGGACTTCCATGGGCTTGTCTTGTAGAGGAAAGTTTTTCAAAGGAAGGTTTAATATCAGAAATTGACACTTAAAGAGTTATTTTTCTATATTTAGCTGAGATCTATATTTTGTCTTCAAGGCATCCACTGCAGAAAATCCGGTTTGAAAAAGGTAGGATGTTGAAAATGGTAATAGTATACGAAGTGCTTTTGTTTTCAGTACAGATAATTCCTCATCCACCTCTACCCCAAATTCAAAGAGCGATTTATTACAAAATTGCCTTTTAATTTTTCACTGGATGTAAAATCTATGAAGATTTCTTCTTCGGAAGTTGAGAGCCCTTCTGGGGAGTATCTTGAAATAGATCCCTAATCCACTCGTAACTTGCTACCAAGCTGTCCTCATCCAGAAAATACTTTTTAAAATTCTTTTGCCAACATAGCTAAATGATTTTACATGTTTTAAAAAACAACTTTTCACATGTTGTTCTACAGATTTGTAAGTTTTAACACATATCGAGCTGGGGCTTTTTTTCCATCATTTACTTCAGTAGTGGTAAATCCAAAATTTAAGTATTTTTGAGAAGATCGCCTTGATTTAATTTTCGGAACCATGCTCGTTCGTCTGTGTACTTGTTGATTCTTTATTATGGTCGAATGTTTGCTTACGACTTAAAAAATGTATGTATGATATTGTTTTAATCTACTGCCGTAAATACTTAATTACCGTGAATTACAATTAACGTGGAAATTTAAAAAAATGTACATTCAAGCTAGATTCGATAGCTATAGGAGTATCGAGTCGACCAAAACTGACTGGAATTGTACGAGGAAAAGCATTTTTACATGTTTTGCGCAGACGTCCGATAGGTTGCCCAGACTCACGCAAACGTACCCTATAATGCCAGATGTGATGGATATGATAGAGAGCGACATTGACTAGACTATTTTTCTAATGACATTTGTACTTTGAGAAATGAATGCTGAAGGAAATAAATCTTTAATTAAATACATCATTTTGCGATCTGTTCCAATTTAAAAAATTAGAGAAAGAAAAATAACATAATTCTAAGTAATATATATTTTAAGTAATTTTCTTAAAATATATATATATTACTTAAAAGTTACCTATACACAAAATTTAATATACTTATCGTATTAATTTAATTTGCACGGTTTATAATTAAGATCGTATTGTAACTTTAGCGTCTCTCTCTCAAAGTGCATTTTTATTGCAGTAAATACATTATTGTTGTACAGGGGGGCGAGACAAAAATTATGATTGAAAATTGGGTCGCCAGTATTCAAAGTTTGAGAAACACTGCTTTTAATGTATGAGTGGTGCACAGAGTACTTTATGACTAATTAATTAATACTAAATTAAGAACAAGTTTAATAATTATTAGCTACTTCCATGGGCTTGTCTTACAGAGCAAAGTTTTTGAAAGGAGTTTTAAGATAAGAAATTGACCCTCTGAGTTCATTTTCTATATTTAGCTGATATCTATATTTTGTCTTCTAAGCAACCACTGCATTTTGTAATATGTTCCAATTTAAAAATCAGAGAAAGGAAAAATAACTTAGTAATTATCCTATTACTTAATTTTTTTTTGCTTAAAAGTAACACATACAAAATTTAGTACTTATGTCATGAATTTGTACGGTTTATAATAAATATTGTTGCTTTATCGTAAAAGTGCATTATTATTGCATTCAGTAAATTATTATGTATAAGGGGGGCGATAAAAATTGTGATTGAAAAGGGGAGCGCCAGTATTGAAAGTTTGAGAAGCACTGTCTTAAATGCTATAAAATAAAAGTATATAAAAAAAATTGAAAATTTTCCCCAGAATGGCGAGTTCGGGTAGTCACATACCTTAACGGAAATAGCAATGACAGATTTGTAGCGGGTAAATCATATATATATATATATATATATATATATATCATATTTCTATGATATTTCTGGTGATTGATTAAACTAAATGTAAGACGTGGCGAGTGGCTGATTATACTGTAGCGAACCAAAGATAGGGCGTGGCCGATGGTGTGGTTTTCTATGTTACATGGAGCGTGGTCGAATATGGTATTATCGAAGAGGCACTCATGTAAATCGTAATTCCTTTTTATTCACATCCGGAAACACATAAAGATCCAGTAGGGACGGCATTACACATAAAAGAAGCAAATATGGACGACACAACACAAACAAAGAAACTACAACACACAACACAAAGCAGCCGGCTACAGGACTACAAAGAAACGAACGAAGAGAGCGAGATAACTAAACTAAACTAAAATTAGATGATCGCGGGCGCCTATTCCCAGAAGAATGGGAGAAAAAGAGAAATCCATGATGAAATTTAAAACAAATACCGAAAACTCCCACGAAAATCGGGGAGGGATGACGTACCCCAAAGCACGAGCGTTCTATCGAAGCAGAGCGCTTGCGGGGGGAGGGTAGGAAACGCAGGAAGGAAGACGGAACGGCCGAAGGCAGTAAATCAATTCGGTGACAATTCACCTCAGAATCCAAAATGAAAGAAGAGAGCGAGATTTGGTCGCTGGACATCATTGGGCACTGGAACGCGAAGCGTTCCTCCGTCCCATACTTAATGTATTGGGCGCTTGACGTTGATTGCCTGCGTTGGTGATCGTGCATCCTGATTGGTGGACACGGAAGGATAAAGTGGGAGGGAGAGAACTGGTGGTTTCAGCGGTCTCAAAAAAAAATTCTAAGTCCAAATTCGTGCAAGCAGATGAGTAGCTCGTCTGCTATTGGTCGTCAGGGATCTGTGAGCAAGAACTCTATTCGCTGTCCTGGTGTCAAGTAGGAAATTAAGATTTAAAGTTGGGAACTAAAATAAGAGCGAGATTTCCAGAGACATCGGGTTTTATACCTGACGTTGAAGATGACGTGAAATTTTTGTAATAAGAGCTCTGATTGGTTACCATGGACGGGAAAGGTATTTATGATGTAATAATATTAGTCGATTACGATTAAGATCAGGGTGTTAGTTTCGAACCAAATAATTAAAAGATGATTTGAATATTATTAAAAAGAGTTAATTAAAATGATGCTAGGGGGAATTATTGCATATATACACTGCTGGACAATTGCTAAGGACGGATAACACTATCATCCATAGCAGCCACAAAATGAAAGGAAGCAAAATGTGGAAAATTAGAATAAGTGCGGGATATTAGTAAGAAGAAGTATGAGTATGCAAATTTTTTTTCCATGTCTGTTCGTCACGTGATAGCGTTCATAAGAGCTTTAAAGGTTTTGACGCGTGTGGACAGTTGTTGTTTCAAGTCAAAGTTTTACAGGAAAGATTTAATAGACGAACTTAAAATTTTTGGCATGTCTTCCCGACATCACATAGATGATTTTATGCGTGGCCGAATTATTGGAAAGATCGAAGAAGGGCGAAAAATAACAGATGTTGCCAGGGAGTTCGACATCGCTCACAGCGTTGTTTCACGGCTGTGGAAGTCATTTAAAACTACTGGAATGTGTAGTAGACGACATGGGGGAGGTCGTGTTAGAAGTACGACGCCTCCAGAAGACAGATATATCGTCCTATCAGCAAAAAGGAACAGGCGCACCACAGCTCAGCAGGTGGCAAATCAGTTTCTTGCTGCCTCAGGAAAGCAGATCTCCCGAAAAACTGTTGCCTGACGTTTGTGGGGAGGAGGACTATACGCACGCAGAGCTGTTGTGTGTGTCCCATTGACCAGACAGCACGGTACTGCCCGTTTGCAATGGTGTCGTGAGCATCACAATTGGACTGAACAGGACTGGGCATGCGTACTATTCTCAGATGAGAGTAGGTTCAGTCTGTCATCGGATTGTAGACGCCAACTGATCTGGCGCGAGAGTGGTACTGCTTATCGTCCAGAAAATATCCAGGAAAAGGACCGATATCCGACATGCAGTATCATGGTGTGGGCCGGCATCATGATCAATGGCCGCACGCGCTTACATGTGGTTGCGAATGGGACTATGACGGGCCAACGATACATTGATGAAGTTCTACTTCCTCATGTTCGTCTTTTCCGTGGTGCTGTCGGTGATAAATTTGTTTTTATGGACGACAAAGCAACATGTCATCGAACACTCGCTGTTCAGGATTGTCTAGACAGCGAGGGTATTCAACGTCTCGTATGGCCAGCGCGTTCTCCAGATCTAAACCCCATTGAAAATATGTGGGATGCTTTGGGGACGCAAGTTGCTGGTCGAAACTATCCTCCGACAAACAAGAACACCCTCATCCGTGCACTCACAGAGGAATGGGATAAATTGCCTCAACAACTGCTGGATAATGTTGTGCAAAGTATGGTACGACGTGTGGAATGTTGCATCACACTCCACGGTGGACATATCCTGTACTGATACCTTTCTTTAAGGTGCCTGCTGACTTTTAGATGCATTGTTCCATTTCTCCGTACGCAGATCAAATAAACATTTTTTTTCCCTTTCAGATGTTTCACAGCTTTTGTACTTTCCAGAACAATAAATATTCTTTATTCTACTGTCTGAACAGTGTGGCAACTATATTTTATCCTACTAGGCCTCATGTCTCGCTTAATGTTATGCTACATAGCAATTTGTGATCCGTCCTTAGCAATTGTCCAGCAGTGTATAATTTTAATTAAGGTCGTTGAGTTAGGTAGAAAGCTCTACAATTTGATTTACAAATAAAATTTGTGTGTCAGTCAATCCACTTTAATAATTTTGAGCTTTAAACTATTAAAAAAAAATTTGCTCATTAAAACATTAAAATTCATGATTTAATTTTATGTCCTTTTTAAGGTAAATAAGTTAATTGTTGCCTCAAAAATGTAAATAAAGGATAATGAATTTATATCTATATATCTATCTATATATATATATATATATATATATATATATATATATATAATGCTTTGTATTTTTTTTATCAATAATGAACTTAATTAGAAAAAATATTTTATGAAAATGTGCAATTTTAATCTCGCCACCAGTTTTTTTTTATATAATTACGATAATATTTTGAAAATTGATTAATTTGTTTTTTATACCATGATTAAAATAGCTGTTCACTAAAAGGTTAAAATAAAGCTATAGATGTATGACTCAAAAATATTTTATTATTAATTTTTTATTTACGAAAAGGTCCGAAATTTTCTCATGTGTTATATATATATATATATATATATAAAGGAGAAAAGCGACTCACTAACTCACTGACTAATCACGATATCTCCGGAACTATTAAACCTACAGACTTGAAATTTGGTAGGTAGGTTCCCTTCATGGAGTAGACGTCAGCTAAGAACGGATTTTGCAAAGTTTGAACTCCAAGGGGCGTTACGGGGGTTTAAGGGGCGTTATAGATAATTATTTCCATTACTAAACTATTAGATGTACCGTTGTGAAACTTGGAAAACAGATTTCTTTCATAAAGTAGAGATACCCTACATAATGATTTTTACAAAAATCGACCTCCAAGGGGCGTTGAGGGCGCTTAAAGGGCGTTATACATAATTATTTCCATTTTTAAACTATTAGACGTACAGTCTTGAAATTTGGTAAGCGGATTCCTTTCATAGAATACAGATCCCTAACAGATAGGGTTTTGTGAAAATCGACTCCCAAGTGGCGTTGTAGAGAATTAAGTGGCGTTATAGGCAATTGACTCCTTTTTTAAACTATTAGACGTAAAATCTTGAAATTGAGTAAGAAAATTCCATTCACTGAGTAGAAATCTGACATAAGATGGGCTTTGTGAAAATCGTTTCGTTAGTGGCGTTGCGGGGTCTTAAGGGGCGTTATAGATAATTATTTCCATTTCTAAACTATTAGACGTACAGTCTTGAAATTTGGTAAGTGGATTCCTTTCATAGAGTACAGATCCGATGCAAAATGGGTTTTGTCAAAATCGACTCCCAAGTGGCGTTATAGGCAATTAACTCCTTTTTTAAACTATTAGACGTAATCTCGAAATTTAGTAAGCTGATTCCATTCATTAAGTAGAGATCTGCTATAAGGTGGGTTTTGTGAAAATCGTTTCCTAAGTGGCGTTGCGGGAGCTTAAGGAGCGTTATAAATAATTATTTCAATTTTTAAACTATTAGACGTGCAGTCTTGATATTTGATAAGCGGATTCCTTTCATAGAGTACGATCCGCTACAAAATGGGTTTTGTGAATATCGACCCCAAGTGGCGTTGTGGAGTATTAGGTGGCGTTATAGGCAATTAACTCCTTTTTTAAACTATTAGACGTACAGTCTTAAAATTTGTAAGCTGATTCCTTTCATAGCGTAGAGATCCGCTATAAGATGGGTTTTGTGAAAATCGTTACCTAAGTGGCGTTGCGGGGTTAAGGGACGTTATACATAATTATTTCCATTTCTAAACTATTAGACGTACAGTCTTGAAATTTGGTAAGCGGATTTCTTTCATAGAGTACAGATCCGCTGCAAAATGAGTTTGGTCAAAATCGACTCCCAAGTGGCGTTGTAGAGAATTAAGTGGCGTTATATAGGCAATTAATTCCTTTTTTAAACTATTAGACGTAATCTCGAAATTTAGTAAGCTGATTCCATTCATTAAGTAGAGATCTGCTATAAGATGGGTTTCGTGAAAATCACTTTCCAAGTGGCGTTGCGGGGATTAAGGGGCGTTATGAATAATTATTTCCATTTTTAAACTATTAGACGTGAAGTCTAGAAATTTGGTAAGCGGATTCCTTTCATAGAGTACGATCCGCTACAAAATGGGTTTTGTGAATATCGACCCCAAGTGGCGTTGTGGAGTATTAGGTGGCGTTATAGGCAATTAACTCCTTTTTTAAACTAAGACGTACAGTCTTAAAATTTGCAAGCTGATTCCTTTCATAGCGTAGAGATCCCGCTATAAGATGGGTTTTGTGAAAATCGTTACCTAAGTGGCGTTGCGGGGTTAAGGACGTTATACATAATTATTTCCATTTCTAAACTATTAGACGTACAGTCTTGAAATTTGCAAGCGGATTTCTTTCATAGAGTACAGATCCGCTGCAAAATGAGTTTGGTCAAAATCGACTCCCAAGTGGCGTTGTAGAGAATTAAGTGGCGTTATATAGGCAATTAATTCCTTTTTTAAACTATTAGACGTAATCTCGAAATTTAGTAAGCTGATTCCATTCATTAAGTAGAGATCTGCTATAAGATGGGTTTCGTGAAAATCACTTTCCAAGTGGCGTTGCGGGGATTAAGGGGCGTTATGAATAATTATTTCCATTTTTAAACTATTAGACGTGAAGTCTAGAAATTTGGTAAGTGGATTCCTTTCATAGAGTAGAGATCCGCTACAAAATGGGTTTTGTGAAAATCGACCCCAAGTGGCGTTGCGGAGAATTAAGTGACGTTTTAGGCAATTAACTCCTTTTTTAAACTATTAGAAGTACAGTCTTAAGGTATCCAACTACTTGCGACAACTTTTTTTTGAAAAAAAAAGGAAATATGGAGATCTTTTTGTGATTTTTATATTTATATAGTATATTTTAAGGAAAAAATCCTAAAATTGGTAAAAGAAAAAAAAATTATTATTATTAAAATGGGAAAAAACTAGTAAAAATGTACGAAAAATTACATAAACGGGGGCCCGCTCTCTACAAAGATTTTATGAAAAAATTCTCAATTTTTCAATTGTGATGTGTTACTTTGTTATTCCTGTTTGAAGTGACATTCACGATAAGAGATATTTTAATTTTTACAAAAACTAGAGCACTTTATCTAAGTCATTATACGAAATTGCTTAAAAAAACATTGACTATATTCACATAAAGAGCTGCAAATTTTGAAATAAAACAGTTATTGATAAATCTGAAGATCAAAACACTTCTACTGTTATGCAGAACATAAGCAAAAAATTTCAGCTAATTATTTTCAAAACTTTTTGAGCAATCGCGGTCCCCGTTTGAGTTTTTCGAAAAAAACACGTTTCGCGTAAAACGCATTTCAAAGTTTGACATCTTGTGTAAAGTTATGGCATTTGCTTTTACTAAAACCCTTGTAGTTTTTGTTCTAGTGGAGGGAAAATAAAGTACTTGATATTGTTATTAAGTTAATAAAATGGTCTATAAAATAAAATCATAAAAAATTTTGCCGATTTTTGAAAAAAATCATGGTTTTAGGGTAGTCGGATATCTTAAAATTTGGTAAGCTGATTCCTTTCATGGCGTAGAGATCCGCTACAAAATAGGTTTGGGGAAAATTGATCCCCAAGGCTCACTTGGGGGAGTAAGGAGGTAATAGATAAATATTTCCGCTTTTCAATTAATAGACCCACCTGCCTGAAAATTAGAAGGTATGTTCCGTTCATGGAATAAAATTCCTTTTACAAAGAGTTTTGCGAAAACGGACCCCCAAAGGAGTGGGGTTGCGAGGGATTAAGGTGTGTTATTGAAAAATTCCTGTTTTTGAATTTAACTCATTTACTTGAAATTTGTTGAGCACGTTTCTTTAGTTGAATAGAGTTCCACTAAGAATGGATTTTACGGAAATCAACTCCATGGAGGAGCGGGGAGAGTTATTGGGGCGTTTTGATAGAAAAAATTTCCGTTTTCGAACTACTAAATAATAATAAAACTTTGTTTGCATGCTTCTTTTGTTGAAATGGAATCCGCTAAGAATGTACTCAGAGAAGTATTGATGATAAAAATTCCGATTTTGCTCTGTTAGATTTAGACTTGAAATTTAGCACGCATACTTATTCTATGGAGTAGATATCCACTGAAAGTTGCTTTAGTGGAAATCCACTTGATTATTAAGTTAAGTGAGCGTAAAAAATCTCTCTACTTCTATTTTAGATATAAATTAGAAATTAGATATTATAATTTATGTCCTTTTTATATCAAAAGGCGAGAGTTACAGCTATAAATATATTTTTCAATACATTTGAATTCTTAATGCTAGATATCATTAATTCATATATATGTAAACAGTAAACATTTATACAACATCGTGAAATACCCAGTGAAGCGGGTGGGTAACGGCTAGTATTATATATGCATTTTTTTAAAAATATACTCTTCACATTTCATTTTTCCTAATACTCACACATATGCTTTCAAATTTAAAACAGTTATCAAATATGTATATATCAGTAATCATACCTTTTTGTATAGGATTGTATGATCTAAAACAGTGATACTGCGAGCCGCATGTGGCCCACCGGATCTTTCTGAGTGACCCAGTCATGGCCCTTTGCACTAACAAATAAAATTATTTAAGAACAATGCATTAAAAGTTTAGCGAGAAATTCTACCAATCAAACAATCAAATATATCAATTTTTATATCGATGTCGTGCCGTTACGAATCATGAGATGTTTTTTTTGGAATTGTTTCGGTTAATTATAAGAAAAACTGTGGAATAGCGACCAGACAGATCTCTGAAATAATCATTCAGTTGTTCGGAAATTTGGATATTTTTTTTTCTTTTTTATGTATGTTCTTCACACATCCACCAATTTTTTTGGCAATCGGATACCTCCTCGGGTGCGTCGGTTTTTTAAAATTTTTTTTGTATTATATAAGTATTGTACACACACACACAAACACACACAGGACGTGCTCGAATGAGTAAAATGCCGAAAATAAGACTCTTTGCTTATGGGACATATATCTTTAAAAATTTCCATTAGAGCTTAAATTTTATTGCGTTCTTAATAAAAATATTTTGTTCATTGTGCAGAAATACAAAAATAATTTTTTATTAAAATTTTTTTTTCTGTTTAGTTTTAAGTTGGACATAATTTTTGAGATTTCATAATACAAGCTTATGTTTTGGTACCATTTTAACACTCTTTTATAAGTTTCACTTGTATGTAATAGAATCTTTGAACTCTATTTTTACCCACTTTAACCCTTTATCTACCACATTATGGTTTACTGCAGTTTTTTTTCATGCAATAATTTTTTTGAATCACTACATTGAAAATTAAGGGATATACATAAAAAACCCTCAATTTTAGATAATTTAACCCGTTAGAGCTAATTAATTAATTAAAGATAATCAACTGTAAAATTAATTACATACACTGTTCACTTAAAATAAACAATCAAATTGTTTTCTAAGGTCTTCCTTTACATAAAAAAATTAAGACACATTTTGACAATAACTATTTTTTTGGAACAAAAATGACAATCTTCGCAATGCGCTGAAAACGCCGTAAGTTGAAAACGCAATTTCTGCTATAAAACTATTCGCCTTCCCCGCCAAAATACTCGTCATAGAACCCGTGCTACCATATATCTTGGAAGAGGGGATTTAAAAAAAAATCCTGCTATCGTCAGAGTATTCGTAAAAATGTTTATTCTATGCAATTTTAAAGTGAGTGGTACTTATAAGTACCGTCGGTAGATAAAAGGTTAAAAGGTCAGATTAATTCGAAATTTCACACACTTGTCAAGGACCGATGACAATACAATAATTTCATAATTTTGTTTCATTGTCCTGATCAGGATTTTAATATTTAAAGATTTACAAGATTTGGCGACTAATTCATTGTATCGTTTCCAGATTTGGCGACTAAATGCATAAACCATTTTCAGATTTGGCGAACAATTCCATATGCCATTTCTAGATTTGGCGACTAATTCCAGATTTAGTGACTAAAAGATTAGTGCAACCCTTAAACCGCAAATAGGCTTCTGGTTAATACAAATAAAACAAAAAAAGTGCTCTTTATGTGAAAAGAGGTAGGGTGGGTGCGCAGTTTTTCGGAAAATGGAAATAAAAAATGTCTCGTGCATGTGAATAAAAGTAATTTATGTTCTGTGTGCTAAATATGTTCTATATTTATAAAGTGGTACGTTTAGAAGGGATGATACGAATTAACCTTATAGCAATACGTTTAAAAGGTGGTAATACGATTGACATTTAATATTTATTCTTAACACGCTTTTATTAGTTAGATCTGTATCTATAGAGACGGAATCTTTGATATATAACGATACGGAACTCATTTGAGGCCCCGGAAACGGAGAGAATAAATACCTTTCAGAGACTCGTGTGTTAATTAATATCCATTGAAGAGCAAGGCTAATTCCAGGAGCCACATAATTCCGGCTCCAAATATCAAACTCAAGGATAAATTCAACAAAGAATAAATGATAGTTTTAAAAACAAAAGAAACAGGCTGTTACTGTAGAGCGAACAAAAAAATGAAAAATAAATTATAGTTAAAAAAACTAAAAAAACACGCTATAGTGAATCGAACTAAAAAGTTAAAAAAATAATTCTGAGTACAAGAATAAAATGATTAACATGAAAATTAATGTCATTGTGGTAAAAGCGTGGGGTGTGCTTTGTATGTTCGGATGAGAACTAGTAAGAAATTATAACAATTAATAAAGAGCACCTTATACGCTTTTATTCCAATGAAATTATGTATAATTTCGTTAATCATTTTATTCTTATATTCATAATTTATTTATCTTTTTTTCGATTCACTATAAAAGCGTGTTTTTTAGTTTTTTTTAAAACTATACTTTTAAAAAGTATCTTTTAAATACATAAAATATTTTTTGCACATATGTAAAGCAATGTACAAAAAATATAGTGAACCTATTTTTTAGTAGAATAGTTGGATAGTTTCTTTAAAAAAATTATAAAACTGTAATTTTGAAGATTTCTATTCCCCCCCCCTTTTTCATACACAAAAAAATTTTTTAAAAAACTATGTACTACTTCTACTAAAAAAAAATAGGTTCACTATATGCACAGTTATTCTGTATAGAAATATAAAAAATTTGGAACCCCATATATTGCAGCGGTCGCCAAATTTTTTGACCTCACGGACCAGATAATTTAGATCCCGCGGTCCACAAATAGGATGTTTTTAAGTGTAAATATATTTATAAAAAAAATTGTGATTTAAAAACACATAAAATGTACCTAGTTAGTAAAATGAACCTATTGATTGTAACCAAATTAGAAAGTTTTATTAATAAACCTTAATAAAATGAATAAATCTATAAAAACAAATTAAAAATGGTTTAAGTATATCAGACTTTTAGCATTATACATTTCTAGTGTGATGGATTTTCCTGCTTAATTGAAATAAGTTTATGGATATTTGCATGCATGTTGTTACTGCTAGACGGAGAACTGCATTTATATTTCAAGCTGAGATCGGTGCTGTGTTTTGATGGCTGTGTTAGATGAAAAGGCATTTTCACATAAATAAGTTGTAGAGAATTGAATCAGAGTTTTCATCTCCTGTTTACTAAGAAAAAGGCATTTCACTTTTTATGGAAAGCCAAAACTGCGATATTGATAAGGATGGATGAAATTATGAAATTTAAATTTGAGAGCTTCATCGGACGATATGTCGAGGAAGCTTTCTTTTGGTTACATGATTAAGGTATTAATCCTGAATTTTCGCTGTAATCTAAGGTGACCAATCGTCCTACTTTAGGGAGGACAGTCCTCCTTTTATAGGTTTTGTCCTTCCTCGAAAAGTGTCCTCCTTTTCAATATTTAAAAACCTATCAATTAATCTCTATATTCAAGAGATGCCAGACACAACGGAAAAGTTTATCAAAGAAGAGTACAATTTTTACCACACACAATTCCAATATGCCGAAAAATGGCCTGAAACAAATATCTCAGGAAATAACAGTTTACAAAGGCGTATTTTGACATCATTGCAAGTAAATTGGGTAGGTATAGAAAACTGTGTTGAGTTTTTATCAAAAGAAATGCCTGTTATTTAAATAGATGACAATTGTATGTTTGAAGGAACTAGAAGACTGAATGAATAGTTAAATTCTGATAAATTAGAATAATGGGTAAATCAGCGTGTTGAAGTTGATAAAAGATGGGTGGAAATATTTAACCACTTCAAAAATGAACACATTCCATATGAAAACTTAATTATTCTTATTGAATTTACGTCCTGTTGCCTTGGAACTAATGCAGCAGTTGAAAGAGTTTTTTCGATTGGTAATGATTTTTGGGCAAGTGAAAAAACAAGATTGAATGTTGATACTTTAGCTGCAGCACTTGCTGTAAAATTCAATATGAAGAATATTCCTTACTCCGAAATTTTTGATACATTAGAAAATGTTACATTGACAAAAAAAAAAAAAAAAATTCATTCAATGGAAAAATACTCCTTTAAGTAAATAATTACAAGGGATGCAAGCATAGTTAGTGTATTTTTGTATGAATTAATACATTGTTTCATACATTTACTTCATAATTTTTCTTAAAATTATCGTCCTCCTTTTCATTGTAAAAAAAATGGTCTCTACACGGTCTCTAAATGGTCTAAATACACGGATCTGTTATCCACTTATAACAATGCAACTATACAGCAGTACGACTTATTTACCGTGGCGTTATTCTATGTAGCGTTTTTATAACTTTTCCCATATTGTTATGAAATGAATTATCTTTTAATGCATCTTAAAACATAACTTAACATGATGAGTAAATATATTCTACATTTTTCTGGGACAGCGAAATTTTCTCTGGGACCACCACTTTGGTGACTTCTGATATAGTGCAATAGTTTTTTTTAAAAGTATACCTAAAAGCAAAACATTATGCTTTGGAGAAAAAGTGAAAAACTAAACATTCGTAAACGTTTGCTTACAGTTTTGTCAGTTATTTTTTTCATATTTTAAGGTTATTTTGTCAACGAACATGTAAATGTTAGACTCAGAAAAATTCGCACTATTTATTAATACTTAATTGAAAAATCGATTTTTTGAATTTGTATGATGTCCTTTGGTTCTCTTAATAAAAGTATTACTTAGAGCGAAAAAAATTACTGAAAAACTTTGTGGTTTTGAAAACAGCTATTAATTTAACATATTAATAATTTCATAAGAATATATTTACAAAATTCGCGTTTGTTCATTAACTTTTTTTAAGTATTTAAAGAACTTTAAGCTAAGTTTAGAATAAGAGAAATATTTTAAAATGTAAGGCTTGTGTCATTATTTTAATAAATTAAATTTTAGTTTTTTAATTCCCCCCTTATGTTGAAAAACAAAGAATTCGGTCAGTTTCGAAGTTGAGTTAAAAATTATTCTCATTCTGAAACTGATTCATCATATTATTCTGCGCAATTAAAAAAAACCACGGTATAAGTTAAAATTTTTCGGCGTGAAAAAATAATAATTTAAGTTTATAAGGGTATTTATCTGTAGAATATGCAGTTGGCAAAATGTTTATTTGTACACTTAAAATTTTGTATATTCATCACAAATAAATTAAGTAATATAACTTAAAGTTATTGAGATACATTTAAATTGTTTTAAAAAATAAGACTTTCCCAATAAAAAATAAAATAAGTATTTATTTCAAATAAGAGTGAATTTTTTTTTTAAAAAAAATTATACAAAAGATTATTTGTACACTTGCTTAGTAAACATTAACAAAACATATGCAACACTGTAATGAAATTTCAATACTTTGTAAACAGTCAATTGGCTTCTATAACTGCTTCAAAACGCCTTGGCATTGACTCAATTAATTTCTTTGTGATTTCTGTGTCTCAATGGAGTTCCAAACTTCTTGAAGTTTTTCTTTTAAGTTCTCTTTACTTGTTACATTTTTTTCCCGAACTTCAGTGTCCAAATGCATCTATAAATTTTCTATATGATTAAGATCTGGAGATTGTGGAGGGGTTTCAAGTCGCCTTGGAGCATGATAAAGCAACCAGGTCTTAGTAACTATAGCGGTGTGCTTCGGGTCATTGTCTTGTTGGAATATAAAAGTGTTTTCCATGCTCAATTTCTTAGCACTATCTAACAAATTACGTCGCAACACATCGCTATAAGCTAAAGCATTCATTTTATTGTCAATAAATGCTAAGTTACCTGCTCCATTATGAGCTACACATCCCCACACCATAACATTTCCGCCACCGTATTTTAAAGTGGGAAGTACACTTTTGTGTTCAAGAGGTGTTTTATTTTTTTCTCCGAATTTTTCGAATACTTGGTGGTGTAAAAATCTCAAACTTGCTCTCATCAGAAAAAATAACCTATTTTCAAAAATCCATGGGCTTATTTTTGTACTTCATGACAAACTCTAGACGTCTTTTCCTGTTAACTTCACTAATATAAGGTTTCTTTCTGGGAGTTCTGGCTTTCAGACCAGCGCTGTGCAGTACATTTCTGACTGTCTGAACAGACACTGAAACATTACATGATGACAGAGAGAGAGAGAAGCTCATTGGCAATATTTTGAGCTGATGTCATTGGTTTATTTGTTGCTGACCTTACAGTCATTCGTTTAGCTCTTGAAGTCAATTTACTCGGACCACCAGGTCTGGGCTTATTTTCAACACTGCCGGTCTCTAAATACTTTTTTACGATGTAACCAACGGTTGAAAATGACAGTTTTAAAATGTTTCCTCTTTCCCGGAAAGATTTTCCCTCTTTATGGTGCTCTGTAATATGTGTTTTCTCATATCTAAAAAAAATTCTTTGGTTTTAGGAGACATTTTCAAGATTATATCTGTAAATTTAAATATAATCTGAAACTATTTAAATATTATTGATAAACTAAGAGAGAGACGAACGTATGAAAAACTAAGTTGAATCTAAAAAGTTTAATCAAACCTTTTGCCATACTTACACCAAAAGAATTTTGTACTAGTACTCTTTTTGCAACGATTTTTCACACTTTTCCAGATTACCATTTACTTTTACACTAAAAAAGAAAAATAATTTGCATACAATAATTAGACGCATTAAAGAAATGCAAAAAAAGTATTGATTACACTGATCGAGGAATAAATTAAAAGCGGAGCGCGCACTGAGGCAGGGCGTAAACAAAACAAAATGATTAAGGAATCGCGCCAAAAAGCGCTTGGCGCGTTGCACTCGTATATTAAATCAGCAACGCCGGTGGAGTTAATCTCGTCTTTTGTATTTATTGGTCTCCATATAATGCGGTACGAATGATGTGATTTGTACTAATTCTGAGTTTCTTATAGCGCGGTTTCCATACAACGCGGTAGACGGTTTCCATAGAACGCGCTACGAATTGGCCTGGTTTGTGCGGTTAAATCCGAGTTTCTTATAGCGCGGTTTCCATATAACGCGGCACTCACTCACCGCGTTATAGGAGGGTTGACTGTATTTCGTTATTTTAGTTACAGTCATCTGGTGCAATTCAGTCAACGCATGCGCATTTCATTTACGTTTTGAATTCATTTTAGTTCGGGTAATTCCCCTTTTTTAAACCTTTGTTTTTTCAGGATCGTCCTATGTATTTCAACGATATCTCGGTTATTGGCTAGATAACTTTTGAGCCACTGTTTCTTACAAATTTTTTGAGGGAGGTATGTTTTTACGATTATAAGAAAACTTTTTGTTATTAAAAATAATTTTACGAATATTCAGTATTTTGAATCACTTTTTAAAAGTGATTATTGATAATTAATAATCACCATTTAATGTTATTTAAAATGTTTACATTATTGGCATGCGTAGAATAAACAAAAAAAATTAAGAAAAGAGGGAAAACTTTTGAAAACTTTTTGGATACATTAAATATATACTAAAAGTAATAACTATTTAAAAATGTTTTGTTTTTTTGTGCGAGTATTATTTTGAAATTTAACTTAAGTGTACTCAGTGTCTCAAAACCAAAAATTTGCATAATTAATTTTTTTTTTTTTGCTTTAAATTTTGCAAAAAAAAAAAAAAAGACTAACTATCTTTTTGTTAAATATGATATTTTCTCAATCGTATATCTGATAACTACAATTTCTGGCATGTATATAACTTTCTAAGTACATTAAGCATTCTCTTTACCATCCAGTATGGAATTCTTGGTCGAATAATGAAAAAAACCATTAGAGTAGACATGAAGGAATCTTGGAGGTTCGAGCATCCTCCAATTATATATATATATTTATAATAATCCTGATTTTTTTTTAATGATTCCAAATCTTAATACAAATATTAAACATAATATAGGTTTAAAAGTATAATTTTTTCAGCCTAAATACTGTTTTTAAACCATGTATTTTATTTTTGTCAATGGTGGTTCATAACTTTGTAGAAGATATTTCGTCTTATTTTTATGTTGACTGACCTTCAGAGAGAGTACGAATGTTTATTATAAATTCTTACATTTTTGATTACCTATTGTATAAATTTATTGTATTGTATTATCTTATTGTATAAATTTAACCTGTAACTAGGCCTAACTTAAATAACTCATATTAATATGATTCATAACTAAATATCAATACGAGCATGTTAATTTCATTTGTATATAGTTAGATGACATGTTATAAAATAATTTTAATGAATTATTCGAACGTTAATAATTTGATGCATCTAATAAAATTACGTATAACTTAACCAATATATTGATATTCTTGAAATTTGAAGCTAAAACTTTAAACTAAGCAATTATGTATTAAAAAAAAGTATAAATAACATTCTAAATTACAGTAAATGAATTGAATAACTTTGTACATTGCTGCGAAAAATAACATTAATTTCGAAGCACTCATGCAATAAATTTAAAACCAAAGAAGTTCAGGTAAGCGTTAAAAGAGATACCATAAAAGTTCTTAAGCTATGAGTATGATAAACATGACCTGCTACTTTATAACGGAGAAAGCTTTTATGATAATATTGCAATTAAACTGTAATTCCTTTTATACATTTTTACATAATTTTTTAATTAATGGATGAACTTGCATTACTTAAAACATTCGAGCTAATTATGCTATGATCAAATATTTGTAATTATAATCATAGTTTTGATTCTTTTTTAAATTATATTGTCCCTTTCCCTAGATTATTTTCTTGTAATTCCATTGGTCTTAAAATGATTATCTTTGTCTGGCAATCCGCAAAATAATGTAGTACAATTTTGAAAGTATTGCTCAGAATTTTTTTTTTCAATGAACCGCCATGAAAGTCGAATATATTTAATGTAAACATTGAGGTACGTTTACTGCACATTGATTTATCTGAATTTTTCCTCGTGTAAGTGTACTCAGGTGTGTTACGAGCATTGCAACTGTTACTGGCAATGACAAAGAGAAATTTTCTTCAATATAATAAACATTTAAAAGTGATGACATGATTTTCAGATTTTCAAAAGAACTTTAAAAAATTAGTTCTGTTATCAAAATGGAGAAATTGAATGCTAACCTGAAAATGCTTTAGAGAAATGGATATAAATGAAATATATGAACAATTAATGTTGTTTTTTTTAGTTATTTAAAAATAACTAAGTATTTTTCATTATTGTTTTTAAACAACACTTTAATCTGAAGTTATGAATTCCTAGTAAAAAATAATCTCTCTTTATGTGTGTGTGTGAATTTTTAATTTTTATCATTATTAATTTTAAATTATTAATTTTTTATCATTATTAATTTTAAATTATTAATTTTTATCATTATTAATTTTAAATTATTAATTTTAAATTATTAATTTTTATCATTATTATTTTTAAATTATTAATTTTAATTACGTATTGTTTTCTTATTTATTTTATTAAAAAATTAGTTATTCAATTTTATTCATTTTAATTACTTATTCAATTTTATTAATTTTTATTATTGATTTTTAATTTTTGTTTTTTAATTAATTATCTTATTTTATTATTATTTTTTAAATTTTTTTAAGTTTTTGATTATTTTGTGCTCATTACTACACTTGTAAATCAGTTTGAGCAGAGAATAAGTTAGAAACAAAGAAAGAAATGATTAATCTCTGATGTATTTTTATGCTGAGAGATAATAATTGTAGTGAACTCATTATTGCATAAAAAATGGAAAAAAATGGCAATGAAATACAAAAAAGCAATGGAATACAAAAAAGCAATGGAATACAAAATGAATAAATAAGTAAATGATATTTATGAATCTTCCCTTTTTAATATATACTGTGAAATCCGGCGTGTAACGCGCGCTTTTATAACACAAAATAAAATTAAAACTTACCGGTGTGCGTTATTCGTCGTTATAAAAATAATTACTTTAAAAATAAAAAAATGAGCATAAAATGTATTTAAAATTTTTTTTTAACTTCTATATACACTCTGCCGCAAAAAAATATATGCACCCAGAAGAAATTGAGCTACATTCACGAAATTTGGTATGCATGTAGTGTATATGAAAATAAACAAATGATTAAAAATTCAGAACAAAATATCATTTTATTAAGCGGTTACAGCTTGCAAAAGGTTAAAAATCAGTAAGTAGTAAAGCCACCTCTGGCAGCTATACAAGCCGAAATTCGGCGTGGCATCGATTCAATTAGATCACTTATGACCCCCTGTGGAAGATCCTGCCATAGTCTTTGCATCTGCGCAGTTAATTCTCCTGTATCTCGGGACGGCTGCAGTTGCCTTCCCAGCGCGTCCCAGACATGCTATATTGGCGAAAGATCTGGTGACCTGGCAGGCCATGGTAGGACGTCATATCCTTGAAGACATTGTTGGGAGAGTCGCGCAGTATGTGGACGAGCATTATCCTGTTGATAAATGGCACCTGGGCGACTTGATAGCATGGGTAGCACAATCGGCGTTAAAATATCGTCCACGTATCTGCGAGCTGTCAAAGTGCCTTGAAGGACCACTAAAGATGATCGTGTGTCCCAAGAAATTGCTCCCCACACTGTCACACCTTGTGAAATTGCTGTATGCCGCTCGACAATAAATGCCGAATCGGACCGCTGGCCGGTGCGCCTCCAGACACGTGTGCGGTGGTCATCAGCACTGAGACTGAATCGGGATTCATCACTGAAAATGACACGTCTCCAGTCTGTCACACTCCAAGTTGCCCGAGGTCGGCAAAAATACAGTCGACACTGCCTATGATGTGGGGTCAGTGGTAAGCGTCTTAGCGGACGTCGGCTCCTCAAGCCAACTTCGGTCAGTCGTCTCCTTATGGTTTCTCTTGATGGCACTGGATGTCTGGAAGGAGGTAAGTGGCGTTGAATCGATGCTAGTGACGTTGTTGGTGCCGAAGTGGCCACTCTTCTGACTGCACGATCCTCGCGATCATTTGTGTTCCTGGGACGTCCTGACCCTCCGCGACGGTACACTCTACCTTCTGTGATCCACTGTTGCCAACACCGAGCAACTACCATATCGCTCCGACCGAGGTGGCGGCCGATACGTCTATTCGACCAACCTGCTTCTCTGAGGCCTATTATACGGCCCCTATCAAAGTCCGTCAGCTGCTCGTACTGCCGCCGGTTACATCTTAGAGGCATCCTAAGTCTCAATATCGTCTATCAAAGTCATCAGATTCGTTTGGATAGCCGTACGGCGCTCATACTCATGCTTTTAAACTCTCCCAGTTGCGCAACTAATATGCGCATAGCACACTTAGCCTTGTCTCATTGGCTTCGAAATTTTAATCATTTGCATATCTCTTACCAGACTATATTCTTGCCGAGTTTCGTGATTGTAGCTTGATTTCTTCTGGGTGCATATATTTTTTTGCGACAGAGTGTATATCAAAATGCTGTTTATTTAAAAGAAATGAACTATAACGTTTGAACCTTTTTTTTTCTGCTTTAAGGGTTGTAATTCTAGAAGCATACTATTTTTTTCTACAGCTTGGATTAATATGTCGAATAAATAAATTCAAAACATAAGAGCATTACTCGCGTACATTTCAGGTTTCTTCGTAAAAAAGAGGGTGCGAGTTATACGGCAAATATACTTAAAAATTAAAAAAAAAAAAAAAATGCAACATGAAAGTAAGGTGCGCGTTCTATGTGGCGGTGCGTATTATACGTTGGTATTTTACTATATATGAAGGTTTCTATTTATATTTCTGGCCTAATAATGAAAAACCCAAATATTTTCTATCGATACTGGTTTGATTGTTTTCAAACTATTCTCCATAAGATCAATACACTTTTACCACTCCGATATAGGTAACTCCCAAACAAGCATTTTGAGTGCATGGACCGCTTCTTCTAGTGTGGAAAATTCTCTTGTCTACTAATTTATTTTTGATGTAAGGGAATAAAAAAAAGTCATTGGGTGCCAAGTCAAGGCTTTACGGCGGATGACTCATTAATTGAATGTTTTCGCCATTCAGAAATTCCTTTGTTTGAGCCGATTTGTGAGAGCTCGCATTGTCATGATGCAGAATGATTCGTCTTTTCTTCTGCTTTTTTTCCCCGAATTTTTCCGATGAATTCTGGCAAATAAATAGTCGTGTGCCATTCAGAATTCACCGTCCTGCGTTGTTGTAACGCTAATGTCGCCTCGTGACCGATAATGCTGAAGAAACAGGCAACCATTTGTTTCGATATTCTTGTTCGAACAACTATTGTTGAATTCGGCTCGTTTTGGAAGACCCATACAATCGATTGCTGTTTTGTTTCCGGCTCATATGCATAGAACCATGATTCGTCACTTGTGTAGGTATTATACATAGCCTTTTTAATGCACCTTGAACCTTTTTTTTTCAGCATTTCCTTGCACTATTCGACACGAGCCTTCTTTTGAGCTTTTGTCAGATTATGTGGAATCCAAAAAGCCAACACATTTTTTTTATGACCAGATGTTTATGTAAAATTTTGTTTAAAATTACTGTCTTATTAATGTCCAAAGCCAACCTCATTTTTACGGTATGTCACATGAAAGATTTCGGACGACCTACACTGAATTCGTCCTGCACCGAACGTCGGCACGATTAAATTCGTTATACCAGTTTTTTTCAGCGCTGTAGGATGGTGCTTTATCACTGTATAAAGAATTAAGCACATCGAAACAATCTTGTTTTGACAATCTACACATTAGAAGCTATGAAAAATAATCGTACGAAAATGTTCAGGAGACTATTCCATATTTTTAACGAGGTAAATTTTTAAATGTAACGTAAAAAGACAAATCAAGTTAAAAAGGCAAATATTTCTGAAGAGAGAGAGAGATTTCATGTTTAAAACATCAAACTTCCTATTTAAATCGTCTTCGATCGCCCAGCAACGATTTCTGTTGCCAAGGCCAGAAATATAATTAGAAACCCTCGTAAAAAATTTGTTTCACTGTCTGATTGGTCGATTATTATTATATTGTTATTGTTCATATTATTATTATTATTATAGGATTATTGGCGATGACCCTCCGAATTTTGAGCCACGGTAAACAAACGAGGACCATAATTGAGTTAGTACCATATTCTCAATTCTTTCACATTACTCCAACGTGTTAACTTGACGACTGATTAACGTACATCATTCCCTTTACACGGCGGGCCTCAGTGGCACCAGGACTCACGACTTGACAGAAATATACCATCTGAATCCTAAAGTTATATCGATAGTTTTAAAACAAGTTCGTGAGTGAGTGAATATTAACGTCGCACTGTTTAGTTACAAGAGGGCTTTTTTCGACGGACTACGTAATTTTGAGCCATGGTCAAGTGACGTGGACGACACCTGAGCTAGCACCCCTCTCCTCACTACCACATCACACCAACGGGAGGACGTTTGAGCTCCCGACAGATTTAACGTGCATCGCTGCCCTACACGGCGGATCTTTAGAGGTACTGGGTTCGAGCTCGTGACTATAGACCAGCCACGATCGGATACCTTAACCACTCGGCTACCACGGCCACTAAAACAAGTTCGTAGTTTTCTTTTCAAGCATTATGATTGTTTAGAATAATTAAAACAATTATTGTGTTCTATATGAGATTTGATTTCGTTTTATTTTTATTTACCGTAAAATCCGGCGTATAACGCGCACTTTTCACACCAAAAATAAGATCGAAATTTACGGTTGCGCGTTGTACGCCGGATATAAAAAGTGATAGCTTTAAAAATTAAAAAAAAAAAAGAGATGAGCATCAGAACAATTATACTTCTACGTAGGTCGAAAAAGGGTGTTTATTTGAAAGAAACGACATTCCTTATGAACTTAAAGGGTCGAATAGTTCTAGAAGTTTTCTATTTTTTTCAAAAGCTTGGGATAATAAATCGAATAAATGACTTCAAACAATAGAGCACTGCACACTTACATTTCTGCTTTCTTCGTAAAAAAGGGAATGCGCGTCATGCGGCCAATATGCCTAAAAATTAAAAAACACAGCTTGAAAGTATAGGTGCGTGTTATACGCCGGATTTTACGATACATAAAAAAGCCATTAAAAGTTAGAAAGCTTTCTGGTTTTTACTAAAATACTGGGGAAAAAAGTTTTAGAATATTAACGAAATGCTTAATCAAGTGAATAATTTTGAGAATTATGAAAAAAAAAGTATTCAATCTAATTATTTTTAGTGAATGATTCCTGACAGTTGTTGAAACATCCAGACGCTCCATTAAATGGCTTTACATCAAAATTATAGACCCTGGCAATCTTCAAGTAAATTTTTGTGATCCTTTTATTTTCATATTTTATTCATTTTTACAATGTTATTATATAGTTATAGAATGAACAAAACTATTTTGATTCTGCACATTGTATCAAAAATATTGTTTTTGTTAAATATGTTTTATGATGTGTTCAATATTTTATCAACACTATTTAGGATTACAATTTGTAAGATAAAATACCAACTTTTTTAAAAAAGGAATATATAGTGTCTGGCTACTGTTGGCGGTAGATTTTGGAACATTTGGCGCAATTCTCCGCATCTGCGGGGGTGAGTTACTAATTTTTTTAGGAAAAGGTGGTTGACCTTCGAACAAGGCGGACGAGGGAAGAGATAGTCCTTTGGTTTTGGATCACGAAGGCGTTTGACCGAATTTTGTGTTAAGGAAAGCGAGTTCCTTTGTTTTAGCCCGACACACAGGGTTTGGTTTGATTGTATTAAGAAACGCGATAATTCTGTTGGTTATTAACGCGAAGCATGGCTTTGAGAAGCATTAAGAAAGTAACAGCTAAAGATATTACAGAATACTTTAGTTAGAATGAGAGGAGAGATCACATTAAATATGATAAATAGTAAATATTGCTACATTTGCTATAGGAAATGATAAAAAATAAGTACTATTGTTACAAAAAGTTAATCAAATCATACGAAATTATGTCTATAGATCAAATGATACGTATTGATACTAAATACCTATCTTATTTTGTCTACTATTCTAATTAAATAGATTAAGAGTGAGATTTGTTTCTTATCTTTATAGAGTGTCTTTTCGAATTATAAGGTAATATTGTAGAGTCAGACATCATTGTTCCATGAATTCAATAGAAAACTTATGGGGTCTCCTACTGCTTCTCTCAAGAGCCGAAAATGTGAACAATATTCAAATATATATAATCAGTGGCGTAGCGTGGACTTGCATCAAATGATACGTATTGATACTAAATACATATCTTATTTTGTTTACAATTCTAATTAAATAGATTAATAGTGAGATTTGTTTCTTATCTTTATAGAGTGTCTTTTCGAATTATAAGGTAATATTGTAGAGTCAGACATCATTGTTCCATGAATTCAATAGAAAACTTATGGGGTCTCCTACTGCTTCTCTCAAGAGCCGAAAATGTGAACAATATACAAATATATATAATCACTGGCGTAGCGTGAACTTGCATCAAATGATACGTATTGATACTAAATACCTATCTTATTTTGTCTACAATTCTAATTAAATAGATTAAGAGTGAGATTTGTTTCTTATCTTTATAGAGTGTCTTTTCGAATTATAAGGTAATATTGTAGAGTCAGACATCATTGTTCCATGAATTCAATAGAAATCTTATGGGGTCTCCTACTGCTTCTCTCAAGAGCCGAAAATGTGAACAATATTCAAATATATATAATCAGTGGCGTAGCGTGGACTTGCATCAAATGATACGTATTGATACTAAATACCTATCTTATTTTGTCTGCAATTCTAATTAAATAGATTAAGAGTGAGATTTGTTTTATCTTTATAAAGTGTCTTTTCGAATTATAAGGTAATATTGTAGAGTCAGACATCATTGTTCCATGAATTCAATAGAAAACTTATGGGGTCTCCTACTGCTTCTCTCAAGAGCCGAAAATGTGAACAATATTCAAATATATATAATCAGTGGCGTAGCGTGGACTTGCATCAAATGATACGTATTGATACTAAATACCTATCTTATTTTGTCTACAATTCTAATTAAATAGATTAAGAGTGAGATTTGTTTCTTATCTTTTATAGAGTGTCTTTTCGAATTATAAGGTAATATTGTAGAGTCAGACATCATTGTTCCATGAATTCAATAGAAAAATTATGAGGTCTCCTACTGCTTCTCTCGAAAGACGAAAATATGAACAATATTCAAATATATATAATCAGTGGCGTAGCGTGGACTTGCATCAAATGATACGTATTGATACTAAATACCTATCTTATTTTGACTACAATTCTAATTAAATAGATTAAGAGTGAGATTTGTCTTATCTTTATAGAGTGTCTTTTCGAATTATAAGGTAATATTGTAGAGTCAGACATCATTGTTCCATGAATTCAATAGAAAAACTTATGGGGTCTTCTACTGCTTCTCTCGAGAGACGAAAATATGAACAATATTCAAATATATATAATCAGTGGCTTAGCGTGGACTTGCATCAAATGATACGTATTGATACTAAATACCTATCTTATATTTTGTCTACAATTCTAATTAAATAGATTAAGAGTGAGATTTGTTTCTTATCTTTATAGAGTGTCTTTTCGAATTATAAGGTAATATTGTAGAGTCAGACATCATTGTTCCATGAATTCAATAGAAAACTTATGGGGCCTCCTACTGCTTCTCTCGAGAGACGAAAATATGAACAATATTCAAATATATATAATCAGTGGCGTAGCGTGGACTTGCATCAAATGAATACGTATTGATACTAAATACCTATCTTATTTTGTCTACAATTCTAATTAAATAGATTAAGAGTGAGATTTGTCTTATCTTTATAGAGTGTCTTTTCGAATTATAAGGTAATATTGTAGAGTCAGACATCATTGTTCCATGAATTCAATAGAAAACTTATGGGGTCTCCTACTGCTTCTCTCGAGAGACGAAAATATGAACAATATTCAAATATATATAATCAGTGGCGTAGCGTGGACTTGCATGCATCAAATGATACGTATTGATACTAAATACCTATCTTATTTTGTCTACAATTCTAATTAAATAGATTAAGAGTGAGATTTGTTTCTTATCTTTATAGAGTGTCTTTTCGAATTATAAGGTAATATTGTAGAGTCAGACATCATTGTTCCATGAATTCAATAGGAAACTTATGGGGTCTCCTACTGCTTCTCTCGAGAGACGAAAATATGAACAATATTCAAATATATATAATCAGTGGCGTAGCGTGGACTTGCATCAAATGATACGTATTGATACTAAATACCTATCTTATTTTGTCTACAATTCTAATTAAATAGATTAAGAGTGAGATTTGTTTCTTATCTTTATAGAGTGTCTTTTCGAATTATAAGGTAATATTGTAGAGTCAGACATCATTGTTCCATGAATTCAATAGAAAACTTATGGGGTCTCCTACTGCTTCTCTCGAGAGACGAAAATATGAACAATATTCAAATATATATAATCAGTGGCGTAGCGTGGACTTGCATCAAATGATACGTATTGATACTAAATACCTATCTTATTTTGTCTACAATTCTAATTAAATAGATTAAGAGTGAGATTTGTTTCTTATCTTTATAGAGTGTCTTTTCGATTTATAGGTAATATTGTAGAGTCAGACATCATTGTTCCATGAATTCAATAGAAAACTTATGGGGTCTCCTACTGCTTCTCTCGAGAGACGAAAATATGAACAATATTCAAATATATATAATCAGTGGCGTAGCGTGGACTTGCATCAAATGATACGTATTGATACTAAATACCTATCTTATTTTGTCTACAATTCTAATTAAATAGATTAATAGTGAGATTTGTTTCTTATCTTTATAGAGTGTCTTTTCGAATTATAAGGTAATATTGTAGAGTCAGACATCATTGTTCCATGAATTCAATAGAAAACTTATGGGGTCTCCTACTGCTTCTCTCTCGAGAGACGAAAATATGAACAATATTCAAATATATATAATCAGTGGCGTAGCGTGGACTTGCATCAAATGATACGTATTGATACTAAATACCTATCTTATTTTGTCTACAATTCTAATTAAATAGATTAAGAGTGAGATTTGTTTCTTATCTTTATAGAGTGTCTTTTCAAATTATAAGGTAAAATTGTAGAGTCAGACATCATTGTTCCATGAATTCAATAGAAAACTTATGGGGTCTCCTACTGCTTCTCTCGAGAGACGAAAATATGAACAATATTCAAATATATATAATCAGTGGCGTAGCGTGGACTTGCATCAAATGATACGTATTGATACTAAATACCTATCTTATTTTGTCTACAATTCTAATTAAATAGATTAAGAGTGAGATTTGTTTCTTATCTTTATAGAGTGTCTTTTCGAATTATAAGGTAATATTGTAGAGTCAGACATCATTGTTCCATGAATTCAATAGAAAACTTATGGGGTCTCCTACTGCTTCTCTCGAAAGACGAAAATATGGACAATATTCAAATATATATAATCAGTAGCGTAGCGTGGACTTGCATCAAATGATACGTATTGATACTAAATACCTATCTTATTTTGTCTACAATTCTAATTAAATAGATTAAGAGTGAGATTTGTTTCTTATCTTTATAGAGTGTCTTTTCGAATTATAAGGTAATATTGTAGAGTCAGACATCATTGTTCCATGAATTCAATAGAAAAATTATGGGGTCTCCTACTGCTTCTCTCGAAAGACGAAAATATGAACAATATTCAAATATATATAATCAGTGGCGTAGCGTGGACTTGCATCAAATGATACGTATTGATACTAAATACCTATCTTATTTTGTCTACAATTCTAATTAAATAGATTAAGAGTGAGATTTGTCTTATCTTTATAGAGTGTCTTTTCGAATTATAAGGTAATATTGTAGAGTCAGACATCATTGTTCCATGAATTCAATAGAAAACTTATGGGGTCTTCTACTGCTTCTCTCGAGAGACGAAAATATGAACAATATTCAAATATATATAATCAGTGGCTTAGCGTGGACTTGCATCAAATGATACGTATTGATACTAAATACCTATCTTATATTTTGTCTACAATTCTAATTAAATAGATTAAGAGTGAGATTTGTTTCTTATCTTTATAGAGTGTCTTTTCGAGTTATAAGGTAATATTGTAGAGTCAGACATCATTGTTCCATGAATTCAATAAAAAACTTATGGGGCCTCCTACTGCTTCTCTCGAGAGACGAAAATATGAACAATATTCAAATATATATAATCAGTGGCGTAGCGTGGACTTGCATCAAATGAATACGTATTGATACTAAATACCTATCTTATTTTGTCTACAATTCTAATTAAATAGATTAAGAGTGAGATTTGTCTTATCTTTATAGAGTGTCTTTTCGAATTATAAGGTAATATTGTAGAGTCAGACATCATTGTTCCATGAATTCAATAGAAAACTTATGGGGTCTCCTACTGCTTCTCTCGAGAGACGAAAATATGAACAATATTCAAATATATATAATCAGTGGCGTAGCGTGGACTTGCATCAAATGATACGTATTGATACTAAATACCTATCTTATTTTGTCTACAATTCTAATTAAATAGATTAAGAGTGAGATTTGTTTCTTATCTTTATAGAGTGTCTTTTCGATTTATAAGGTAATATTGTAGAGTCAGACATCATTGTTCCATGAATTCAATAGAAAACTTATGGGGTCTCCTACTGCTTCTCTCGAGAGACGAAAATATGAACAATATTCAAATATATATAATCAGTGGCGTAGCGTGGACTTGCATCAAATGATACGTATTGATACTAAATACCTATCTTATTTTGTCTACAATCTAATTAAATAGATTAAGAGTGAGATTTGTTTCTTATCTTTATAGAGTGTCTTTTCGAATTATAGGTAATATTGTAGAGTCAGACATCATTGTTCCATGAATTCAATAGAAAACTTATGGGGTCTCCTACTGCTTCTCTCGAGAGACGAAAATATGAACAATATTCAAATATATATAATCAGTGGCGTAGCGTGGACTTGCATCAAATGATACGTATTGATACTAAATACCTATCTTATTTTGTCTACAATTCTAATTAAATAGATTAAGAGTGAGATTTGTTTCTTATCTTTATAGAGTGTCTTTTCGAATTATAAGGTAATATTGTAGAGTCAGACATCATTGTTCCATGAATTCAATAGAAAACTTATGGGGTCTCCTACTGCTTCTCTCGAGAGACGAAAATATGAACAATATTCAAATATATATAATCAGTGGCGTAGCGTGGACTTGCATCAAATGATACGTATTGATACTAAATACCTATCTTATTTTGTCTACAATTCTAATTAAATAGATTAAGAGTGAGATTTGTTTCTTATCTTTATAGAGTGTCTTTTCGAATTATAAGGTAATATTGTAGAGTCAGACATCATTGTTCCATGAATTCAATAGAAAACTTATGGGGCCTCCTACTGCTTCTCTCGAGAGACGAAAATATGAACAATATTCAAATATATATAATCAGTGGCGTAGCGTGGACTTGCATCAAATGATACGTATTGATACTAAATACCTATCTTATTTTGTCTACAATTCTAATTAAATAGATTAAGAGTGAGATTTGTCTTATCTTTATAGAGTGTCTTTTCGAATTATAAGGTAATATTGTAGAGTCAGACATCATTGTTCCATGAATTCAATAGAAAACTTATGGGGTCTTCTACTGCTTCTCTCGAGAGACGAAAATATGAACAATATTCAAATATATATAATCAGTGGCTTAGCGTGGACTTGCATCAAATGATACGTATTGATACTAAAAACCTATCTTATATTTTGTCTACAATTCTAATTAAATAGATTAAGAGTGAGATTTGTTTCTTATCTTTATAGAGTGTCTTTTCGAATTATAAGGTAATATTGTAGAGTCAGACATCATTGTTCCATGAATTCAATAAAAACTTATGGGGCCTCCTACTGCTTCTCTCGAGAGACGAAAATATGAACAATATTCAAATATATATAATCAGTGGCGTAGCGTGGACTTGCATCAAATGAATACGTATTGATACTAAATACCTATCTTATTTTGTCTACAATTCTAATTAAATAGATTAAGAGTGAGATTTGTCTTATCTTTATAGAGTGTCTTTTCGAATTATAAGGTAATATTGTAGAGTCAGACATCATTGTTCCATGAATTCAATAGAAAACTTATGGGGTCTCCTACTGCTTCTCTCGAGAGACGAAAATATGAACAATATTCAAATATATATAATCAGTGGCGTAGCGTGGACTTGCATCAAATGATACGTATTGATACTAAATACCTATCTTATTTTGTCTACAATTCTAATTAAATAGATTAAGAGTGAGATTTGTTTCTTATCTTTATAGAGTGTCTTTTCGAATTATAAGGTAATATTGTAGAGTCAGACATCATTGTTCCATGAATTCAATAGAAAACTTATGGGGTCTCCTACTGCTTCTCTCGAGAGACGAAAATATGAACAATATTCAAATATATATAATCAGTGGCGTAGCGTGGACTTGCATCAAATGATACGTATTGATACTAAATACCTATCTTATTTTGTCTACAATTCTAATTAAATAGATTAAGAGTGAGATTTGTTTCTTATCTTTATAGAGTGTCTTTTCGATTTATAAGGTAATATTGTAGAGTCAGACATCATTGTTCCATGAATTCAATAGAAAACTTATGGGGTCTCCTAATGCTTCTCTCGAGAGACGAAAATATGAACAATATTCAAATATATATAATCTGTGGCGTAGCGTGGACTTGCATCAAATGATACGTATTGATACTAAATACCTATCTTATTTTTGTCTACAATTCTAATTAAATAGATTAAGAGTGAGATTTGTTTCTTATCTTTATAGAGTGTCTTTTTCGAATTATAAGGTAATATTGTAGAGTCAGACATCATTGTTCCATGAATTCAATAGAAAACTTATGGGGTCTCCTACTGCTTCTCTCGAGAGACGAAAATATGAACAATATTCAAATATATATAATCAGTGGCGTAGCGTGGACTTGCATCAAATGATACGTATTGATACTAAATACCTATCTTATTTTGTCTACAATTCTAATTAAATAGATTAAGAGTGAGATTTGTTTCTTATCTTTATAGAGTGTCTTTTCGAATTATAAGGTAATATTGTAGAGTCAGACATCATTGTTCCATGAATTCAATAGAAAACTTATGGGGTCTCCTACTGCTTCTCTCGAGAGACGAAAATATGAACAATATTCAAATATATATAATCAGTGGCGTAGCGTGGACTTGCATCAAATGATACGTATTGATACTAAATACCTATCTTATTTTGTCTACAATTCTAATTAAATAGATTAAGAGTGAGATTTGTTTCTTATCTTTATAGAGTGTCTTTTCGAATTATAAGGTAATATTGTAGAGTCAGACATCATTGTTCCATGAATTCAATAGAAAACTTATGGGGTCTCCCTACTGCTCTCTCGAGAGACGAAAATATGAACAATATTCAAATATATATAATCAGTGGCGTAGCGTGGACTTGCATCAAATGATACGTATTGATACTAAATACCTATCTTATTTTTGTCTACAATTCTAATTAAATAGATTAAGAGTGAGATTTGTTTCTTATCTTTATAGAGTGTCTTTTCGATTTATAAGGTAATATTGTAGAGTCAGACATCATTGTTCCATGAATTCAATAGAAAAACTTATGGGGTCTCCTACTGCTTCTCTCGAGAGACGAAAATATGAACAATATTCAAATATATATAATCAGTGGCGTAGCGTGGACTTGCATCAAATGATACGTATTGATACTAAATACCTATCTTATTTTGTCTACAATTCTAATTAAAATAGATTAAGAGTGAGATTTGTTTCTTATCTTTATAGAGTGTCTTTTTCGAATTATAAGGTAAAATTGTAGAGTCAGACATCATATTCCATGAATTCAATAGAAAACTTATGGGGTCTCCTACTGCTTCTCTCGAGAGACGAAAATATGAACAATATTCAAATATATATAATCAGTGGCGTAGCGTGGACTTGCATCAAATGATACGTATTGATACTAAATACCTATCTTATTTTGTCTACAATTCTAATTAAATAGATTAAGAGTGAGATTTGTTTCTTATCTTTATAGAGTGTCTTTTCGAATTATAAGGTAATATTGGTAGAGTCAGACATCATTGTTCCATGAATTCAATAGAAAACTTATGGGGTCTCCTACTGCTTCTCTCGAAAGACGAAAATATGAACAATATTCAAATATATATAATCAGTGGCGTAGCGTGGACTTGCATCAAATGATACGTATTGATACTAAATACCTACCTTATTTTGTCTACAATTCTAATTAAATAGATTAAGAGTGAGATTTGTTTCTTATCTTTATAGAGTGTCTTTTTCGAATTATAAGGTAATATATTGTAGAGTCAGACATCATTGTTCCATGAATTCAATAGAAAACTTATGGGGTCTCCTACTGCTTCTCTCGAGAGACGAAAATATGAACAATATTCAAATATATATAATCAGTGGCGTAGCGTGGACTTGCATCAAATTATACGTATTGATACTAAATACCTATCTTATTTTGTCTACAATTCTAATTAAATAGATTAAGAGTGAGATTTGTTTCTTATCTTTATAGAGTGTCTTTTCGAATTATAAGGAGTAAAATTGTAGAGTCAGACATCATATTCCATGAATTCAATAGAAAACTTATGGGGTCTCCTACTGCTTCTCTCGAGAGACGAAAATATGAACAATATTCAAATATATATAATCAGTGGCGTAGCGTGGACTTGCATCAAATGATACGTATTGATACTAAATACCTATCTTATTTTGTCTACAATTCTAATTAAATAGATTAAGAGTGAGATTTGTTTCTTATCTTTATAGAGTGTCTTTTTCGAATTATAAGGTAATATTGTAGAGTCAGACATCATTGTTCCATGAATTCAATAGAAAACTTATGGGGTCTCCTACTGCTTCTCTCGAAAGACGAAAATATGAACAATATTCAAATATATATAATCAGTGGCGTAGCGTGTACTTGCATCAAATGATACGTATTGATACTAAATACCTACCTTATTTTGTCTACAATTCTAATTAAATAGATTAAGAGTGAGATTTGTTTCTTATCTTTATAGAGTGTCTTTTCGAATTATAAGGTAATATATTGTAGAGTCAGACATCATTGTTCCATGAATTCAATAGAAAACTTATGGGGTCTCCTACTGCTTCTCTCGAGAGACGAAAATATGAACAATATTCAAATATATATAATCAGTGGCGTAGCGTGGACTTGCATCAAATGATACGTATTGATACTAAATACCTATCTTATTTTGTCTACAAATTCTAATTAAATAGATTAAGAGTGAGATTTGTTTCTTATCTTTATAGAGTGTCTTTTCGAATTATAAGGTAATATTGTAGAGTCAGACATCATTGTTCCATGAATTCAATAGAAAACTTATGGGGTCTCCTACTGCTTCTCTCGAGAGACGAAAATATGAACAATATTCAAATATATATAATCAGTGGCGTAGCGTGGACTTGCATCAAATGATACGTATTGATACTAAATACCTATCTTATTTTGTCTACAATTCTAATTAAATAGATTAAGAGTGAGATTTGTTTCTTATCTTTATAGAGTGTCTTTTTCGAATTATAAGGTAATATTGTAGAGTCAGACATCATTGTTCCATGAATTCAATAGAAAACTTATGGGGTCTCCTACTGCTTCTCTCGAGAGACGAAAATATGAACAATATTCAAATATATATAATCAGTGGCGTAGCGTGGACTTGCATCAAATGATACGTATTGATACTAAATACCTATCTTATTTTGTCTACAATTCTAATTAAATAGATTAAGAGTGAGATTTGTTTCTTATCTTTATAGAGTGTCTTTTCGAATTATAAGGTAATATTGTAGAGTCAGACATCATTGTTCCATGAATTCAATAGAAAACTTATGGGGTCTCCTACTGCTTCTCTCGAGAGACGAAAATATGAACAATATTCAAATATATATAATCAGTGGCGTAGCGTGGACTTGCATCAAATGATACGTATTGATACTAAATACCTATCTTATTTTGTCTACAATTCTAATTAAATAGATTAAGAGTGAGATTTGTTTCTTATCTTTATAGAGTGTCTTTTCGATTTATAAGGTAATATTGCAGGTCAGACATCATTGTTCCATGAATTCAATAGAAAACATGGGGTCTCCTACTGCTTCTCTCGAGAGACGAAAATATGAACAATATTCAAATATATATAATCAGTGGCGTAGCGTGGACTTGCATCAAATGATACGTATTGATACTAAATACCTATCTTATTTTGTCTACAATTCTAATTAAATAGATTAAGAGTGAGATTTGTTTCTTATCTTTATAGAGTGTCTTTTCGAATTATAAGGTAAAATTGTAGAGTCAGACATCATATTCCATGAATTCAATAGAAAACTTATGGGGTCTCCTACTGCTTCTCTCGAGAGACGAAAATATGAACAATATTCAAATATATATAATCAGTGGCGTAGCGTGGACTTGCATCAAATGATACGTATTGATACTAAATACCTATCTTATTTTGTCTACAATTCTAATTAAATAGATTAAGAGTGAGATTTGTTTTTATCTTTATAGAGTGTCTTTTCGAATTATAAGGTAATATTGTAGAGTCAGACATCATTGTTCCATGAATTCAATAGAAAACTTATGGGGTCTCCTACTGCTTCTCTCGAAAACGAAAATATGAACAATATTCAAATATATATAATCAGTGGCGTAGCGTGGACTTGCATCAAATGATACGTATTGATACTAAATACCTATCTTATTTTGTCTACAATTCTAATTAAATAGATTAAGAGTGAGATTTGTTTCTTATCTTTATAGAGTGTCTTTTCGAATTATAAGGTAATATTGTAGAGTCAGACATCATTGTTCCATGAATTCAATAGAAAACTTATGGGGTCTCCTACTGCTTCTCTCGAAAGACGAAAATATGAACAATATTCAAATATATATAATCAGTGGCGTAGCGTGTACTTGCATCAAATGATACGTATTGATACTAAATACCTATCTTATTTTGTCTACAATTCTAATTAAATAGATTAAGAGTGAGATTTGTTTCTTATCTTTATAGAGTGTCTTTTCGAATTATAAGGTAATATATTGTAGAGTCAGACATCATTGTTCCATGAATTCAATAGAAAACTTATGGGGTCTCCTACTGCTTCTCTCGAAAGACGAAAATATGAACAATACAAATATATATAATCAGTGGCGTAGCGTGGACTTGCGCCTCCTGGGACCGACCAAAAATTTGTCGCCTCTCTATTTTAATTATTAGTGAAGAAAATTAGTAAAAGTAAAAAAAAAAGCGGCTTTGAATTTTTTTTTATTGATTAAAAATGCACTTTTCGTGTTTTTTTCATAGCAAAATATTTTATGATTGTCAATATCAATATGTATGTCATGTTCAATTGCCAAAATAGCTAAATTTGTTAGCCTTAACGTGGACATAGTCGATCTGAGATAATTTTTGATTAATTTTAGCTTATATATAGAAGCTTCTCTCGCAACTGGCATTACTGATGGCAGATGCTAAAAAAATTCTCACCATTATGACAATTTTTGGTAAGCCATCTTCATGTTTGGACTCAATAATATATTTTAATAAACCCAGAGAGAACCGGACCTAACGAGTTCTTTTTCACAGCCTGGGTCTGTTGCAGCTACGAAAACTTGTAGACGTACTCGCTCAAGTTGGAATTCTTCATTAATGTCTTGAGCTTGATCCAAGTTAAGTTCGTACATGCTCAATATCACTTCAGGCCTTAAAAACTATTTTTGCGCTAGATTCTGCAACATTTGGAATCTTTCTCGAATTTCAGCAGTTACTCTATTGAAGGAAACATTGTTCGCCTCAAGTCATCTTCGTGCGGTATAACTGAACATCTTTACTTCCGTCGCCAAAAATATATGCTTCCTCCTGATTCATCTTGGGGGCTCAAAAGAAATTTCAAACTCTTCACATAAACTTTAAGCATATATTAAAACTTTATCCACGAATTCCTCTCGTTTTGCTTCTAATACGGTCTGTAAAGCACGTATTTTTTTAGCACATTGATGGATATTTAGTCCTTCTGTTTGCAAATAATTTTGTGTGTGTGTGAGCATCATTAACTTCACATAGTACCGGTTGCCAGAGGTCTGAGTAACATAAAAACGAATGCGATTGCATAGCAACTAATAAACTTCCTGAAGCTGTTCGTGTATTAAAGCTTTCACTAGTTTCCGTCAGTTTCGTCGCGTGGGCGCGATTTGGAGTTTGAAATATTTTTTAAATTTAAATATCGTGGTGCTTGCCGCCGCCCCTTTCGAATGGCGCCCGGGGTCATGGCCCCCCTCTGCACCTCTCCACGCTACGCCACTCTATGTAACGCTTTGAAATTAATATTAAATAATTCGAGTATTTTTCGCATTATTTATAAAGGAATGTAACTTCAAAAAAGTGTAAGATGTTTAAAATATAATAATTCTAAAAATTATAAGCTTATGAAAATACGAAGCATTTCTGTAAGAAATATTAAGTTTTACGTTGCGCATGCTATTTTCTAAAATAGTAGCTCTAATTACTAGCAATAAATTGATTTATAAAGTCAAATGTATCCTTATTACACTGCAGCTATTTTTATATAAATTGGATAATAAATTATATTTTTTAAAAAATAAAAAAATTACATTAAAAATTGGGGGGGGGGGAATTTCAATATTTTTTAAGTATTTTGAAATGCAAAACATACATAATACTAAGATTAGTCAGGATTTAAAGAATATGATACATTTTATAGCTATTTTAGAAAATAGCGTGCGTAACGCAAAAATTATTTAATATTAATTACAAAAATATTTCTTATTTTCTTATGCTTATAATTTTTAAAATTATGATTATATTTCAATCATTTTGTACTTTTATAAACATGATATGTAAAAGATTCGAATTATTTAATTTAAATTTAAAAGAATTATACCTGTTTGAAAATTGTTTATATTTTCACCCTTCGAGACAAAATTAACACCCCTAAGACCCCTTATATCAATAGGAAAAATATTGAATGAGCAATATATAAAATATTCTTTAAATCATTAAATATTAATCGAAGCAAGACGTAAAAGGTTTTCTTAAAGAACTCAAAGGACTTTCTTATGTGACTACCCCAAAGACCGCGTTTTGATGTGTGTGTGTGTGAAAAATTTCAATTTTTTTTTTATATTCATTTTACAGCCCCATTCCTTTAGGATACCAAAGATATTTTATTTTTGTAGATACGATGTTTATAGAAGCAAAGTTATAGTGTAACTAGTAAACCGGAAATGGAGTTAACAAAACAGGAAGTAGTTATTTAAAGAGACGTTAAAATGTAATCAGCTACTTCGAATGATTGATTCGCGACTGACTCTTAAGCGATATAATTGCCTAAATCTTATATTAAATGTAGATAAACGTATTCTTTACTTTTTTATTAATATTTTATATTTGTATTTGGCTCCTTTTCTGTCCTTTCCAACAATACTGGGAAAATTTTGGATTTGGAAGTATAACTGTAAAATGTGTGAAATGTGCATCAAATCTGACTATGAATGTTTAAATTATAAAAGGTAATCAGGAAGTATGGAATTTGTTGGAGCTTTCAGAATTTCTGAAAGATCGTAAGTTAAATGAAAATTGCAGAACAGTAATTATTGACTTCTCTTGCAAGTGAAGGATATATATATGTGAAGTACACACTCAAAAGACTTGAATGTTTTAGAATAAATACAAAAAAAAGTGCGAAAGTTGATTTACTTTTAAGGAAATTAAAAAAAAAAGCCTAAAGGACTCGGTGAAAAGGGAAATTAACCGATTAATTTATCGATGAACTACAGAATATTACCTTAAAAGAGTTTAATAATTCATGATGAAAAATTCACGCTTTTTGAATTTTCTATTCCAATAAAAATATAAACCGAAATAGCGTAACTAATTATAATATTGTAATAAAATTAGTGATTTGAAATCAAATATATGTCCAGAAATATATATCTGTGCTAACATGATCAAAATATTTTTTATAACAGATGAGAGTGTTATCTATATGAAGCCCAATAGCTGAGTAGTAACGTATCGCATTCCCACGCCACAAGTCCGGGGTTCAAATCCCGGACTGGGCAAGGAGGTTTCATCAAAAATTCATTTAAAACTTGCATTTATTATTAATAAGAGCTCGAACAAAAATGTTTGTGACTTTTCTTCTGATATTCATTGCATAAATTAAAAGGCATATTACTGTATAATGAACATTTAAACCATTAAGAAAATTTCGATATTTTAAAACTAAATTCTTTTTTTTTTCCAACTTTGTCATATTTTAGAATCTTTAATTAAAGGTAGGAACTCAGTCGGGCCCGTGGTACATCATTATTAAAAAGAAAATGTTCTGGCAGTAGTTTAGGTAGGGATCAGATTGATTGATGGATTGAATATTAACGTCGCACTGTTCAGCTACACGAGGGCTTTCGGCGACGGATCACGTAATTTTGAACGATGGTCAAGTGACGTGGACGACACCTGAACTGGCACCCCCCTCTCCTAACTACCACACCAACGGGAGGACGTTTCAGCTCTCGACAGATTTAACGTGCATCGCTGCCCTACCCGGCGGGTCTTTAGTGGTATAGGTAGGGATCAGAACTGGAACCGAAGCTGGTTTTTCTCTATGAACTGGACTGCAGAATTTTATCTACTTAAAATCAGATTTAAAAAAAATAATACAAGTTTTCTAAAAATTTTTTAATAAGATGACAATAAAATTATATTCATTGAAACAGATGCTTTGAATGTGAAATTTACATTGAAATTATTTCCTCAATGGAGCTGTATTTTATCACCTTAGTCTTTGTAGACACGGAAAATCCAAAAATGTGAGAGCCATTTCATGGTGGCAACATCGTTACCAAATCTGGACGCCTGATTTAATTTTTAATTCAAGCTCTCGTCAATATGCTAAATATTGCCCTGATTCAATTTTGACGAGAGTACCAGAGCTAAATTGTTACTCAACAGAACTTTTACATACCACGTAATAATTTGACATGCGTGCCTACGATTTCCGCATCTAGAAAATCCATTGACTCCAGCCGGGATCGAACCCGCAACTTAGGCGTGTGAAGCGGGCACGCTACCTCTGAGCCACTGGAGCAGACGACAAAAAAAAAAGAGACTTGAGAGAAACAATTTTGGCTCTTTGATAGATTGTTTATTGACCTTGCACTCGGAAGCAACACGAGAGCTGTTGAAATAATTTTGGACACGAAAATATCTGTGCGCATAAACCCTATTAATCATCAAAATAAATAATTTGAGTTGAAATATATTTATCAATTTTAGAACAGAAAAAACTGGCTTAAATTCATTTTTTAAAACTATATATATTGCACAGTTTCAATTCTTTTAAATTTTTAAAACCATTTTTTAATCTGTAAAAATAATTTTTACAATCGCTCATAATACGAGGCAAGATTCAAAAGAGTTCCCGGACTAAGAGTGTATGACTAAAAAATATTACCAATTAAATTACTGAAACATATCTTCCTTCGAAATAAGACCCTTGGTCACAATACACTTTGCCATTGCTTTTAAATGTCATCGAAACATTTCTGGAATCTATTTTTAGCCATATCTTCTAATTCAACCTACGATGCACTTTTTCTTCATCTGCAAATTGAAATCGACGACGCTGCAAGCGACCTGCCAGTGCAGGAAATTGGCTGACATCACAGGGGACGAGATCAGGGGAATAGGGAGGCTGTGGCAAAGCAGTTGTTTTCGTTTTCACAAGAAAGTCAGTGACGAGGAGGGATCGATGTGAAGGAGCGTTCTCATGTAAAAGCTCATGGCTGCTCAGATCACAATTTTGGTCTCTTCTTTCGGATAGGTTCACGCAAACGATGCAGATTGTCTACATAGATTTTGGACAGTGTCTTTGTTCACAGTACGTCTTTCAGGGATAAATGTTAAATGTACAATGACCTGGACATCGATGAATACCTCTGGCGTGATTTTCCCTTTAGAGTGATCTTGGCGGAATTTCTGCTTTCGTGGAAATTGTGATTTCTACGTTACCGATGCTTTTTTGGATTGCGGGTCGTATAAAAAACGCCATTTCTCGTCTGCAGTAATAATTCAGCCAAGTAGGGAAGGATCTTTGTCAACATCCAAGATTAAGTCTCCCGCCATTTCCATTCGAATTGTCTTTTGGTCTTCGTTTAATATGCGGGGAACGATGTGTTAACACTCCTTATGCATGTTAAGATCCTTAGTGAGTATCCATTGACGTGTAACCTTTGATATCCCAACTGATTCTGCTGTTTCCTCTATTTTTAAGGCCTGTTCTTACTCACGTACCACCGTAGAAACCTTTTCGATGTTTTCAGCGTTACGGGAAGTCCGCGGACGTCCAGAGAGTTCGTCGTCTTTGACACTTTCCCTACCTTCTTTGAAACGTCAATGCCACTCAAAAGCTTGAGTTCGCGGTAATACATCACTGACGTACACATGCTTCAGAATTTCGTAAGTCTCTGTAATTCTCTTTTCCTTGCGAACGCAAAATTTGATATTCATTTTCTTCGCCACAAGCGTAATTTTTTTCTCACTCGTCAGTTACTAAATGCATCGGCCTTCAAAATACGATTCCATGGCGAACCATTGTAACGTCACTTCTCGAAAACATCAACATCTGGTCGGTTTCTTTGTAAACCCGACAACCACACGTGCAGCTTGCAGGTGCAACACAACTCCTTTTGACCCCCGAGGAATCTAGCCCCGTCGACCGGAAGATGAGGGGAGAGATGCTTTGAACTTGCACGAGAGCGGTTGCCTGCGAATCCTCCTCTCACAAAATAGTGAACTCTTAACAATCTATAATTAATTTTAATAACTTTAATATGTATCATTTTGTAAATAATTTTCAATAGTTGTGACGTAAATAAATTCCATATTTTAATTAACCAAGAATACGCTACCGTTATTCTTTCAAACGTTACAGCTTAGAGTTTTGGTGGCAGCGCTTTGGGATAAAAAGTTAGCATTCAGGACCCGTGAGAGGAGGAAATTTTGGATTTTTACGGACGGACCGCAACGCAGGGAGAAAAAGAGATCTTCGGAAGCCGTGCTGCAATTGAATTCAGCTTCGGAGGAAAAGAGCGTCCTGCTCATAGATCAAACTGATCTATAGTGTTAACGGCGAGAGTGTCCGAAGGAAAAGCGATTTTCGGAAGCCGTGCTGCGATCGAATTCATCTTTGAAGCCGTGCCACGAGTGAATTCAAGGCTGGTCAAACTGACCGCACTTATTGTTAAGAGTGAAAGATTCAAGATTGGTCAAAAGGACCATTGTTCACACGGAAGAGTTCAAAACCACTAGTGCACATAATTTGCTTCTGACAGCAAGCTGAGTACTTCAAATGGGTGAGTACTGTTATATTTTTGAGTTGCAAACTGCATATTGTATTAGGAATTTTGGTTAAAGTGTTCTTTAGAAATTTTGAAATACTTAGTGTTTTTTCTTGCATGGGAACAGTGTTATTTTGTTTCTAGAGAATTGTAATTGTATTTCAAGCATTGTGTGCAATTTTAGCTTAAGATTTATTGTGTTTTAAGTCTCTTGAATGATTTTGATTATTTTTAGTGTTAAGTTTTTCTTTGTGTATTTCTGTGTATGCATGGGACCAGTGTTATTGTATTAATAGAGAATAGTAACAATAGTGCAAAATTTAGCGTGCCATTTATTTGATATTGTTTAAAAAATGGCTTTCCTTGGTAAAGGGGAAAAGCAAGATATATTGCAACTTGCTGAGGAATTAGGAATAAATGCCACTTTAAATATGACTGTCCCTAGCATAAAAATTGTAATCACTCACAGTGAAGGTTATGAAGAGGAATTTGTTAAAATTCTGTATGAGACTATCATTGCAAACGGAAAAAGATTGGAGGAGTTAGAAAGGGCTGAAAAAATGTGATTGGAAGAGTTAGAAAGGGCTGGAAAAATGAGATTGGAAGAGTTAGATAGGGCTGAAAAAATTAGATTAGAGGAGTTAGAAAGGGCTGAAAAAATGAGATTGGAGGAGTTAGTAAAGGAGCAGGCACATTAAAAGGGAAAGAATTACAGCTGAAATTTGATTTAGAAAGGCTTAAAATAGAATCCGGATTTAGGGTAAATGATGAATCAAACGATTCTACAAATGCATGTTCTTTAACCTCTAATTTAAGCTTAAAAAAATTGATCCCAGATTTCGATCCTAAGCAGTCAGATATTAGTTTATATCTAGTGATCTTTGAACGCCAGGCTAAAAGGGCGTCAATAGAAAAGACAGAGTGGGTGGGGCAATTATTGGGTTTGTTACCCCTAGAGATCGTGCAATTTATTGCTCGCGAACCGGAGGAACAAGCCGAAAATTACGATTATGTAAAGAAATTATTACTTAAAAGATTCAAGTTAAGTCCGGAGGTCTTTCGGCAAAAATTTGTCCAACACCAGAAAATATCCGATAGCACCTGGAAGGATTTCACTTTTGAAATTACGAATTATCTAGATGAGTGGCTGATTGGCTTATATATATAGAAATAAATACGTTTCAAGATCTTAAAGATCTAATGGTGGTAGATCAGATAAAAAAACGCGCCAATGCTAGTATGAAAGATCATTTTTTAGATAATTGGGCAAACCTTAAATCAGCTACTCAAATAGCAGAACTTTTTGATAATTATGAGGACGTCCGAAAGGTAAATTCGAAACCCGTGGATAGGTGGGGCAGAAATGATACAATTTTGACATACTCAGGGGTCAAGGAAAAGAAAATAGATTTGGTAAAACTTCCCCCAGATTAGGAGCTTCTGTTCCGGAGAGTACTAGAGAGAGAACTCTTTTGATAAACGCGTGATACAAAGATGTTGTCATTGCAATATGCCCGGACATATAAAAGCCGTTTGCCCTAAATTAATAAAAAAAACAAAACGACGGAAACTCTCAATAATATTGAAGGAAATGAAAACCCGGATTTTCTTAATTCATATACAACAAAGGGCTCTGTGAATGGTCACGAGATAGACATTCTTAGAGATACGGGAGCGACAATAGATTTAGTATGTGCAAAATACATAAATCCTTCTTCTTTCTCTGGTGAAAATGTTTGGGTAAAACAACCGTTAAGCCCAGAATTAGTTTGTTTACCTTTGGTGGTCGTGGAAATTTCCGGAAATTTTGGAACGGGGCAAACCAAGGCAGCGGTTTGTGGAAATCACTTAAATCAACACGGTCGATATTTGCTTGGAAATAAAACGGCCGAGCTAATAAAAGGAAATTTAGGCTATAATTTCCTGCCAGTCGAAATATTGAATGCTGTCCAAACAAGGTCTCAAGTCAAAGCGGCTAGAGAAGAAAGGGGAATAGATAGTGGTGATGCTAAAAAAGGGGATGATGAGTTTATAATTGTTTCTTCGGATGCAGAGGACGAAATTTTAATACCTGCACTCCAGGAATATGTTCCGGAATTAGCGCTGCTAAGGGTTACGCGAGAAAATTTAATCAATGCTCAAAAAAATAGCGAGGAGATTAAATCCTTATACGAACAGGCAGCCAGTCAAGTGCAGGTTACCAATCAGGTTTATTCGCTAGAGAAGGAATTATTGGTCAAAAATCGTGAGATAAGTTAGGTAACGTGGTGAAGTTAATAGTAGTGCCGGAAGAGTTGCGCGACCCCATTAAATCCTTGTGTCATGAGGGAACATCTGCACACCTGGGAATTACGAAATCCAAAGACAAATTAAACCGATATTTCTACTGGCCGAATTGCTATAGAGATATGGAACGGTTTGTAAAAACTTCCGATCAGTGTCAGAGGGCTGGGAAGCCCAATGATAAAAATAAAGCTCCATTAAAATTGGTCCCTGTTATTCAGGAGGTTTTTACTAAGCTAAATATTGATGCATGTGGGCCTCTCCCGATCACATCTAAAGGGAATCGATATCTTATCACGGCCATTTGCATGTCATCAAAATTCCCTGAAGCTATTCCGGTGTCTGATATTAGTTCCGTTAGTGTCACAGATGCGCTGTTAAACATCTTTAGTCGGATGGGGTTTCCCCGTGAAATACAATGTGACCTGGGTACTTCTTTTACTAGTGCTCTGACTACCGAGTTTTTGAAAGATTCGGAATACTTGTCAGGCATAGTTATGTGTATCATCCACAGAGTAACCCTGTTGAGCGATTTCATCGAACGTTGAAACGACTCTTACGAGTCTTATGTTTAGAGGCAGGCTCCGAATGGGACAAACATCTTCCGTCAATTCTTTTAGCGTTACGAACTGTATCTCACGAAAGTACAGGGTATACACCGTCAGAGTTGGTGTATGGGAAAAATTTGCGAACCCCAGAGACGTTAGTAATGGAACATTGGATGGAACCGGAAGAAGAGGGTGATCTCGTCACTGAATATATGTTTAAGTTAACAAATAGATTAAAAAGATGTCAAGAAGTAGCTATAAATAAAATGGAGGAAATTCAAGTTAAGCGGAAAACTTAATATGATAAAAACGCAGTAAAACGTGAATTTAAGGATGGAGATTTAGTCCTAGTGTTAGCTACATCCAGAGCAAATAAATTAGCAGTGCAGTGGATAGGTCCTGGGACAGTTTTAAATTAAATTTCGGAAACGAACTATTTAGTCGAAATCCCCGGCAGACGCGAAACATCTCAAATCTATCATATAAATATGCTAAAACCATATTACAAAAGGACAGAACACGTTAACGTAATTATTAATGATGAAACAAAAACTCTCTCGACAGAACACGTTAACGTAATTATTAATGATGAAACAAAAACGTTTCAGCTCTCGACAGATTTCGCAGACCAGGAGTTAGAAATCCCATACTTAGAAAACAATTCTCTCATTTATGATTTCGAGGACGTAATCCAGGCTAGCGAGTTGAACAAACACCTTCATGGCAAACAAATGGATCGACTGCGCGAATTATTAAATAAATACTCTAAATGTTTCTCAAACAATCCCGGTTTAACTAATCTGGTTGAACACGAAATCCAGTTAGTTAGCGATCAACCAGTTAGGACGAAGCCCTATCGAATGTCGCACCGACAAAATGAAATCTTAAAAAACGAAATTAACCGAATGTTAAAATTAGGAATCATTGAGGTAGGAGAATCGGATTACATGTCCCCTATGATTTTAGTTGAGGTAGCTGGGAAAGAACCTCGTCCATGTATAGATTACAGGAAATTAAATGGGATCATTAGAACGGAATATTTTCCTATTCCGAATATCGAAGAACGCGTAGAAAAAGTATCGGCGGCTAAATTTATTACCGTCTTTGACCTATCTAAGGGATATTGGCAAATACCTTTGAGTAAAACTGCACAGCGATACGCAGCCTTCTGTACTAGCTTTGGTACGTACCGACCCCTAAGGATGAGTTTCGGATTAAAGAATGCTCCATATTTCTTTAGTAAATTTATGGCTGAATTACTTAACGGACTAGAGGATTTCGTTGTCCCCGTATCTAGACGATATCGCAGTTTTCTCAGATACTTGGGAGTCGCACATTAAACATATGGAAGCGGTTCTGCAGAGAATAAAGAGAGCTAAGTTAACGATAAAACCTTCAAAGTGTAAGTTTGCGCAACAAAATGTCAAATTTTTGGGTCACATTGTGGGTCAGGGTTTTCGCACCCCTTCCGAGATCAAAGTTCAGGCTGTTCTAGAGTTCCCTACCCCTCGCACGAAAACCCAAATACGTGCTTTCTTAGGTATAGCGGGTTATTACCAAAAATATATAAATCTGTTCTCGGTAATCGCTGCTCCGTTGACGGATGCGTTGAAGGGAAGAGCAAAGAAGGGAGAAATTAAGGGGACGACCGAGTGTGAAAACGCATTTCGAGAACTAAAAGGGAAACTAATTGATAAGCCCGTCTTGTACGCGCCAAATTTTGAACGAGAATTCATTGTTGAAACGGACGCTTCAAACGCAGGTATGGGAGCAGTTTTAACTCAATTAACTGAACAAGGTGAGGAGCATCCAATCCTCTACCTGAGTAAGAAATTTTCAGAGGCAGAGAAGCGTTATTGTACGACGGAGAAGGAATGTGCTAGTATTGTTTTCGTAATTAAAAGGTTACATTATTACTTAGATGGAAATTCATTTTTAGTTATGACCGATCACAACCCGTTGGTGTGGTTGAATAGAAATGTTTGTTCTAACCCCCTAGATTGATGCGATGGGCTTTGGCTTTGAAACCATATAATTTTAGAATTGTACATCGGTCGGGTAAAAGTCACAAAAATGCAGATAGTCTCAGCAGATCGGTGATAGATAATTAGGACTTGTTAACAATGTTCTCTTGCTTATGAATAATAATTGTTGCTTATGTTTTTTAGTTAGAGATTAATAATTGTATTAATTTTATTTATTTACTAGTGCTGTATATCATATCGAATGGAGATGCGTGTCAAAAGGTAAAGCCATGAAAAGCAAATGTATTAATATGCTTAATTTTGTGTATAGGGTTTTAAAATATACATGAGTATTTAGTTTACGCAAGAGGCATATTGTGAAAAATATTTTGTGTGTAAGGTTGTACACTTCGCATATCATATCAGCACACATGTCGTTAGTATAATTTTTTTTTAAGTATTGTGGCGAAGAATATTTTATGTGCAAGGTCTTACACTAGCATTTGATATAACATGTTGTTAGTATAATTGATACTAGGCATTGTGATAGGAGTGTTTGTATTTTTTATTTAATGTTATAGTATGTTTTCTTACATTGCTATTTCGTAATATGGATTTGTGTAAGTTCCCTAGCAAGAACACTCACTCACTAGAAATAAGTAATTCCAAATTTTAGTTCAGCGTTTTCTTTAGTAATTAAAATTGCAGCTCAGAAATATAGTGGTGCTTGATGAAGAGATGTGTCGGTAATCTGTCAGTTGTCTCATCGTCATCCCATTTAACTTTTCTCGACGGAAAAGTTCTATAAGAGAGGGCGAGAGCTGTAACGTCACTTCTCGAAAACATCAACATCTGGTCGGTTTCTTTGTAAACCCGACAACCACACGTGCAGCTTGCAGGTGCAACTCAACTCCTTTTGACCCCCGAGGAATCTAGCCCCGTCGACCGGAAGATAAGGGGAGAGATGCTTTGAACTTGCACTAGAGCGGTTGCCAGCAATCCTCCTCTCACAAAATAGTGGATTCTAACAATCTATAATTAATTTTAATAACTTTAATGTATCATTTTGTAAATAATTTTCAATAGTTGTGACGTAAATAAATTCCATATTTTAATTAACCAAGAATACGCTACCGTTATTCTTTCAAACGTTACAACCATCAACACTATAATTTAAGACAAACATTTTATGAAAGGGGGAGAACGCAGTAACACAGAAACGTTATCGCATTCGCTCTACTGCAAAAATTTCCGATGTTATAAACTCAGTCCGGGAACTTTTGAATCCTATCTCTTACGTTAAAAACAGTTAAAAGCCGCACGATTTTTTAATTTAATTTTTATTACAAACTAAACTTTATTTAAAAATGGAAATGTTTCTGAATATGTTCTTATACATTATCTTAAAATTGTGGAATAGTATACTGTTCTTTTTTGTATTTTTTTTATATCAAAAACTGTAATTCTCAGAATTTCTTATTGCTGATTAAACAATTTCTGTTTCGATTTCGATAATGAAGAACTCTTATCGCACATTTTTCTGTATTGTTGCTGTGAAGTGGATTGTTTAGATTTATGATAAGCCAGTATTATCAGCAGCAGTTCTATTAAAAAAGTAAGATCCCAATTTTTTTCTGTTTAAAATTAGTAGTTGATTTAACCTGAAAGACTGATAAGAAAAAGCTTATGGTGATCAAATTTATCTTCTGAATGACATTGACATAACAGAGATAAAGGTAGAGGATATAGTGACATGCGTGTTTTAACTCAAAACTGAAGGATACTTTTTAATTTTGCAATACGTAAAGGACTCACTGAGTCATATGTAACTGCAGTAATTGTAGTTTTTGAACTATCTCTCTCTAGTTTGAATTTAATTATTAAAAAAATTCCAATTATATGACCTTTGAGAATAAACCCACCTTGTGGACTGCTTACTTTTTTTTAATCCTTAGAATACGCGCTTGCTTTTTTATTTTTTCATTTACATACTCACAGATCATGATTATTAATTTCGGTGTTTACATATCACATGGTCAACCGATTTCGTCAAAGCAAATGACGTCACCAAATAACGCGGTATGCAGCCAATAGTGGAAATCGTTCCCACGCACGTTAGAACAATTTTTAAAACGATGGTAGCATTTGGCGACATTTTTTGAATTTTCGATGTCTTTTCATTAGGCGTAATTAGAGTCGACGGTATAATACGTAAGTACCCTTATTTCATTGGTTTTTTTATATAATCGGATGTTTTTTTTCCCCTTCTACAACATAAGGATTTTACTTGATTCGTTTTTTTTAAACTTATGTTTTATTTTATGGAATTCTTTTTTAAAAAATAAGTGAATTGGGTATCAGTTGCAAGCCTCCATAAAAGTTACTTAAACAAGCATTTCTTTTGCTGAAGGAAGATAGAACGTAATTTCAAAAATTTTCCAAAGCGTAAATTTTCCTGTAACCTAGAATACACAGGAATTACTGTAGTCTTCGGTTACGGGCGATTTTTCCAGTTCCTTTTGAAACTATCATTATAGCTTCAATTAAACCTTTTTTTCACGTTCTGATAATTGTAAACAATGCGGCATAGCAGTTAAAAATTCATGAAATGCATTACAGTATAGTACAACGCACGACTCACACTTCGTTTTGACAAGAAAATAAAACGGGTAACTGTGTATTTATGTACCTCTTCACGTTTTCTTGTACTTCAATTTGCGCATAACCGGTCCACATACCCTTCAATCTAGCGCAATGCTCTTTCCATTTACGCAAATCACATTTATAAGCTTTAAAATTTTAGAGAATTTGTGATAGACCTATAAATATTTGGAGCAATGTATGTTTTTCAAGAAAAAGTTTCAGATATTGATATAAATACTATTTGAGGAAAAGTATCTATAAATTGTATCAGAGATGCGATATCTAATGAATATATATATGTATATCATAATTCTATGATATTTCTAGGAATTGGTAGAACTAATTGCAAGACGTGGCGAGTGGATGTTTTTACTGTAGCGAGTCAAAGATAGGGCGTGGCCAGTGGTGAGTGATTGTGTCACGTGGAGCATGGTCGAGTACGGTAGTATCGAAGAGGCACTCATGGAAATCGAAATTCCTTTTTATTCACATCCACACACACACACACAGAAACACATAAAGATCCAGTAGGGACGGCATTACATATACGAGAAGCAAACATGGACGACACAACACAGACAAAGAAACTACAACACAAAGCAGCCGGCTACATGACTACAGAGAAACGAACAAAGAGAGAGCGAGATTTCCAGATATATCGGTTTTTATACTCGACGGTGAAGACCACGTGATATTTTTGTAATTAGAGCTCTGATTGGTTACAAGGGGCGGGAAAGGGATTTATGTCATATTATTAGTCGATTAACGATTAAGATCGGGGTGTTAGTTTCGACCCAAATAATTAAAAGATTATTTGAATATTATTAAAAGAGTTAATTAAAAGGATGCTAGGGGAAATTATTTTACTCACACACACACATGTAATGGGGCTTCGGATTGGTGTTTTATCATTGCAGACCTAGTACATTTCCTGGGAGATGGTATCTCTTTTTAGCGCGGCACCATATAAGGTGGATACCAATCGCCGCGGGTAACTTTGGTGCCCAGTTTCCTGAGATGGTGATGCGAAACAGAGTAATTGGGATTTTTATTTTGCCGAGAGCACCGAAGCCAAACAAGCACTCAAGGGATCTTTTACATGCCGCATAATCATGCGACATGGCCGCTGTCGATTTTCTGTATCATAAAAATCCACTGACTTGGGCCGGGGTCGAACCCGCAACCTTATTCGTACAAGGCCAACGACAAACTAACTACGCTATCCATCCGGCATCTAATGAATTTCAAAACTATGAAATAGATGATTATGAGTTGAAAATGTATAAATTAAAATGTAGGAAGAGTGTGTGATTTATATAAGGAGATATTCGAGTGAAAGAATTTAAAGAAAAATTCGTATATCCAGCTTCGCTTTGGAGTATTTAATTTTTGAAGGTGTACAGTGAGTTTTTACAGTTAATTTAAATTAGTCTTATAATCCTTCTTTTCGAATACATAATCAATAAGTCTATTACTTTTGTGGAATTAAATCAATACATTATTATTTATTGAAAACTTTATTCAGCATTTCATAACATATTTATTTTAAAATTTAGTACACTCTAAATATTCGGCAAGCAGTAAGTCTTCTCGAGAGGTTTGTGGTAGAGAAAGAGGCGTGGAATACCCCTTGGGGGTGTTCTTTTCCATTATTATGGTGGAATGGAGCGAAATCGTACTGTTACTTGCGTGGTGCCCAAAGCTGTGGGAAAACAGCCGTAATTTAGCACCCCTTGTCACGATGAATCTCGTGGGTTACGATTTGATAATACTGTCAATCGGGTGGGATAAATAAAAATGACATTTTTTTTTTACTCATTCAATCATAGAAGAAAACAATTTAATAATTTTTGGGTAGGAGGTTCGAATCAGTTTTCGCATACGCCACTGGCACACAGATGCATGTGTAATAGTGTTGAAGTATCATTTGCCTTTTATTTAAAATACGTATTTACTTCAATCTAAGCCGCACTATTTTTCCTCTGTTAATGCTACTGAAGATTGTGTGTGGCTTAGAATCGCGCGCGCGCGCGAAGCCAAAACATTTGTTGAATGGGGGAAATTGAGTTTCCACCCCTTTCAAAAGGAAAAATGTAACAGTCTGTGATGACCCCCTTGGGTCACACCTTGAACACCAAGATTAATTTGAGGCAAAGAACCACCAAAAGCCATTTTGAATAATAATATTATTTATTTTTGTTATAATTTCCTCAAAAATCTCTGATAACAAATAATATAATAATGTTACGTCTTCTAAAGGGATTTGCCTTTATATTAAATTAAATTACTAAGAATACAATTAACTACTAATCTAGCTCAACTCAAGTAAAGTTTACCGAAGTAGGAGATCCGAGAAACACACGTATTCGAATTCTTAATTGTCATTAACTTTAACTAAGTATCTCAAACTGACGCTTACTTTAAGCGTACGTGAATTATATTTACCGCTGGCCTATATCAGCTTACTGGTACGTCTAGCAGCACGACGTCTTCACGAATCTAATCTCTTTGAATCTTCTAGTTTTGCTTTTACGTTGTTGGCTCAATAGCCTACCATCATCTCTTGCTATCTCGCAACCCTTGACTTAAATACCTTATCTAATTTGAATATCCCAAACTTCTTTTTGGAGTTGATTGGAAATAAACGCGAATTTATATTCCCCAGAAAGACGCCTAAGAAGATTAGTGGAAAGCTTCCGTACAGATTCGTCACAAGTCCATTCTGGTCACTTGCATCGATAATTTATCCCATTCCGCAGTTTATCTCCAGTATTCAGTCTATCTTAAATACCTTTGTCTGCTCATATTTAGGAAATTTTTTTGTATACGCTTTCTTTTAATAACCTAAAGCTCAAAGATTTCGGTAGAAGCATCGAGACGAGCTCACTATGACACGTGAAAAGGTAGACAATTTTAGATGCAGTAAAAATCGTCGACAGAGCAGCGGTTACGGAGAATTTGAGACGGATGAAATAAATATACGTCGATGGCGTAAACAAAATGATACAATTTTTGCTTATAAATGTTCAACAGTCTTTAGTGATTTAACATTAATTACAATTATCTTGCATTCTTTTAAAAAATGTTGCGTAACAAATGGAAGATGACGTCACATGGGAAAATGGCGACGCCGGCACCAACTCCGAAATCAGCTGTGAGAATGGAAGTGATGAATCATTTTCGAAGGATACTGACGGTTAAAGTAGTTGTAGGTTCATATATGTATTTGAAAGAGATAAGAAAGTGGTATAATGAATTTATTATTTAACTTATTATTTCTCATTAAAAATATTTTTAAAAAATTTCTTAAGTATCGGATATCGATGAACCTTTTACACAATTTTTTTTTATTTTTCTCAAAAATGTGTAGAGAGTTGAAGGTCCGACTTAGAATCGATGGTGACTTAGATTCGACTAAATACAGTGTCTTAATTTTGGTAAAGGATAAAAAAGTTTATAGGATTTTTTTTATTTTTTAGGTGGTGATATTGTAAGAAAGGGGCAAATGCGACCAACGTTTAAACTCATTCCGGATTTCATCATTCCTCATTTAGAAAGGCAAACTTATGGCCGTCATTTGATATGGGAAGATAAGACAAAAGGTAGTTTTAAAGTCTCTAGAATTCATCAGAGCAGTGAATTGTGGAGTGATGAATGTATTGCCGTTTATAAGGTATAAAGTTGCACATTTTTCACTGATTTTCTTAAATGATTGATAACATTTATTAATTGTAATATGTAACGTTGACAATATGTATAGTTAAAAATCATTAATCGATCTTAATTATGCAAGTGATGATTATGAAACTAAGAAAGCTCAATCCGTATATACCTCACGAGAAATTTCTTAATTTAAATTATTAGTTAATTACATTGCCGTTAGATCCCCCGTCTTTTGAAAACGCCATTCAGTATTTGAATTAATTAATATTTAATGTTTTTTGGAGGAAAGGTTTGTGTTCTTGATCCAGATTTTTAAAATGTTTTACACGATGATTATAATTAAAGTTACACTTTCAAAATGCTGGAAAAAAAACACTGGTCATTAGGGACGTTTTAAGACTTTTTGTAGCCCTGGGCCCAGATAAATGTTAAGAGATTTTTTTTGAGGCCCTCGGCCCCTATACACTAAAGTAGGCCCTATCTATGATCTTTAAAAGTAGACACAAAAAAAAGCTTGCATTGTCAAATACTTGTAATTTGAAACAAAGAAATATGTACGACTCATAATCTTACAAACCAGATCGACCTATGGCCGCATTTCGACCAAATGAGTTGAATGATTGTTTATGGTATCACGCCTAGGCCTAGACATGGACAATGGTCATCACATAACCACTTTTACCAGTTGAGATGCAGTTTGAAATTCCCTTTTTTTTTCGAGAATATGTACGGCCATATTTGAACGTTAAAATCATCCGGATCACGATCTTTTTGAAACTGAGTCGAGAACGAAACGAGGCCCCACGCCCATGCTTTAAAACATCCCTGCTGGTCAGAATGATTTGAAATTAGAACTGAATCAACTGAAAAAGAGGGTAAATGGTTGGCATAAAAAAAGTGACAAAATGTATCAATAGATAGCGCTGTGAGCGGTAGGGTTTGCAGCCCCGGGATCCCGATGTTTTTTAACAATCCCGAAATTGTAGGATCTTTTAGTCGACATATCTGAAATTAGTCGCCAAATTTGGAAATGGAGTATGGAATTAGTCGCCAAAACTGGAAATGATATATACAATTAGTCGCCAAATCTGGAAACGATATAATGAATTAGTCGCTAAATCTCGAAATCCTTAATTTTGTGGATCCTGATCAGGACAATGGAACAAAATTATGAAATTATTGTATTGTCATCGGTCTTTGACAAGTGTGCAAAATTTCGAATTAATCTGACCTTTAAAGTGGATAAAAATCGAGTCTAAAGATTCCGTTACATACAAGTGAAACTTATAAAAACGTGTTAATAAGAAGCCGTTTAAACGAGATGAAACGCTGAACGAGCTGTATTTTTTAAAATCTTCTTTGCAGAAACAAAAGAAATGAAGCAATGTTTTTTTTTTTTTTAAAATTCATTATGTACTATTTTTATTTGTTTTTTATAAATGATAAATTAGGTTTTTTTTTCTTTGTTTAAAAAATCTTATTAAATCAATTTTTAATTATATTTTCAGTATTATTATGGTTTTCAACTCTGCTAATGTGTAAGTAATTTTAATAAGTAGTCCAACCCTAATCCCAGGATTTTTATAATGTAATCCCGGGATTGCAACCTAGTGAGCGGCGTAACAAAAGTGAATTCGGCTACAAGTGACATCTTGAATCGAATTGCGATCAAAAGTTTTGGCAAGAGTTGCTCATTAAACCAACTGTTTTGTTCAATGTGCATGATTGTTATAGTTTTTTGCCGAAAAAAAAATGATTTCCAACTCATTTAATAATTGTTGCATATTTAGTGTGAAAAGCCCATCTACCATGGCAATGTCGTATCACATTTGAATGCTAAAAATCGGTTTTTAGTTGTTCTCAGGCCAAAAAACGGCGTAAAAAGCAACAATGAAAACGTCAATGAATTTTTTTTCCATATGCCGTAGACACACACACCGTTTCCTTCTTCTTCAAGTTTATATATTCAGTTCAAATTTTAACTCATCCTGAGCAATGTTTCTTTTTATTCATTTTTGCAGCATTTTGAAAGTGGAACTTTAATTATAATCATCCTATATGTGAGAGGAATAAAAATATATATATTTCTCTCTCTTTGGATAACCAATAACTGAAAAAAAAATTATTATCTGTACAACTTAATTTGTGGTAAATATCCGTTGTTACTTTAAAAATGCACAGTGTAGCTTTTTACAGATGTAATGAATACGAAAAGTACGTATTTTGAAGGTTGATTTAAACGATAAATCTTTTATATCTAAATTTTTTTTTGGTTAAGATTTTTATTTAACTTCGAATGAATTGACACTTTTTGTTTTGCGTTAATATAGGAAGTAAAATTTTGCAAACAGAAAATCCTCAAACCTTTAAAATAGGTTAACGTAGTTTAAAGATTAATCTAAAAATTAATCAATATTCTACTTAAAATGTTTTTTTTTTTAAGTCTTCATGAAATTAGATAATTAAAAGTAGAGAGATAACTTAAAATTCTGTATTAAATACATTTTAGTTAAAACTTGTCTCTCTTAAATTTATCAATGCACAAAGTTTGTACAAAAGAAAAAAAAAGTTTCATTTTATAATCCTTCTTAAACAAGTTTATGTCAAATGTTCTCAGAAAGGCGTAAAATAATTTTCTCAGAAATGAAAACGGAGTGATAAAGCTCGAAACTATCTTTGAAGATAATATTAATGATAATTTTTTTAAAAGGATAAGTTATCTTTCGCACAGTGATGAAGGTGATTCTGTAATGTTTATGAAACATTGACTTTTTATTAGCAAGCAAATAAAAGAATGGACATAGAAAAACTGTTTATCATACGAAGACATTGAACATTGATTTACATATCAAAGGGCGGGAAGGGGGAGGGGGTTGAATAACCCGGTTTATGAATCAATTAAATGTTTTTGCAGAATTTTAAAAATTACATTGTAATTGTGGGCAGGGTACTACATAGTATTAGAAGTTAAAAATTACCTTCGTAGAATATTTTAAAGTTTAATTGAAACATGGTAATTAAATCCAGTAGTTGATATTTTAATCCTCTTACTATCTTAAAATACTTAGATATACATATTTTATAAATATTAACACTTTGAAAACGGGAGTGAGTATTTAGTAGCCTCGCAACCTATAGTAACTCGAGAGCTATTGGTAGAATATCCAAAGGAACTGAGCTCGCTAGAAAGGGGTTTAGAGCTACAAAACGGTCCCCTGGAGAAACAACCACCCTCGCGTTCAGTTTTTATTAAACAAAATCTTAGTTTACATTTTTTACAGTAGCACACATTAAATTTACATATTGCAAATTAAAGGTAAATTAACAAAATACATATGTAATTGCAAGGTAGAAACACACAAAGTTAAAAATAATACGAGGATTGGGGCATAACTCATGACAAATATTTTTTTTCTTGTATATATGTGAACGGATCACAAACGTAAATGTGTCGTGTGGAAGTTCTGTAGGCATAGTGTGTATGCAGAACATCAGATGGCTCTGTGACAGCTGGTAGTAGCTCAGCGAGGACTGTGAAATCAGTCAGTTGGTGAGTGTCGTGCGAGATGGAAGTAACCCGTGTTGAGCAGCGCGCTTACATCAAAATAGCCGTTCTCCGAAAGAGAAATGCGATGGAATGTCACAGTGAATTAGTGGAAGCTCTTGGGAATAATGCCCTACCATACCATACAGTAGCAAGGTGGATAGGAATGTTTCAGCAAGGTGATGAGCAACGTTCGAGACGACCGGTTAGTGTACGGACTGACTTGGCACGTGCCGTCATTGAGCAGCTCATGGATTACATTAAGAGCCATGGACTACATTAAGGATCTATAGGCCCAGGTTTATCATGTCAACTTTATGTGTACTGCGTTGTCATTCTTTTGCACCCTGAAGGCCATATTGCCCTGTATACTACCGTAATAACTTACACTGGTGTGCAAAAATTAAGGACGAAGTCGAAAAATTAGCATATCAGCTGAACGAAGAGGCAGAGCGGACAGAAAGACCAATCAGGAGATTAAGTAAGGTGATGTACGGTAGCACATGCGCAGATATGCAGGTAGACGTAATGGGGGAGTGTCTGAGTAGTATAAAGCATGTTGTCGGTGTAAGATCAGTATTTCTGGCAAAGAGATTGCACGCCGTATAGCAGTTAAAATCACACCGAGTTGCTGCCTCAGCGAGAAATGGCGAATAATCAATCTGTTAGACGACATCTGGATGCTTTTACCCGAGGTCGAATCATTGGGAAGTTGGAGGAAGGCCGCAGTGTGACCAGTGTGGCTGCAGAGTTCGGAATTGCTCACAGCATCGTTTCACGACTTTGGAGACAATTTCAAACTACAGGAACAGCTATCTGGGGGTTCAGTAGTGGTCGTCCACGAGGAACCACACCCGCAGATGACCGGTACATTGTCTTACAGGCCAGAATAAACAGGCGGCAGACAGCGGGAGAAATCGCTAGACACACGACACAGGCGACTGGACGACCGATATCGCGTTTTACCGTGGCCAGAAGACTGCACGGTGGTGGTCTGTTTGCACGACGCCCTGTACGGTGTGTACCTTTAACGCCTGCCCATCGGAGAAGGCGTTCTCTGTGGTGCCGGGAACACCGGAATTGGAGAGACAATGAATGGGGACGAGTACTCTTTACAGATGAGAGCAGATTCAGTTTGAGTAGCGATTCTCATCGCATACTCATCTGGAGAGAGCGGGGAAGCCGCAATCATCCCTCGAACATCATTGAAAGGGACAGGTATGGAGGTCGCGGTGTTCTCGTTTGGGGAGGCATCACGCTTGGTAGTCGTACAGACCTTCACATCTTCGACGCAGGTTCAGTCAACGGGACCCGTTATTGTAACGAGATTCTTCTTCAATATGTGCGTCTTTTAGAGGCGCTATGGGTCTGCAGTTCCTTTTCATGGACGACAATGCACCATGTCATCGCACAGTAGCTGCCGAACAGCTCTTAGAGAGTGAGGATATTGAACGTATGGATTGGCCGGCACGATCTCCGGATCTCAATCCCATCGAGCATGCATGGGATTTTCTAGGCAGACGCTTGGCAGCTCGTACCTTACCACCAGTAACGATTCGGGAGCTTCGATTGGCGCTGCAAGACGAATGGGCAGCAATGCCTCAACAACTCATTGACACCCTCATTCTCAGCATGGGCAGACGCTGTGAAACCTGCCTAGCAGTCAGGGGAGATCATATCCCCTACTAAAGACCGGATGTTTCTTGCTGGACACCCATCACAGTGATGTTTCGGCCTTCAGTCGCATTGCGCTTCATGCTACTTTTTCAATCAAGCTTCTTTTTATCCCTTTTAGTAAGTTTCTCATTTGATTTGGAAAGCTTTTGTACAAAGTTATATTGAAAAAACCGTCTCGTCCTTAATTTTTGCACACCAGTGTAGTGTGTTACGATAGTTCAGTGCTATTCATTGTCCACACATGTAGTCAGTGGCGTCGTTAGGCGTCGGCGACCACCGACGGCCTCGCAAAGTTTTTAATTATTTAAAATTTAGTTATTCATTTTTATTTATTTTCATGCAGTTGCGCGAGTAAAGTGAGTGATTAGTACTTTACGGGCATTATCCAGAATCGTCTGGCAACACTATGGAAACTAAACAACTTAGCAACATCGCAGATGGTTAGTTTACTCCATTTTTCAAGATAAAAGTTTATTGTCCATGTAGACTTTTTTTCACATTTGTAGACACAGGTGGTAAAAGAAGGATATTGTGACTGGAAAGATTTGAGTCGGATATTGCAAAGACATGAACAAAGTCAAGGACACATGGAATGCATGATTAAATGGATGGAATTCTATAAAGGAATGAAACACGGAAAAACAATAGATAAGGGTAACGAGAGATAGGTTAAGGAATCGCAAAAGTGCTGGTATAATTTGTTTGAAAGAATGATATAATAAACTACTTAGCCTCACACAATTTATCATTTAGAGCTGCTCATCGAGAATCCCTTAAATTGAACGATAGCAGACACAGTGGCAATTTTATAGATTTATTTAAGTTGTTATAGAAATATGATCTGACCCTACGGGAGCATATGCAACGTATTAATGAAAAGTAACTTACTCAACATTATCTGAGCCACGACATTCAAAATGAATTAATTGCATTAATGTCTAAATCAGTTATTGAAGAAATTATACACAGAGTTAAACAAGCAAAATACTACGCTTTCTTGCTCGATTGTACCAGGGATGTCAGCCGCGTTGAACAAATATCAATAATATTAAGATTTTGCAATTCCTCAACTGGAGCAATAGAGGAACATTTTGTTGGGTTTATTGCCTTCGCAGAAACAACGGAAGAATATATGACAAATTCAATATTACAAGAACTGGAAAGAAATGGTCTAGATATCCAAAACTGTCGAGGACAGGGATATGATAATGGCGCCAATATGGTCGGTATTAATAAAGGTGTCAGAACAAGAATACTCAATATAAACCCAAGAGCATTCTTCACGCCGTGCAGATGCCACAGTTGGAATTTGCTTTTGATTGAGGCAGCTAACTCTTCTGCAACAGCCAAAACGATTTTTGGCTTCATCAATAAAATCTATGTGCTGTTTTCACAGTCAAGTAAGCGTTGGGATATTGTAAAAACTAAATTAAAATTGACATTAAAACCTCTGTCTGAAACACGGTGGGAAAGTAGATTCGGAGCAGTAAAGGCAATATTTTTGCAATTTGATGGTATAAGCAAACTATGGCAATCGGTTCAAGTCAACTTGAAAGTCGTTATTGATACTTTACGGTCCTTTTGCAGCTGGATTCAAGAATTCCGTAATACAGGATTTGACAATAGTGTTGCACAAGCTCGATTATTTGTAGAGAAAAGTTCTTTCGAAATTGAGTCTGAATTTAAAGAAAGAAGAACAGCCAGGAAAAAACGAATGTTCGGTTATGAACATATTGATGAACCTATTCAATCTTTTGAAATGCAGTACAGAGTTAACTTTTAACACAATGATTGATGCTATTATAGTCGACACCTAATGACGATTTAAAGCGCTCAATGAATATTTTGAACAATTTGGTTTTATTTGTGATATCAGTTATTTAAATTCTATATCAAAAGAAGACCTTCTCAAGTATTGTAATGATTTAGGTACAATACTTCGGGAAGGCGAAAACAGCGACATACAACCTTTCGAACTATATGAACTCCAATTTTTAAAATCGAACTCACTAGACTCTATCAACGACGCGAAACAACTCATTCAGTACATTTTAGAAAATAATTTGGAAGAAATATATCCAAATGTTTATATAACAATTAGAATCATGCTCACAGTTCCCGTCAGTACAGCTTCCGCTAAAGCTTCTCAAAATTAAAATTAAGACCTACTTGAGAAGCACGATGAGTCAAGAAAGACTATCTGCGTTATCAGTTCTATCAATTGAAGCTGAAATAGCGGCTAGTGTTAGCTATGACATAATCCTGAAAAAGTGCAGTGAGGCCAAAACCGAAAAGTTCGTCTATTTTAATTTCTATTTGTGTAATTTTTGTCATCATTTGATTAGCAATAAATCTCGTTTACTTATACATTAGTTTAACTATAATTCGGCTTATGTAATTTAATGTTTTCTTGACTGGGAAAAAAGGAGGCCTCGCCAACCCTAATTTCGCCGACGTCCACGCGTGGTCTAGCGCCGCCACTGCATGTAGTTAACACCTTGAGCTTTCGTCAGTACTTGTCACATTTTCCAACCGGACTGACTTCTATTTCTTCAAAAAAAAGTTGCCATGACTTTTGCCCACACCCTCGTAGTGAAAAATATAAAGGGTAAGCCGTAATCACAAGTGACGAGAACGACACCTGAGCTGGCAACCTATGCCATGAACTTTCACGCCACGCCAACGGGAGGAACTTCATTGAGCCTTAACAGATTTTATGTGCATCAGCCCCTCTATACGGTGGATCTTCATGGTACTAGGGTTCTAATTCACGACATGCTAGCCGAAATTCCGTGACCATGACAACTAGGCTACTGCGGCCTTACTTTGAAGACGGAAGTGATTCCTGTCTTATATTTTTTTAACTATTGGGGGCGGATGACAGAAATTCACGTAATTTGCAATGATGCCAAACATCACAGGATATATTAGCATTAGGTATGCAATTTCAATTAAATGCCAATTAAGTACTATAAGTATTATTAAAGAAATTGTTTTAATTGTGTTTTATTTGTATGTATTCCAAATTCAATATTCATTGAAGAAACAAAATTATTTTTCAAAATCAAATACAATATTTTAAGATATTTACACATATCAATACATACAATGCTTCACCCTTAATTATTGAAAGTAAAAAATTTCTAACTTTCTTTTTTAAACTTGTTAATTTGTAAGAATGGAATTATGTATTTTTTTCCTAATTAGGCCTGGTCATTGAAAAAGAAGCTATGGAAACCTGATGACGACAAAAATATTACCAAGGCTAAACATCGGTTAATTACTGCTTTGAGAAGGAGTCCTGTCATTGAAGTACTCAGCAAAGAACCAGCTTATTACAGATTCCGATTTATTCATCCAAATGCATCAGGTATTTCAATTAAAAAATTAATGCATGACAATTAACAGAAATTGAACTAATCATATATATTTTATTTCTGTTATGAACTTTTTCTAAGAATTTAAACTTTAATTTTAACAATGCAAAATGTTTATTCATAGTTCTGTAGTTAAGAATTCGAAAATGTATAAAGTAATTAAATTCATATAACTCTAAAAATAACGTGTATAAGGATATATAATAGTAGAATAATGATGAATGATTCTTTCATTCTTCAAAGTGATTAACTATATCAAGCTCTAGAGCAATTAATTTATTCTGGGAAAAGTAAAATTAAAATTATTTCTTTTAAAAAAAGGGTACAGCAGGATAGATATAGGTAATCTAGCTAGCATTTTTGAGTACAATGAATTTGAAAGAAAACATGAGATTTTTTCTATTAATATTTTTTTATATCAGTTATTATAAATTATGGTAATGATTGTTCATAAAATTGCGATTGCCAGAAAATTCAGCATATAATGTGCACCTATACTTTCAAGTTGCATTTTTTAGGTATATTTGTCATATAACGTGCACCGCCTTTTTTACAAAGAAACCTGAAATGTAAAGGTTCAATGCTATGTTTTGAAGTCATTTATTTGGGGTATTAATCCAAGCGGTAGGGAAAAAAATAGTATACTTCTAGAACTACTCCCTTTAAGGTCAAAGGGAGTCATTAAAAATAAATAAATAAACAGCATTTCGATATATGTAAAAGTCTAATTTTTTTCCTAATGCTCTTATCTTTTTATTTATTATGTATCTTTTATTTTCTGTGTTAGAAGGTGCACGTTATACACTGGATTTTAAGGTACTTATTTTATCTTTATTTCATGAATTTCAATTATAATAATACACGTAAATAACCTTTAAATGACCCTGAAGTATTTTTTCTCACTAAATATGAAGCTGAAGTTTTGTATGTATATCAATAGAAATTTGAATGAAATCTAAATTTCCAAGGAAACAATAAACACCAACTATATATATTGGGTTGTTCGGAAAGTAATTTCGTTTTTTTTTGTGGAAATGAAAGGCAGTTTTCGTATAATAAACAAATACTTTATTAAATTATATATTGGCCGTTCTGGTCCAACACCTTTTGCCATCTTTCTGGTAGCAGCATAATTCCACGCTCATAAAATTTTTGGTCTTTGCTGGCTAAAGACTGACCGAGGTGGTTTTTGACCTCCTCATTTGAGGTGAAGGTTTTACCGTCTAAGAAATTTTGGAGTGACCGGAACAAATAATAATCCAATGGTGCCAGGTCAGGAGAATATGGTGGGTGTAGGATTGTATCCTATTCAAGCTGTAAAAGCTTTTGGCGAGTGACCAAACTTGTGTGAGGTCTTGGTGAAACACTACACCTTTCCTGTTGATTAGTTCTGACCTTTTCTGTTGAAGTGCATCATTCAGTTTGTCCAGCTGATGACAGTAGACTTCTGAATTAATCGTTGTGTTATCCGGTAAAAGTTAAAAAAAAAAAAAAGATTCATTTAACATCCCACCAAACTGACAGCATCACCTTTTTTTGGTGAATATCGGCTTTGAAAATGGTTTGAGCCGGTTCATCTTTTTTGCTCCATGACCTTTTTCGTCCCCAGTGATGCGCTTCAAAAACGGATAATTTTCGTGACGTTTGAGAAGTGAATCGCAGACGTCAATGCGGCGACACACATTTCTCTCTGTGAGAACATGGGGAACCCATTCATCAAGCTTCGAGGATAATCCCAGGCCTTTCAAGTGGTCATAAACTGTTGGATTTGATAAATTTAACCTCAGCTTCAACCGGTCTTCCTGAACATGGTGCATCTTCGGCATCAAAATTGCCAGATCGAAATTTAGCGAACCAGTTCTGGCACTGGCATACTGTCAACACACCTTCTCCATACACATCGGTCAATTTCTTTCTCACTTGCACAGCATTTTTACCCTTTCTGTAGTAAAACAGAAAGATATGTCGAAAATGCTGCTTATCGCTCTCCATATTTAAAAGGGCACCAACCAAAAACTACTGCGTAGAATTAATTGGAATTTTTCACACACAAGCCTTGCTATATGAGCTCTCAAAGCATATAAAAATTATACGGCTTAAATGTGAAGTTGGGTGCAAAAAAAATACAATTAAATCTTCTGTCAGGAAAAAACGAAATTACTTTCCGAACAACCCAATTAACTTTAAAGGTCTTAAAAATGTAATGAAAATTGCATTCTTTTAATCTGATAAATTAATCAAATTCTGTACTGTATTTTCAAAGTTGAGCCTGCCTCATATGGAATTAAAAAAAAAATTATTTTTAGGCAAGAAATCTATTGATTCAAGTGCAGAGATCAGTGGACCACTGGTGGAATTGGAAAGTAATACCGATTTTGACAATGATAAAAATCCACCCACAATTATTCATGGAATACAAACAAAGGTGAAAGAAGTGTATATTACAGTGATAAATAATACTGCAAGTAGTGAAACTAAGTTAAATCTTCCTTCATATGAGTTAGAAAATGAATTCAAAAATGAAGGATTTTCCACACCAAATTTGTCTGGTGAAGTTTTTCCAAATCTACAAAATTTTGGAGATAATACCTGGTGCTCTGGTGAATGCTGTTGTGATATTTTATTAGACAGTACTTTATTACATAATGAGAGATGTATTTGGCATGGCATCTATTCATAATAGATAAATACGACAAGAGATGATAGCATATTGCTTTGTACATAGGCTTTTGTATATTCAATAATAAAATGATTTTTTTTAAAACAATTTTATTTTTGTTACATAAATGCTATATACAAAATGACATGTGAAACTTGAATTCTAATATATAAAGAATATTCAGCTTTACACAAACATATTTTAATACAATTGTACAATTTTGTATATTTTTAACCATAAATCATCTTTGATATGATATAGGATATATACCAATGTTTTACAAGAAAAGACCAATAAATTGTACAATCAATATGATATAATTTTTATCCTCAAATATGCCAACACATCAAATTACCTAAATTTTTTAAAAAGCATTATATAATTTGTTAAAGTAAGCACAGAATGCTCTCTTTCAGAATTTTTTTACATTATACACACACACATCTGCCTATCATTATTTCCTTTTTTCTCTATAACTGAAGATATATATAAATTGAAGTCATGATACAGGAGAAATAATTATAGTCAGGATTAGCAATTTTTTTAAGGAATTTTTTCCATATTAGCCATTAAGTTTTTTTTATGAGAAATATAGATGAGTGATAATTATGGAATTTATGAATAAATACATATTCATTTAAGTTATAAATATATTTAAAAAGAGAGAACAATTTTTTGATACAAAATAATTACTTATATTAAAGTCCAGTATAATATTCAACAAAACTAATCTGCTAATGAATTTAAAATGAATGATATATAATGGGAAAAAACTTATTTTTATTGCTAAAATTGGACAAGAAACAAATTATTTCAATTGAATTACTAATACAAGGTTTTATACATAACTGTACATCTAAACTAATTACTCATAAGTCACATTATTTTAATGAACTTTTTATGAGAATTTGCTTTTGCTAAATGCTTTTTAACAGTAAAACTTCTGTATAAAACTGTCACAACAGGAATTCATTAACTCCATGTGATAAAAACAAAGTGTTTTTTTTTTACATTTGCTTACCATTTTTAAAAATATTAATGAAATGGTTTCTTTAAAATATACTCTTTTGAATTTTATAAAGAACAAAATTCTGTTATATAGTTTTATTAATTTTTTATGAACTTCTTTCACTTCAAATTTATTATAAAAACATTTTGTAGAATACTTATGATACTAACATATATTTTGGAGCAAATTTATAAGGTCATCACTATGCGAAATTATTTTAACAATAATAATGCAATAACATACTAAGCTTTTATTCAAAAAACGACTAGTAAAAATTTCAAAGCAAAAATCGTATTCCTTGGATTAATACATTTTGAATTCAATGTAATATACAGAATTCTGTGGTAGAACTTGGCAGTGACAAAATCAAAAAGTTTATTTTTTAGGTGATGAGTGCACATGCATAACATAATGATCATAAAATGTATGAAATAGAAAAGTTAACACATTCATATACAAACATAAATAAAAAAATTAACATAATGATTTGCTGCTTTAGTTTACAATATGCATCAATGTTGAAATGCATATTCATTACAATTTCAGTTCATCCTAATTTTAGAAAACCTGAATTCTATCAAATCTGCAAATAAAGTAATTTTGTAAGAGTATTTTTAAAAAACTTGACTACTATGTTAAAAAATAAATTCAAAAAGTTTTGATATTTTCAGAATATTGAAAGAGGGTAAGGAGATAGGTAATTAATGCAAGATTTAAACTATTTGTTGATAACTGTTTAAAAATAATATTGTCTAAAATTTTTTTTCATATATATATATATATATATATATATATATATATATTTCCCCTTTTTAATATATATATATATATATTTCTTAAAAAAGGGACACTGAAACAAGGTATAAGTTCTGATATACTAAGTGGAAATTATAAAAACAGAAAAAATAATTTCAAGTATGCTCATATAAACACATGGCATAACAGTGAAAAGAAAAACATATTTCTCATTTTTGTTTAGTGAAGAATAATTTTATAATGAAATGGTCAATATTTACAATTTAATTACTAAAAACTGAATTTAAAGGAAGTAGATTAGTGCAAAAATTAGAGAAGTTTTCAAAATTAGGCATGAATTAAAATTTACCTTACAAAATATTACAAAGTGATCAGACTAGTAAAATAAAATAGAAACAACTGCTTCAGCATAGCTGAAATTATTTTTAACTCACCTTTATTAAGTACTTATAAACATGCATGCTTAAATAAAATATACAATGTGAGTTCAAACATGTATTTAAAAAAGTATTTAAATATGTACAATGGAAGAAATACATGATGATTTAAATATCAAATATGCTGAAAAAATATGTCGATGTTCCTAAATGGCACAAAATACTTTAAAAAAGATAGTGAGAGTAAATAAATTAAACTAGAAACCTCAGAAATGTATTGGAAAAACTGGCCACTTTTAAAAAGGTCATTTTTGATGAATATTATTTTTCAGTGATTGGCAAAACTTTTTTCTTGGGAGTTTTCTTTTTAGTATTGTGATTTGGCAGTTGAGAAACAAGATCTGTGATTTTCTTCACTAATTCATTTAAGTCATTCTAAAAGAAAAAAAAAAATAATTATGATATTGTTGAGAAATGTTATACATTGTAAGCACTGATTAAAATTTATTTGTTTATATATATTGTATAACTAATTTAATGATAATACATAAATAATCCATGAAGTAAGTTCCGTTCAGCAATACAAAAAAACTTTTATTAAATAATGAACTACTATGATTCAATTGTTTTTTGACACAGGTACAACCATTGTTTAGTATTTATCATCAAAGGGAACGAGTGTTTGGATGCTCTCGTTGAAAAATGATGCGATTGTAATTATTAAATAACAATGGATCTGACTTTGTTGATGTCTCAGAACTGCTTGCCAACAAGAAAGGACTTCAGGTGCTTGAAAAGATCACAGTCACTTAAGGAGAAGTGGGTTGTTAGGAGGTGAACAACTTCTCATCGCAATTCTATAAGGCATTGTTGTATGTCATGTGCAGTGTGTAGTTGTGCATTGACATGAATGAGTAATATTCGGTACCCTGAAGTATGCCGTAACATTAATTCTGTATTGTATGAAGCAACTTCCTTATCTCATAATAATGTGCCATGCAGACAGTTTATCCATGTGCCATGAAATCCAACTACAAAATGCCTAGTCAATCCTAACAGACTGTAGGATCCGCTGTCAATTTGCAACATGTGACTAGCGGCTGGTCTTTCATGAATTGCAGTTTGGATTCCAGAGTTACGCACGCGTGAGACACTCTTAGCTCTCATCACCAGCAATGATCCAGCTTAAGAAGTCCTCATCCTCTTCAATGTTCTGTGCCCATGACATTTCAATCAGCTACTTGACATTTCAGACTTTGCTACTCTTGTCAGATTGTAAGGTACTCACTGAGCATACAGTTTTCAGAATTTTAATTTTTTTGGAAATTTTTTTGTACAGAATTGACCTGGATATTTGAGGAAACTCCAGGGAAGGTGTCATAATAGTGAAATGTTTGCATTAAGCACTGCAATCAAATCATCATCAATCAGAGCTGATTCTTCAATTTGTAATTGTGTGCATTTTCATTGCCACACTCACCTTTTAACCTGGAATCGCTCATTGTATTGTATCTGTACACTTCACAAACTTTGGTGTTTCTTGCATTTAGAAATTAGACGCAACTAACCTTATCTTGCGTGTGGCAGAATGCTTGGTTGTTTTAAACCTCACCAAATAAGTGATGCATACGTCAGCAATCAGAAATTTGCTTTCCTTCCTTCCCAATGACTCAGCAGGAAGCATGTTCATGTTTGAATAAACAAATGCAACTGTTCTCCAACAATTACAGGAAGCAGAACTTACTTTCCGGCTTACCCAAGTAAAAAGTATGTATTTACTTAAAATACATTAAAAAAACCGTAGAGATAAAAAAAAATGTAGAAATCTGGAATGCAAGTGCATTCACTTTTTACAACATACATTTTTATTTTTGAAAAAACTTATATTTAGAACATTAATTCAAAAAAATTTCCTTAAAAAATAATGAAACAAAAGGTTTTAATTGTAAAAAAATTTCTTTCCTCAAAAATGTTTTTATTGCAGCTGTGTTTTAGTACAGTAATACCCCACACTTATACAATAGGTGAAACTAAGTGACAGTTGCACAAGTTGAATTCGCGTGTCAGGGTATAATTTAACATATAAATTATTTAGTTGGGGTCAGAGATTAAAGAAATAATTTAGAAAAAAAGAAATGTTTGATAAATTCTTAGATAACACAAATACAAAATCGCAAACTAAAGTTATTTTGATGTAGAAGGTTTCATAAAATCTTATAAGTAGTCTGCCAGCTCAGAAATTTTTTAAAGTGATAACTTTTATAGGCGCATTTTGCTGAAGAGTGAACTTAAATGATGCGTTTTAAAAAGCCAAGCATTGTTCCGCTTGGGTTGGTAATGCTCGTAACAATGGTAACAATCAGGGGCGACAATCTGTGTGATAGTCAAATCTTTTTATTCACACGAGACAGCCCTTCCAAATCCTTCTAGAATACACACAATTGATAAGTAATAATAATGAAAAGATTACTTTCTTACTTCATTGTATGTATATTTAAGTTTGCATGATTTTAAATTTTTCTTTGGAATGTGTTCAATAGCATGTGGAAGACAATAAATGCTCTCCTCACTAGGATATAAAACCTATAAGGGGAAAAAAATAAAGGATATACATACATATTAAAACATTTATTCTGATATATTATAAATAAGATGGTCAGCTTTCAAGAGAGATTCAAAAGCTAAATTTTACACATTTTCTGTACAGTACTACTTCTTTCTCTCTATAGTGGTAGACAAAAGCATACAATTTAAATTTCTAATTGGAAAGCAACGAAGAAAACAGAAAAAATAAAATACAGAAATTAAAAATATAAGAGAATTTGTTTCAAATCTTGAGTAAAAGAGAAAAGTGAAAGAATTTGCCACTACCCTGAAAACTTTTTAAAGAATGAATCTTTTAACTATATGTCAAAATTTCAAGTAATAATACTGTAATACATGTTTAATAGTACACTCTCTCTATTGAGTAAATCAATTATTTAATTCAAAATGACAAAAAATTAAGGAAGGAAATTTTAGCTTTAACCTAGAGACAACACAAATAATATAATATAATAATACTAATAAAAACATTAGATGCTCTCTTAAAGCATTTTAAGTAACAATGTTACAGAAAATTTGATACTATCCAAACAGTAGAAACAAATTATTGTTGTTTCTTATCCCACTTGATCAACATAAACATATAGATTAAGTACATTAACCTGTGCATTTTTAAACAATGAAGAAATGTAGCAGGACTTGAGAGGCAGCTGGCTCTTATGGCAACCAATACAAGCTAAGATGTGGGCTACTGCTCAGTTTTTTGGGCAGAACTCTTAACTATTGAGGAGGCTTTGAAATTTTGCTTTACTGATTGTGTCAACACAGATATTTGGATATTGAGTGATAGTCGAAGCTCTATTCAGCATCTATCTGAATGACTTAGAAACAAATTGTAGATAATAACTAATAATAACTTGATAAAAGGAATGTTACTTTAAATGTAATTTTTTTTTCATAAATTTACATTACTATACATCAATCCACTGATATTTAAATTGATGAATAAATTATTAACTAAAATATCATTTTTATTTCAGGAAAAATAATTTTTTTTCCTAATCACTTTTAAAAAATAGCAACAAGAAAATATTTTCGAAAGTCACACTGCTATTGGAATTTAAATATGGCCAAATTTGAATGAAATGGTTATTTAAATATTTAGTTGAATAAAATACAAACCATTGACACATAACATGGAGTGTGGCATATTTCACATTCTTGTTCCGTTTCTTCCTCAATATTTTTAGACTTTTTCTTCTTTTCACGAACTTCCACCAAAGGCAATCTCTCAAACTGTTTTAGTCCCAATTCATTGAGTTGAGATCGTAAATTTAATTCATGTTGCCTGAAATATACAACAATTTGTAAAGAATAAAATGGAATAAAAATGAGAAGCAATATCACAATAGAATTATTACATTTGTTAGTATCAAAAATAAATTAGCATTAAAAAAATCACCTTATGTTTTCAATCATTGGTAAGATTTTTTCCAAGGTTTTGAGGTATGTTTTGAATGAGGGTTTGGGGTCATTTCCTATACTGAAAAGCAACCTTTCCAAAGAAAATGCAGGAGATTCACAACTATTTTTTATATCCTAAATAAAAATATAAACTCACTTTACAAATGCTTATGAATTTCAATATAACTATGTGACAAAATAAAAATTCTTGTTTCTACATTATTCCTCAGTTTATAGAAATGTATCAAAACTTTTAAAAGAGATATATGATTAAATTCATATTTAAATGAAAATTAGTACAATTAATGTAATTATCAACTTTTTTACTGCATGAGAAGAAAACTACACAGAATATAAAAGTAAGTATTTACTGTACTTGGAATTAATTCCAAGTATTTTCTTTATAAATTAAATAAATGCACACATTTATTCCAAAGTTACCACATTTTATATTAAAAAAACTTAAAATGATTTTTAGTGTTATAAAATGTTCTCTTTGTATAATAATAGTAATAATAATAAAGGATAATAATAAAATACAACCACATTTTTAAGATTGTATGTCAAAACATTTTTTGTTACATTTCAACTCCTAACTTACTAGAAATGCCTTTACAGCCAAATCTAACCACATAGTAGGAGCGAAATATACAGATTCAGAGACACAATAACCACAGCAAATAGTAGATGTAAATGATTCAGGAAATATGACGACAAATTGTCCACTATTTTGTATTGTACGACTCAAAGAGGCTCCATGTTGAACCAATAATTCTGGAGGAACCTAAAAAAAAAAAAATAGTTTTAACTATCTAGTTTAGCTATATATTTTTTAAACAAGTCGAATGCAATTGGTTTTCAACGTAATTTTTTTCCCATATAAAATGTTTAAAGATTTGTTTATTTATGCTATTTTTTTCTGATAAAATGATAAAAACATATTTTAAGAGAAAGGAAATACATTTCAAAATTAAAGGTACTAAATAATGTAAATTTTGGTATATATAATGTGCATTTTTCAAAAACATAGGGTCCAAATTTACTGTTGTGTGTTACATGCCTGATATAAACTTAAGATTTACAAATAAGAAAACAATGGGCTTAAAAAATTAGATGTCTACATGTATCTAAATGTTCATTTACAAAAAATGATATACTTTACAAACTTTTGACTTTTCTCATGAAACTAAATTACTCAAACCCATATATTGATTACACTAACTCTGTTGTTTTTAAAAAATTTTTTACTTTCATTTACACTAGTTTTGCCTATTTTAAATAAACATATGCTGTTTCTTGTTACAATTAACCATTCTGGTGATTTTCTAGAATGTAGTTCACAACATTTTGTTTTAGGATAGACAATGTTGCTTCTTTAATCAAAGCGCATTTATTTTTTGGCATATTAATTATTGTGTGATTTTATTTTTCTTCCATTTCTGTATGGATCTTTCATTGATACCAAACATTTTTCTACCGCACAAATTCCATTTTTTTAAGCAAATTGAATGACAATGCATTTGAAACCTACCACTGTGTTTGTTTCATTTGGCACAAAACCTATATTCACCACTTAAAAAAAAAGGACACTAGATCAATGACATTTCAACCAAAGCACGATTTACAAAATAGGGCCACGGATCCTGGTGTTTCTTCAAATCCTGGGATTAAAATAACTAATTGCGGGATTTAATTTTTGTCTGAATTAAGTTTTGAAATTTTTTCTCATCAAAATTTTCAAAGAATTTAATTTTCAGAAAATATATACAGAGAGCTTCCACTTCGGAAATGAGACATTGTGCAATATTCACTGCTGTTCCTCAGTAATAAAATAATTGACTCATTTGTCCGATGTTTATAACGAATTTTGATTTTTCTTTTCTGTATCATCAAACATGAACATTTTTCTGAATTATCATGTTAAGTCAATATAAAAGATGCATTTTTTAACATGCTTTTATAAGTTTCATTTGTATGTAACAGAATCTTTGAATTCGACTTTTACCCACTTTAAAAGGTCAGATTAATTTGAAACTTTGCACACTTGTCAAGGACTGATGACAATGCAATAATTTCATAATTTTGTTTCATTGTCCTGATCAAAATCCTCAGGAGTAAGGATTTTGAGATTTAGCGATTAATTGCATATGTTTGCCACAGCTACGTGGCAGCAGAGTTGCACAGTGTTATTTATAACCTGAATGATGACTATATATTCCTTCAGAAATTATTTATTAACCAACAAAAATTCAACAATCCAATTCATAAAACATAAAAACAAGTTCCGAACATGATATTAAAACATCCAAGGCATCATAGATAAAAAACTATACTTATGAGCAGACAATCCATGTCCTCATTGATTAAAACCTGCTAGCAAGATTGAGAGAGTGAGTATCAGCCTCTCGCGAACGAGATTGAGACATTAAAGAGGGATATCAAAAGAGAGAATCTAAAATGTAACATCTTGCTTTTATATCCCTCGTTCTGGAAGTCACTACCTTCCCGACGACTTCCGATCACACGATCAAATGTCGCGGATACACGTGATTGCCACTCAATCAGGAAATTCGACGACGATTAATCTTAAAGGGGATGAGACTATTTACCTTTTTTTTGGTTAACAAATGCCTCTCCTCTCATCATCTGAAAACATGTAGTCTCTGCTCAGAGTTCACAATTTCAGAAATTTAACATTTAAATCTACATACAAAAAATATGTCTGATTTCAGCTTCCATGCTTGACTCAACCAGAAAAAATTCAAAAATAGCCTAAGTTATAACATACAGCACACGATTATTTGAGCAATTAGAAAAAAATTATTATACCACCATTTTGTAATATGCATTCCTAAACACACATTCAAAAAGTTCATCTCTAAATATAAATATGTAAACAGTGAAAATTGTGTGATCTGGATCCACATAAGTTATTGATACCAAAAACTATACAATTATTCCGTACAAAAATATGAATATGAATAATGCATTACTTACACATAAGAATTATCATACATTAATAAATACATTTATATATATAATTCCTTCATTCACACTTCCTTATTTGCATGCATGCATGGCACCATGTCTTCACACATTCATTTATCCTGAATACTTTCATTGCAATAAAAACGTGATAATGATTTAACTATATACACTACTGATCATTTAACAAAATTAATTTTTAAGAAACTTTATCATTTTTAAATGTTGGCATAAAAATAAATATCAATATTTACATGCAAAATTGAAAAAACACTTGAACCATGAATTGTTCAAGAAAAACTCCAAAAAAACTAATTTCTCAAAAATTCAAAACATTTAAACAACACATTAATACACAAAAACATTTCCAACAAAACTTTTTAATTCATTCCGTGTTAAGGGCTTTGTAAATATATCTGCTAAATTTGCTTTACTTTTAACACATTTCACCTCAAACAAACTCTTATAGAACAAATCTCTTACATAATGATATATCTCACCTCTATATGCTTTGTGCAGTAGTTTTCAATTGGCGATTTGAGGAAATCTATAGCTGCTTGATTATAAGCTAATAAAACTGGTTTATCTGCATATTTAACTAGGTCCCTACTTGCTCATTCTTTCATTATATTATCTAACCAAGTTATTTTCTTCATGCATTCCACCATGCTCATAAATTCTGCCTCTCTTGTCAATAAACTTATCAATTTCTCTTTAAATGTTCGCCATGTAACAGGAGCGTTTGCTAAACAAATAAATTGTCCACCCATCGAAATTCTGTCGTCTATATTTGCTGCAAAGTCTGCATCAGAAAAACTGACTATATCAATACACCTACAATCTAACCTTAATTTATAATGTTTAGTTTTGTTAACATACCCAAATAGTTTCAACAAACCATACCAATGTTCAAGACCTGGATTATTTTGAAACTGTGAAAAAATGTTATCTGCGTAGGATATGTCGGGCCTCGTTCGACCTGCAAGAAACGACAAGCAACCAAGAACATTTTGATATGGGATTACCTTCATTTCTATTTTCTCATCACTAGACTGGGGACATCGGGGTTTGCTATATTGGGTCCCTTTACCTATCGGTAATGAGGAAATTGGGATATTTAAAAGTTCGTATTTCTTGTATACCTCATCAATATATGGTATTTGATGGATTAGTATGCAGTCACCCATTCCCTCAAATTCAATTCCTAACAGCCTTTTAGTCTTACCCATAATTTTTAAATTAAACTTTCCCTTTAATTTAATTAAAACATCTTCAATATCCCTTTCTTTCTGTCCAAAAATAACAATATCATTGACGTATACTAGGAGAACAATAGAATTTCCATAAAAGAAAGTACAATTACACCAGTTTAATTTCTGTAAACCAATTTTATTTAAAACAATATTTAATTCAAAATACCAAGCTCTACCACTCTGATGAAGTCCGTATAACACTCGTTTTAACCTACATACTAGACTCTCTTCCCCCCTTTCTATCTATCTATATATATATATATATATATATATATATACCCTTGGGGTTGTTTCATATACACCTCCTCATTTAATGGGGTGTAGAGATAGGCTCCAGTAACATCACACTAAATGTGTTTCCACTTTAACCACACTACCAACAGAGAAAAGAATAACCTTATCACTGAAAAATTAACAACAGGAGAAAAAAGTCTCATCATAGTTTTCACCTTTAACCTGTGAACAACCTTGAGCTACTAACCTAGCTTTATATTGGATTACTTTTCCATTTTCATCCCGTTTCAAATAATATACCCACCTACAACCTAATAATTGCTTATCAGGGGGTAATTTCCTTAATTTCCATACATTTTTTAATTTAAGATTATCAAACTCTTTATCCATTCCCCTTCTGCAAGATTCCTGTTGAGGTGATTTTTCCATCTGTTTAAAAGTTCTAGGGATTAAAATGTCTAGTCATGCATTATTTTTAACTTTTACACTCTGCACACCTGACACACTGGGTCTTACTTATTCTTTCGAATGTATCCTTCCCCCTTAAAATTAAAAATACTTTAATCAAATTCTAGTTTTCTATCCATGCAATATTTTTTAATTTCATTGCAGGATCTTAACCTTTGAGATTTTCCCAATTATTAATAGTACATGTCATTTCTAGAACCATCAGGTCGTGGAACCACTACGTGTTTCAATGTAGTTTTTACAGGAACCATGGAACTATCGGTTCTACTTAACTCTTCCTCCTCAGTTTCTGAATTTTGTGGTAAGGAGTTGGGATATTATTTACTGTTTTATCATCATCATCACAGTTCTTAACCATTTCGTAATCGGAAAACTTCAAACCTGGGAACGCTAGCACTGCTCCACTGTTACTCTGCTGAGGTTTCTGGGAACGAACATTAGAGGTTTCAATAACCCTTGAATCCTTGGGTATTCACACCCTGTATCCTCTAGTTCCTAGAGTGAATCCAACCAATATACCTTTTTTAGCTTTCGGGTCCAGTTTTCCCCTTAAAGGTCTAGGTGTTCCCACGTACAAGATAGAACCTAAGGGTCTTAGATGTCCAATCGAAGGTTTTATACCTATATAAAAATCAATTGGAGTAAGAGTTTGACCAGAGTGACATAATCTGTTCTAAACATGTACAAAATATAACAGCTTCAGGCCAGAAACTCTTATCTAGTCCACTTTCTGATAGCACTGTCCTAGCTTCGTCAATTATCGTTCTGTTAAGACGTTCCGAAGTGCCATTTTGCTGTGGCGTATAAATGTTAGTTTTCTCGTGTTTTATGCCTCTTTCTACATAAAAATCAGCTAAAATACTAGCAATGAATTCTCCTCCAATATCTGAGCGAATAGCTTTAACTTTTAAACCCAGCTATCTTTCGGCCCTTATAATAAATTTGGCTACAATATCGTCAGTATCTGATTTATGACACTGGAAAAAAATAGACATTCTTTGAGAATAATCGTCAAATACTGATAAGTAATATTTCTTACCAATTACATTAGCTGGTCCCCAAACATCGCAATGCAATAAGTTTAAAGGCGCTTTAGATCTTGTGCATTCTATGGACTGAAAAGAAACCCTTTTGTATTTATTTAACCTGCATGGTATGCACTCAAAATTAAGTGGCTTTTTAAGCTTTGGTAAACCTCTCACAGCATCCAAACGGCTAGTTTTTAGGATATAATCAACATTTGCGTGACCAAATCTTTCATGCCAGGTCATTAAGTCATTTGGTTTTCCTTCAATTTTAATTGCCTTTTCAACACTAGATGCATATTTGGGTTCAATGTTTGGGTATGCATAATACAATCCTTGCTCAAGATTAGCCTTAAAAATTAGTTTATTTTCTGCATAAACTTTAATTTGCCCTTTTTCACCAATAAATTTTAACCCATTCTGTCAAGCAAGGGGCCAGACATTAAATTTTTCCTTAATCTACTAGAAAAAATACATTTTTAAGTAAGCATTCATAACCATTAAACCAAATTTTTACATCACCCTTTCCTTCTATGGGAAATTCGACACCATTTACAGCCAAAAAACCATGTTTTCATTAACAATATCTACAAAAGTAATAAATAAGTCCCGGTTATTTGTGAAATGATTACTAGCAGCTGTATCCAGAATCCAGGCATCATTACTAACATTACAGCTCAAATTAGCCTCAGCAGGAAAAAAGGATAATTTTCATTTGATGTTACAAAATTTGTTGAACCATAGTACCTGCTTAGGTCATTTCACTCCTTAAATGAACAGTTTCTGTCTCGTCTACTATCTTGAAGAGTATTGCAATGGAACTCATTACTTGACACAGAAGACCCAATAGGTGAATGCACATGTGGATGTTAACGTAATTTTGGACTTGTTTTATATTCTCTGTATCTTCGATTAGTTGCACTAGATGATGCAGTATTACTTCCATTGCAACATTCCATCCTAAAATGTCCAAATTCACCACAATAGTGACACTTTATCTTCGACTTGTGCACGCTAAACATCTCGAGTTGACTCCTTCGTAGACTCAAATCATCTCGGAAATCGATTCTGGTTTCTTCCGCAACCAGCTCCAACAAAATATCTTTATTTTTAAATGTTTCATCAGTCCAACGGAGAATGTTTTGGACTGTAGAATCGAATTTTGAAGGCAGACTTTTAAGTAACTGATAACATTGATATGTTTCCTCTATGGCTTTACCCATTGCTTCTAATTGGTCACATATTCTTTTTATTCTTGAAGAGAATATGTTTAGTTTTTCATTAGGCTGGATTCTGCACTGAAAAAATTCTCCAAAAAGTTTCAAGTGATATGACCTGTCATCCGGTCGGAAGTTAGCCCTCAATTTCTAGGCTTCTGCAGGATCTGTTACGTTTTCAATAATACTGCGATACTCTGTGCTGATATTCAGATGTAGAATCGATAACGCCAATCATTGACGGGCATTAAAGGCTTTTAAATCTCGCCGATTTTCTTCTTTAATCTCTTGAGTGCTTTCTTTCCTAGCAACATTTTCAAAACAGTTCTTTTCATGTAGCAAAAACCGAACATACGTTGACCATGTGGAATAGTTAGATGAGTCCAAAGGTTTTATTTGATAATTCGTAACAGCCATTGATATAGTGACCAAAAATTATTCTTATAAAAAAATCCCCCCCCACGAATTCTTTAGCTTCCTCCTTCTCTGCAAAAAAAAAAAAAAAAAAAAAAAAAAAACTATCTTCAGATTACAGCATGTCTGCCCATAACCACTTGTTTGCCACAACTACCTGGCAGCAGAGTTGCACAATGTTATTTATAACTTGAATGATGACTATATATTCCTTCAGAAATTATTTATTAACCAACAAAAATTCAACGATCCAATTCATAAAACATAAAAACAAGTTCTGAACATGATATTAAAACATCCAAGGCATCATAGATAAAAAACTATACTTATGAGCAGACAATCCATGTCCTCATTGATTAAAACCTGCTAGCAAGATTGAGAGAGTGAGTATCAGCCTCTCGCAAACGAGATTGATACATTAAAGAGGTATTACAGAGGGATATCAAAAGAGAGAATCTAAAATGTAACATCTTGCTTTTATATCCCTTGTTCCGGAAGTCACCGCCGTCCCGACGACTTCCGATCCCATGATCAAACGTCACAGAAACACGTGACCGCCACTCAATCAGGAAATTTGACGATGATTAATCTTAAAAGGGATGAGACTATTTACCTTTTTTTTGGTTAACAGCATATACCATTTCCAGATTTGGCGACTAAAAGGTTGTTACAACCCTAAAATAGCGAAAACGTTTGCATCAGCCATTTTTTACCATAATATAAACAATTCTCCATTGAATAATATTTTTGTCAATAAACCTTTTTGTAATGCATCGAAGATTTCGGAGTAAAAGAATCTTTCATACTGAATTATACGGTAAGTACTGCAGCTAAAATATCAACATTTAATCTCGATTTCTCACTTGTCCAAAAATCATTATCAATTGAAAAAACTCTCTCAACATCTGCATTAGTTCCTGGGCAGCACAACCTAAATTCAAGAAAAATAACTAAATTATCACATAGAAAGTGTTCATTTTTGATAAGGTTAAGTATTTCCACCCATCTTTTATCAATTTCAGCATGTTGATTTTTTCTATTGTTCCAATTTATTAGAATTTAAGTATACATTCAATCTTCTAACTTCTTCAAACAGACAATCATCATTGTTCCTTTCGATAAAAACTCAACACAATTTTCTCTATCTGCCCAATTTACTTGCAATGAAGTCAAAAAACACCATTGAGAAAACTGTTATTTCTTGTATTATTTGTTTCAGACCATTCTTCAATATATAGGAAACATTTTTGATTCATCTCTGAATAGAGTGTAACAGAACAGTTTTAAAATATTGAAAAGGAGGATACTTTTCGAGGAAGGACAGAACTTATAAAAGGAGGATGGTTGGTCACCTTACTTAACACCTTCTTTTGAATGAAATATTTGAAACTTAGCTCTTCCCGATTTCCTTCAGTTGGCTGATCCTACATTTTGCAAACCAGGCCGTATCAACGCACTGATAGGATGTCAATGGGTATTTTAGATTCTAAAAAATGACACATTTAAGATTTATTCATCAATCAATAAATGATAGTTTAAAAAACTAAAAGTGCATGCTTTTATTGTAGATTGAACTAAAAAAAGAAAAATAAACTGTAGTTTAAAAAAAACTAAAAAACACGCTTTTATGTTTAATCGAACTAAAAAGTAAAAAAAAAAAAATTCTTAATAATAAGAATAAAATGATTAGCAAGGATATTAATGTCATTGGGGTAAAAGCGTGGGGTGCCCTATATCAATTGTTATATAATTTCTTACTAATTCTATTCCGAAATGCTGGGTTAGTGTAAAAATGTAGTACAAAGCACCCCACGCTTGTACCACAATGACATTAATTTTCTTGTTATCATTTTATTCTTATATTAAGAATTATTTTTTTTCTTTTTAGTTCGATTAAACATACAAGTGTATTTTTTAGTTTTTTTAAACTATAGTTCATTTAGATTTCTCTCTCTTTTTTATACATCAAGAGATAACTTTAGAAATTTTATTTTGTTATTATAAGTATATTCTCATAAGCTTTTTGAAGGATAGAAAATGCATTTCTTGAAAATTCTTTCTGAATATTTTAGGATTGTGAACTAACTCAGTTACAGGTGACTTATTTCAATGTTTTCCTTTTTAACCAACAGTGATAAAAAATTTAGTATAATATTATTCTATTATTATAAATATATTTTCAAATTAGATTGGATGTAATTTAAATATTGTTAAAAATATTTTGAAAAGACATTTTTTAATGGAGCTAAAAGACAATTTTATTGGACTGTGAAATATATAACAATGTATTTATTATTATTATTTTTAATATTGAAGTCTGTCTTTTGAGTATTTACATTAGAGTTAATTTTAGTGTTTATTATGATTAATTTCTAGTGTTATACACTAAATAAGATTTAATATATATATATTTCTGTGAGAGTTGTATAGGTAGAAAAATTCTTTAGATTAAAATTGATGTAAATCCATTCTATCTTTTGTACATGCTGTGTACAGGTATATGTGAGTTTGTCAGGAGAAAAAGTTCAGTTCAGATTTCATAATTTTAATTTTGAATAATCTACTTCCTTATAATGTCTTATCATGCAGTAATCAATTCTAAATACAATAAACATAAAAATAAAATAGAGGCTTTTTATTCTGTTTTAAATGTACAATAAGATTTTGGAAAATGTCAAACATTGATTTTTAATTCAAATGGGTCCATTTTAAATTAATTCAAATTGTACTATTTTTATTGAATTCATTATAATAATATTAAAATTTTTTTAAAATTATATTTTAAGTTTTATTATGTAATTTCAACCTTACTAATTTGTAAGTATTTTTCATAAATAGTCCAGTCCTAATCCCGGGATTTGGATAACATAATCCCGAAACTGAAAATATAGCACAGGATTGCAAATCCTTTTTACAAAAGTCTTTGATGTTCAATTTAAAATCATGGCTTCAAATAATGTGAGAAAGAGAAAATATCTAGCTTCTAATTCTGAAAATTCATTTGGGTTAGAAATGCATTCTTACCCCAATTTCCCTGATTATCTTTGTCTTTTCTTAAAAATCCTGAAGAACATTCTTTTGCACATCTGCACTGAATATACAATCCTCCTTAATTGTACAGAAAATTATTTAATATTCTCTCCAACATCTCCCCCCCCATATAGTTCCTTTATTGCTTGTCAACTCAGTATACTATTGCTGATAGCCAGAGAACTTTTTACCAAAGAATTACTTCAAAAAATAAGAGTATCGCATTTTATCATTTCAGATTTCTTCGTAAATAAAAAGGAATGCATTATACGGAGAATATACCTAAAAATTAAAAACAAAATGTAGTTTGAAATTATAGGTGCTTGTTATATGCTGGAATATATGATGCACATTATATTAAAAATTTCTATGAGCGATTCCTACTTTATTAAAGTAAAATGTATTTTGAAAGAATATTTCATGAAGTATCAATTTTATATTAATAAAAAACTAAATATTAACTATGATATAAACTTCATTATTAAGAGTTAATAATGCTACATAACAGAAGAAATTAAGTAAGATAACATAGTAAATGACAATTAACTTTCAAAAGAATGAAAGAAAACAATAACCATACATACCATAGCTGTATCAGATGGTAGCCATAATGGTTTATTTGTGCAATACTCTGGAACTATATTCTTCATAGCATTTCTGAATTTTTCACACCCATTAGCAGGGATTCCATACCTATAAAAGAAAAGTATAAAATTGAATTTTATAAAAAATCAGATTCTATAAAAAAGTTTTTTGAAATACAATTAAGTGAGGTAAAAAATAATGTTAAATTAGTGATCCCCAAACACTGGGCTGGCACCCATCTGTGGATCAAATAATACTGGGCTGCACAAGGAACAGTAAATTATTTCCAATTTAGTTACTGTGTGTATTTCTCCAGGGATTGTGTGTGACTTTTTATGGAAATATTTATTCACTTTTTAATGTGACTGTATTTAATTTTGTAGGAATTTTTAAATACAATTAAATTAAAATTATTAAATCAAAATCTAAAACATAAACAATCAATGTTTCCCCCTCAGCAGGCTGTAGTAAAATTATTAAATGTTGAGTGGCTCCACAGTGATAAAATGGTTAGAGCAACTAGGTTAAATTACTTAGAATCCAGGTATTTAACCCTCCAAGCGGTTAGCACGGAAAATTCCGTCATTGTAAAGATGCTTCAAAAATGCACTGCACGGGTTTTTTTGCCTTCAAGTAACATTTTCAAAAGCGGATTAGCCGTACTTTTCTGAAATCCTTTCCCCCTTTTAAAGGTTTAACAACTTGAAAGATAATTAGGGACGATGGAAGCAACACAGCAGGACACTGATAGGAAGTTTTATGGCTCTGTGTTTTGACCTTGGAGCAATCGTAAGAAATCGGGGAAAAATTTCTTTAGACCCCAGGAAGTGTTTGTTTGTTAGCTTGTATTTTAAAAGTTTTGAAAAGTCCCAACGCATAAGTAAAATATGTTACAATTCCCTTTTGGTTTCATATTAATTTGAAACTGTAACAAGTTGGCGCGTGTCAGGGCAATCTGCTATTTTATAGTTAGACAAATTATCTTTTTAAAGTATATTCTTTCGCTTCATTTTTCTTATCTTAATCAATGCTTTCAGTTTTTGAAACATGATTATTTCATTATAAAATGCCAAAAAAAAAAAAAAAAAAAAAACAACAAAAAAAAAAACACCAAACACTTTAAAAAATTTGAAATCTTTTCAACTTTCCAACCACTAAAAATGAATAAATTTAAACTTCATCAAATAATTTGAAACATTTTCTTACACTTTGATAAAAATAATAACGAAAAAAGAAAAACTAATTAAGATCTATTAGTTTTTTTTTTTTAGATTTCAAAGCCCAAGTGTTCAGGGAAGTTTACGTACAGTGCCTAGTTATATATTGTTAAAATACACTGAATTATATTTGAATTTTAAGTGCTTGAACTTCAGTTTACATCAAAGACAACATGAATGAAGATTTTCCCACATTTTTTTTATAAATTGAATGTTTGAATAAATGGTAATCAAAAATATATGGAAACATTTACAGTAGACATTTATGCATATAAATAAACATAAAAATCAATTTTAAATTCGAGCTATTCAAAAACATTCGAATTATTCTTCAAAAATACCTATTTATCCAAAATACCTCAAAATTTATCTTTTTTTAAAGGCTAACTTAATAAGTAATTAAAATCTGGATATTTTTTGAAATCTCGACCATATAAAGCTAGAAATTTTATGTTAGAAATTCCATTTGAAATTTCGAAAAAAAAAATGTATCGCGCAGTTAAAAATTATTTACCATAAGTTCTAGCAAATCTTTGAGTATAATATAAATTTCAAATTTTATTATATAGCTTCTTTGGTATTTTTTAATATATTTCGAAGATTTCATACAATTCAGTTGAAAACTGCATGCTAAGAGCAAAAAATATACTAAAAAAATCGACGAATATACAATAAAGTTTTACATAGAAGCAAAACTGAGAAGCTAAAGCGTAGGAATGAAAAATTTTGAGTATATCTGAAGTAGTTTTCGAAATATTTATTTTAAAGTTCAGAAAATTTGTGTGCGTTATGTTATACTTAATATGAATTAAATGGTTAAAATAATATGTTAATAATAGTCATGTAATCGTTTGATGACACATTCATATACTAATAAAAATTATAATGGTCATTGATGCGAATGTCAAGAATTTTATGTAATTTTAAATTCAGACATTAAGATATTGATGTAGAAAATATAAAATGACCATCTAAAATACATGAAAAATGCAGTCTGCTATAAAATGATCTTGACAAACAAAATACGGCATTTACACTTACTATGGCAGAGCCGGCTTAGTCAGGGGCGATCTGGAAAAACAGAGAGGGAACCGCGGTTTTGATGGATGCCACTCTAGCTTTTAAATCTCTCAGGAAAAAAAAATATATAAATTACAAATGCAAAAACTAAGTCTTGTAATTTTCCATACACTTTTATAACAACGAATTGTGGAATTGGCTCCCAATACTTTGTTGTGTTTGACAATATCTAAGGTAACCAACCATACTTTAGATAGATTTGCACTACTTTTTTGTAACCGTATTCCTTTTAAAATTAATTCGTGCAGCCAAAATACACTTTTTGCAGTCTTAAAAATTTATGTAAACTATAACAGTTAATTTTAATTTATGCAACTTGTGAAATGTTCAAAATTAACCATTTCCATCTAAACAGTTTACATGAAAAAAAAAGTTTGGACTCCCTCATTCATTAGGGAATTATCTAAGATTCTAACATTAAGTTTTATTTTTCACCGAATAGGGTCGAGTGGTAGTGTATCGTGCTTCCACACCACAGGTCTTGGGTTCTATTAACGGGGTGGGCAAGGTCGACTCTGCCTTTTAACCCCGCTACATTGGGTCGATAAATGAGTACCAAGCTTGCTTCGGGTCTTAAACACTGAAGGTCTCTCTTCAGACAGACCACCAAATCGGGACATCTGTTCATGCACCTCAGCGCCCAATGGTCACGTATATTGGGATGGGCACAGTAGTTCCTGGCCCTCATGGATTGTTGTGCCACTGAGTTTGAGTTTTAAGTTTGAGGATTACCTCACTTTGGGGATACCCCTTAGATAAACATGTATTTCCACTCATTTGCAATTAAACATTTTTCTTTCAATTACGTTTATTTCAGAAGGAAGTTTGATTTTTCAAATGTATTTGCTTAATAACATGTATATTTGTATATTATATTAAAATTTTGATCAATCCAAAATTACATGTTTTTTGCTCCTCTAAAAGCTTTTAGGATTTTAGAACTGATCTTACAATCCATATACGTTTTATAGTAGTATATTTAAAAATGATAAAGACATTTTTACGACTGTGTGAGCTTTTATGCCTTGTTTATAAATATAAAAAATTGCATTCAGCTACAGTTTTTAAAATGTACTAAAGTAAGTGGAGGAATAGGATATTTACATATTATGAATATTTTTGACTGCAGTAAGATATATTTATATTTCAATTTCTTTACAATTTGAATAGAAGTTGTAAACCATTTTGCGAATAGTTTGATATTGAATATAAACCCATAGGCTGTTTAATATTGTAAAGTGTTTTATTTTGATACCAGCACACATTAAAATAAGGCTCATTTGCAGTTATATGATCAGCTTTAGTGATATTTAAATTTTAAAAAATAGTCTACACGTACGAAAACATTCTTTCAAAACCACACACCACATCTCTCATACTGTCTTCCATACAGCAGGAAATATTTGTGTATACTCAAAAAATTTAATACAGGATACATTTCAAATTGTTAAAATTGTTTTTAAAATTTGGTATGGATACATTGTGGAACTGTCGGTTAACTTCACTGAACAAAATTGTTTTAAGTGTACTGTTTTGAAAGACAAAATTAATTAGGGAGAACTTTTCTCACAATAGAATTTGTAATGACTGAATTGTGTGAAAATGTAGTTATCGATGTGTGACATTTTTCCTTGTAATAAAAGAAACAGAAAGATAAGAAATTAAACTTTAGTAGAATATGGTTAGAAGTACTGTCATGCGCATTTGAAGTATATCCCCCATTTAAATTAAAAATTATTGACTGAATGTGTGTTATGTCCATCACAAATGCCGATGTAGAAAAGAAATTTTTATTTAATACAAGAAGTTCGAAAAGGAGAACACTAGGAATGAAAATTTAGATTTTTTCCAAAAAATATTCAGTTAACATAAAAATATCATTTATATGATTTTAATTAAAATAAATTAAAAGTATTGAAATCCTTTTTATGTTATTTTAAATTAAAAATATAATTGAATAGAGAAAGATCGGTTTTATTTCATAAATATAATCATTGTATGTATATCACCGTATGCACCATTTATTGTCTTATTGTTTAAAAAAAAAGAGATAGGGCCTTCGCTCTTTTTACCTCATTACTTTTTTAAAAAACAGGAAAGTGAGCGCGTTTTCTTACTCTCATATTCAAAAATAAATACAGGATGCTTTTTCCTGGTTCAAATTGCAATACCAATATGACAGAAAAATAAATTTTGTTTGAAGAAAATAAAATTATTTTTCAACTTCTAACATACTATTTATTTCATTTTTTCCTTTTTTTTAACCCTTCATTTTGTTTTAATTTTACTGTGACTGAACATATAGGAGAAAGAAATACCGAATTCCACTACAGCTTTCATACAAGATTGCCCAAGGCAACTTAACAGCTAGCTGTAAACGATTGATCTCTTGGTTCTTACTTGACAAAGGAACCGAACTAGGTCATAAAATTGTCCCCGTTCGACCTCCCAAGTTCTAAAAGGGGGAAAGGAAAGAAGTCTGTTGCATTTTTAAAGCGAATGGCAAAGTAAGAGAAAACGCTTTCAGAATAACTTTTCAGGAGGAAGCTAACCACCCAGAGGGTTAAATCCCTGCAATTTGTACTTATTATTATTATAATATCTATTACTTGAAAGTAGTGGAAAATTAAGCTTTAGAAAAATTTCTTTTTCATATTTTCAACTAAAATCTAATCTTATTACAAATTTATATTAAGTTATCTTTTTACAAAAATTAAAGATGGGAAAAACTTGTACAAAAATGAATGTTTTCTGCTTTAACTTTCACACAAACCTTTATAAGATTTCCTATAGTTATAGAATTCTTTTACACTATACAGTCATCTACTCATTTTGAAACATTATGAAAAAACAACTTTTGTATAATAATTATTTTTATAAGATGATTTGACTATTAAATATCTACACTACTGTAACACAAAATTTTAAGCATCAAAATGGCAACACCAAAACATAAGAAATCTGGATGATAATTGCATACATACATATTAATTATAATTTAAAGCTAAATTACCAAATTTTACTGGCTCCAGTATGCAAGTATTCAATCCAAGGGAAAGAATGTGGATCTCTGTACCAACAGCCAGTTGTAAATAGCATACCAACATGAAGAGTAGGAATTGTGATTCCTGTAATCAAATACATCAGCATTTACAGCATTTAAAATGATGTTAAAAATTTATATATAAAATGAAGGTGGCTTAAAGTAAAATTATACCTGATAAAGGTCCCATGCTTCTTAAAACAGATCTACTGTTATTCGTCAAAACTTTCAAATTCCATGGATGCCTGAAATACCATACACACATTTATGTAAACGAAATAATTATAATAATAAATCAGTAATAATTTATAGAAAGTAATTTGAAAAGCTCTATCTGAAAAATGAAAATCATGTAAGAATTTTATATTAATGCATGAATAAAAATCACTCTCTTTTATCGATATCTTTACATTAATGTATAATTATATTTATAAACCTAAAAGACAGCAAACACAATACCTTGATTTTATGTGTTTCCTCACATTGTGTTTTGGAATATATTTAATTTGTTTTACACAGCTATGTAACAATAGGTATTTATCTTTCTAAGATATTTAAGCTCAAACATTTTGGGTTCATGTTATAAATGTTTAAACTACTTTTTCAAATCCAATAAGATTATAATTCTGTTATCTTAAATGAGTAATTCATAAACACTATTTTAAAAGAGTTCATATGAATGAAATAATAAATTTCAGTGGAAAGAGTGAGAAAAAGAGTTTTGAGAGTTATATGCTTTTTCGTCAAATCAGGGAGAATGGAGGTCGTTCTTACCTGAATACAGATAACAAGAATGGAAAAAGACAAAATTTTTTAAAGTAAAAAATCAGAATAAAACATATACTTGAAAAACACATATTTAAAAAAATATACTTTTCCTAAGAGTACTTTTTTACTGAAAAATTTAACAAAATTAAAAAGAATGGTTAAAAATTACAACATAAATTCGCAACTAGAATGATTTTTTTCACTCTAACCATGAATAAAAATTTGTTTCCTTTCTTTCATAATAAAAAATATTAAGAGACTTAAAATAAGACAGCTAAAAGTAATAAAAATTGAAGAGCAATTTAAACTCTTAACTGTTCCAATAGCTATTGAAATTACAAAATACCAATCAAAACAAATAAAACAACTGAAGAGTAATTTTGTGTTCAGATTTAGAAATATCAATACATATATTTATGTGGAGCATAAAATTTCAACATATAAGGAATAATTGAATTTATATGTGAAGGGAAGGCATACTTAGCAAAAGGACTACGGTTAGTTGGAAATCCACTTTGAGTCACACTGCTATCAATGTTCCCTGCATGAACCACTACATGTTGTTGCCTTTCAGTAACAATTTTCCAGAACTCATGCTAAAGAATTTAAATGAGTAAGGAAACATTAATATAAAATTTATAATATTAAATGCATGAATGTCTTTTGAAGAGCTAGATAGCGTATAAAATAATAATCAACATTGCAAAATAGTAAAATTAATTTTTTAGACATACAATGTAATTAAAATATTCTTATATTAATGGTATAAACTACCTTTGTATAATACCATTATTAAGCTCCTAAAAATGCATAGAAGTAATCAGTATTTTTAATAAAACAGTGTTCCTTAAAAATTTTATATATATATATATTTACCTCAACTTCTTCTGGAGATGGTTCATTTTTAAACCACATACTCATTGTATTTCTAGCTATTCTGAAAAAGTTACTCAAGGACATGGAGCGACCCTACATTGAACAAAAGAGCAAGAATAATGTTCAACATTGCAAAATAACAAATAAAATTTTTTTTATATGCGTACACATTTTTAACTACATTCTAAATAAATAAAAAATACTCCTTGGTATGTTTACATAATTAACTATAAATGCATTAAAGAAATTTTTTTTCTGTAACCAAATAATTTTTATAACACTACATAATTATTTTTCTAGCTGCATGGCCCGGCATTGCACGAGCTTTCTCTTTCCCTCATGACACCATCATTTCTCTGTGTGTGTTTGTATGTGCACAATGTGAATGATTTCTAAAATTATGTTAAAAAATTTCCTTTTTCAAAATTTGTTCCATTCCACTTATTTTTGATTTAAGACAGGTTTCTTTCCCTTCTCTATAGCCTGGCATAACATGGGGTTTTTTTAGTGTAAAATTATTGTTTTATCTTCCTCTCCCCCTCACAGAAAAGATATTGCTTCAAATTTCGATGTATGACTTATAAAAAACAATATTGTGTTATAGTTAAAAAATTATTAATGCGAAGCAATAAAAAGAAAACGATTCTGATGCTAACAGTAAAACAAAAAACTTTCATCATTTTTAATAATAGTTAGTTTCTAAGAATCTAAAATAATAAAACAGATTTCAGATTTTCATGAATCAATCAATTGTTATATATAGTTAGCTTAAAAAGGTCTCTAAAATGTATTTTGAACAAAATAATAGATGATGTACTTTTTAATTAACAAAGAATTAATTTAGCAATGAAATAATAGAAATAATTCTTTTAAAAAAACATATATGTTTATTAAAATCAAATTTCTATAAGTAATAAATAAAAGAAAAATTTACAGACAGCTCATGAAACGATTGCTTTTTTCTGAACAGTTGAAAGTTTGATTAAACATATAAATATATATAAGTTATATATATATATACACATATATATATACACAATATATACATGTACTGAAAAAAAAACATTCAAAAAGAAAAAAAAAATCTGATAAAAACATTTTGATATTTTATTTTAATGTTTTTCATTCCATTGTGTTTAGTAAATTATTTAAACACGTATCTGACAAAAAAAAAGTATGTAATACGAAACTAACATATTCATTATTTTAACAATGATTTTATGTATTATTATAATAATTTTTATATCTTATTTATAACATATTGTATATCATTTTATATAAAACTTTTTGTAACTAATTTTTATATAAAATATCATTTAATGTTTACTATAACAAAATTTACAAAAAGTATTATTTATTAATAATTATATTTATGTGTGAAGTATAATATAAATATTTATATAATTACAGAAATTATTTTATTTTTTAAAATACAAAGTAATTTTCAAAAAAATATGATTTAATAATCAATAAACCTTTTTTAAATAAATTTATTTACATGCAAAGTTTTGTTGTTTTGTAAAAATGAGAAAACATCATACAGAATTGTGGTGAATTAAAAACGTATAAGAATAAAAAGGTAAAAAGGCTGGAGATTTATTTACATTCACTTCATAAAATCATTCAAAAAGAAAATATACTATGTGATAAAAATATTTCAGAATTTTTAAGGTTTTTTATTCCACTGTTCTTCAATAAATCATTCTTTAAGAATGAAGAAAACTAACAGTTGTCTTGCACTCTTTAAAAAATTTATCTGCAATGTGTAATGAATTGAATACCACTATAAATATCAAATAATGTAAGTGATGACAGCATTGATTGCAAACAAAGATTTGACATTGATTTTAAACAAAAAATGTTACAAAATTATGCTTAAGTACTTCTTGCAAAAAGGGGGAAAAAAAACCACAATTCTTTTTTTAAAAAACCGTAATTTTTAAGCATTTTTTTTAATCTTTGTGCAGATTATAGATAATATTGTTCTACACATGGAAAAAAGTTTTGTGAGATTATTTTTATAAATAACGAAGTTATTAAGTATTTAAATACAATTTTGAGTATTTTTTGAAAAATCGTAAAAAAAGTTTTTGACATTTTATTTTTTAAATGACTGATTCTTAAAGACTAAAGCATGAACTTTTTTAGTCTAGAATATCATTTTATTAACACGATCAAAAATGCAAACGGAACGATTTAAAAATCATTTTCATAAAAACGTAGATTTTGACTCATTTTAGAAAAAATCATAAAAAATAGAAAATATCATTATTTTGTAAAATAAATTATAACATATAGTGGCGAAGTAAATGATCTTCCCGATTCTGTAATTATTTTTTGCCCGAGTCTCATAAAAAAATAGATGTGTTTTAAAAACGCCTGGGATAAAAAAAAATAGGTTAGAAAATTGGAACTTCGCCGTCTGGCGGGATATAATGGCAATAATTATGCGTTTTAAGGTTTTTAATTAATATCTTTCAACTAATTGCACTATCAGAATATAAATGGTCAAAACGGATTCCTTTGATCATTCCCGATCTTTTGGTACCTTCGGCGAGTTTCTGCGTTGTGCGGTTCGTGAGAAGATACACCTAGTCGCAAAGTCGCTCGCATAGATACGTTTGTTTACCCACGAATTTCAATAGTGTAGATCAAAAAGCTTTCTCAAAAATAAATACAAATAAATGTCTTTAACAATTCTTTATCCTATTTGGTAACTAATGCTTAAATAAAATATTTAATAACAAAGTGACTGAATTTTAACCTTTGATACACAGTTTTCATAATTTTCATCATCATCTACTTCTTCTTCATCCTTTTCAGATTCATTAGGTGAATAACGTAATTTTATACGCTTTGCATGACCAGATAACACTTCTTCTTCAATTTTTTGTTTTTCTTCTGGAGGTAATAAATCATAGGAGACTAAATATTTACAATAAGCATCATAGAGCTTTGTAACTCTATCTTGAGCCTGTAAAAACAATTATAATATAAATACCACATTATACATTATAAAATACACCTTCAAATCTTAAAGTTAGAACAGAATTTAAATTCAATGAATTTGTTTTATCAATAAAGAAATCTTCTCACACATAGAGCTATACTTTTCAACTGATTAGTAATACAAAAGCTTTAGCAATTTTTAACAATAAAAAAAAGTTACTTTACCCATGAAAACATAAGTATAATTTTAATAGTTAAATAAGAGTATATGTAGAAACAAAAAAAAATTCAGGGAGATATAAGATGCCCATAAAATTACAACACAAATTAAAAAAAGTTAGATAAAAATTAGTACCTAACTAAAAAAAAAATTTAAAATGAATTAAAAATACAATTAAAAAATTTATAAAAAAATTAGGATGGAAGACAAAATTTGGATCAAAAGAATAATAAATTGATAAGTACACAAAATATTGGAGGAAGAGACTAATATTTGAAAAAATTCTAATACAATTAAATTTAATTTACATGTGTTGTGATAGATAATGTACAAAATAATTCATTCCAGATACATAAATTAAACTTAAGATGAAAATTTTATTTTAAAACAAATGACCTTTAAAAAATAAACGTCAATAAAAAATATTGCAATTATAAATCTTATTTATCTTTTATTTTATTTGGAAATCAATATTACTTTTAAATGCAATTTAGAGAATGTTTACGTTACTATTAAAGAAAATAGGAAACATTGTTTAAAAATAATAAAGTATTATTCTGTAAATGAAATTTTATTTTAAAAAATATTATAAATTCTTTGCACTGTAAAATCAGCTCAATTTTTTAAAAAAATGACTCACACTTTTAGGCACACGCATGGCATCAGCAACTTTTTGCCACTTTTTCTTTTCAATGACTTGTTGCAAGCCACCAAACTGTTGTACCGTATGATAAAACTTTGAAATATCCAACTCTATACCTCCCATCTATAAACACAGAATTTAACAAAACATATAGAGATAAAAATGCTTTGATTCTTCACAATGGAACTTTTAACAGATTGCATACTGGAAAATGGACTTTAACACTTTTTACTATCTGTCACTAAAGCATGGATCATGTAAGAATACATATTAAGTATAATAATGCCAGAGAGAAGATATCATATAAATAAGTAGAAAGAGAGGAAAAAACTTCAGCTGAGAAAAATGAAATAGTTATGGATTTATTGCAGTTTTATTGAATGCCCAAACTCCTGTGAAATTTAAGACCTGCATGCAACATGTTAAAAAGTATGAATGATTATTAATGAACTTTGAATGTTTAAGAGTATTTTTTAAATGTATTTTTGATATATATTGCTAATTTCTACATCTAAGTAAATTAATTTTAATTTTAAAGTTACAAGAAACAATATCGTAGTATTACTAATTTAATTTTAGTTAGTAATTTTACTTTATTTAAATTTATATTTCTCTAAGTAACAGCTTTTTCTATTTTATTCAATGAAACAAATATTCTGTTTAAGGTAATACAAATATAAAATTGTTCCACAGCCCTTTCTTTAATAGAATAACAGATAGATTTTTTTTGTTTTTTTTTGCATCAGCTAAGTTTAATAACAAAAGAAAAAGGGTCCTACTAGCTGGTATACCCGTTCTTCGTACAGGTGAACTGAAAAATTAAACAATACAGATTGAAGGATAAAGAACTTTTTAATGAGTTAATTCTACGTGAATTCCAAATTAAACAAAAAAACCTTTTTGCATATCTCAGCTGAACAACAACAACAACGAAAAACCTTTGTTAAATTTTAAGTCTGTAGATCTAATAGCTGATAAAAATGATTTTTTTTTAATTTATAACTCCCCATAATTCTCTTGAGGGTCGATTTTAGAAAATACCTTCCTAAGCTGATCTCTGCTCAGCAAAATTAACACATTGTTACAAATTTTGAGTAATGAATGCTTAAAATAGTGTAAATAATTTATATCTGAAAGTGTTATATATTAACATTACATTCTGTTGTATTTATTTTATGTTAAAATTGTAATATTCACAAGCAACATCGTTTCATAAATTATAATGGTGATTCAATGAAAAACATAGTGAAATGTTGGTGATAGAGTCAAATTGGCAAATGTCTAGCTACTTTCATAGTTTGAGCTTTATTAGAGCTTTGGGAAAGATTAGACTTATGCTTTTGCAGCACAATTCATAGTAGGTACTTTTTCTATATTTCCAAAAAATACAGTGGCAGCGGTAGCCGAGTGATCAAGGTATCGGATCGTGGCTGGCCTTGTCACGAGTTCAAGCTTAGTACTACTAAAGATTTGCAGTGTAGGGAAGCAATACACGTTAACTCTTTATCTACCACATTACGATTTACTGCAGTTTTTTAAATGCTTTTTTTTATCACTACACTGAAAATTAAGGGATACGCATAAACAAAATACTCAACTTTGGGAAATTTAATCCGTTAGAGCTAATTAATTAATTAGATATTCCACTGTAAAATTAATTATATACACTGTTCACTTAAAATAAGTAGTCAAATCGTTTTCTAAGGTTTCATTAACATACAAAAACATAAGACACTTAAATTTTGGCATTAATTACTTTTTCGGAACAAAAATGACAATCTTAGCAATCGGTTGAAAGCATAATTTCTGCTATAAAACTATTCGCTTTCCTCGTTAAAATACTCATCATAGAACCTGTGCTGCCATATATCTTGGAAGAGTGGATTTCAAAGAATATTCCTGCTAAGTATTGGTAGAATATTCCTGCTAAGTTGGTGTGGTGTGATAGTTAGGAGAGGGGCAGCTCAGGTGTCGTCCACGTCACTTGACCATGGTTCAAAATTACATGGTCTGTTGCCAAAAGCCCTCGTGTAGCTGAACAGTGCGATGTTAATATTCACTCACTCCAAAAAATACAGTACAGTAGTTATTATTATTTTTATACTTAACAAATCGCAATATCTGCCTACTCAATTAAAATTATAGTGTGATAATTAACTACTGACCACAAACAAATTATACAAATTTGTGCAAATGATATAATGTGAAAGACAAAGTTTATCTACTGTAAGTACTAGAAGCGATAAAAGTATTATTTTTGATATAAGGATCAATTTGTTACTACCAAATGTGCAAAATAAAATCATAAAAAAACATGCATAGAAATAAATTATCAATTTTTTTTGTATGTGTGTTTCACTATTTTGGCAATAAATAGCTTACACATGAAAAAAAATCAAAAGTATCTAAGGGTTTCTTCATGCATAAAAGATAGATACCGTAAAATCCAGCATATAACGAGCACTTTTAACACAAAAAATAAGACCAAAATTTAGGGGAGCGCGTTATACGCTGGGTATAAAAATTAGAGCTTTAAAAAATGAGTATTAAAAAAAATTTAGACTTATATATATGCATCAAAATACTGTTTATTTCAAAGAAATAACATACCTTATGAACTTTCATTGTTGGATAGCATGAAAAAGTCGGCATATTCATCTTCTGTTATATCTTCAGGCACATCATCGAAATCTGTATCATTTTCACCATCACTGTTACTCTCCTCCATAAATAAAAAATCATCTTTTGTTCCATCTAGACTGTTAGATATACTACATTTTTTAAATGACTTTTGAATTAAGTCAGGTTTAATTTCATTCCATGCTTTTATTATCCACTCGCACACTATTTCCAGACTGGCATGATGCATTTGGCCTCCTTTTGTAAATGATTTTTCTCCTTCAAGCATCCATGTATTCCACTGTCGTTTTAAATTTTGTTTGAAAGGTTTATTGATGGCTGAACTAATGACATTAATCTGAAAGGAATAACTGCTATATCTGTATTGCACTCAGCAATTTTTTCATATTATCTGTTAGATAGGATCTGAAAATATATTCCAAACTAATAGACCTATTGGATTCCGTAAGGCCCCTGGACGCCTTTGCCAAATATTTTTATCCACAATTTCACACCATTTTCATCCATCCACCCTTTTTCGTGTACATGAATAAAAACACCTTTCGGGAAATTGGATTTTGGCATTGTTTTTCTTTTAAAAATAACCATGGGTTTTGATTTTGTGCCGTCCACTAAGCAGGAGAGCACTACTGTAAAATGAGATTTTTCGTGTCCTGTTGTTTTTATGTGAATCGTTTTTGTGTTCTTTTCATATCTATAGTTTTATTTCCTATCATGTCAAACGGTACTGGAGTTTCATCCATGTTTCCAATATGTGACAGTAAATATTTCTTTTGATTTTGTAATCCAATGACATACTTCTGGAAACTTATCGATTTGTTGTCCACGTGTTTAGGAAGCATTTGTGAAACTTGTTTTTTCTTGCAGAACTAAATTATTGCATGCCATAAATCAGCTACACCAACTGAAAGTTGCTTTAAAACTTTTACTTTCATTTCCATTCTTTTTTGACCATTTTAAGGCGAATAAACAACGTACACTGTTTCTTGTTGCAATTAATCCATTCTGGCGATTTTCTAGAACCCAGTTTGCAACAATTTCTTCTAGAATAGGCCCTTTTGTTACTCCTTTATGTAAAGCACATTTCTTCTTTGGTATGTTAATTATTGTCATTTCATTTTTTCCCCACTCCCTTATGGAGCTTTCACCAACATCAAACATCCATTGTGCAGCACGATTTCCATTTTCTTTTGCAAATGGAATCACTTTGATCTTGACTGTTTAACAGAACCCATTTTTACTGCTCGCTGTTTGAAGCATATTCAATATTATTCATAGTATTGAATATACTACAGACAGCAAGCGTAATAAGTCTCAGGCTTGTTCTAATTTATTTCAAAATTAATCGTCTGTCTTGTACATCACACGAAAGGGGAAAAAGGAATCAATGTTTAAAGAAAAGTGTGGGAAAAATCCAACCATGGCACCGATTTGGTCTCCCACCTCCCCTCCCTTCTTGCACTTAAGGATTGTATAATTCTAGAAGTATAGTATTTTTTCAAAAGAGAGTCTGGAATGATTCATCCAATAAATAATGACTTCAAAACATAAGAAAATTGCACATGTACATTTTAAGTTTTTTTCATAAAAAAGGGAGTGCGCGTTTTAGGGCGAATATACCTAAAAATTAAAAAAATACAACTTGAAAGTATAGGTGCGAGTTATACACCGGTGCGCATTATACGCCGGATTTTACGGTATATGCTGTCACAGGCTTTTTAGCAGCACACGCCAGAATTGCTTGCAGATGGCAGAAACTTTTCCTACTTACTTGACAATCATTGTTATATTTTGGAGACTTCACACAATATCTTTATAAATTACAGCCTATGTATTTTCTGATGTATAAGCTATATTATTGTAAAGCTTCATTAAAGCCCATTCAGTTGTTTTTGCGTTAAAGAGTAATAAAGCATCCACACAAACTTTTGCCTTTATAAAATTAGTAAGGATTTATAAAGAATATTCTACTAAGATAAATCAAATAGAGGATGAATCTATGACTATCACATATAAGCAAGAAATAAACTTACAAGTGGAGCTTGTTCTAATTTCATTTTTTGAGTTTTAAGATGTTTCCTTATACAAGCAGTGTGTTGCATATTTGGACCCCATCTACAAAAAGATAATTTTAGTAAATATGTTATAACAAACAAATAAGAGTTCATTCCAAGTAATTTTTAGAGTAATTTGGTTTTTAAAAAATAATGCTCAGTTTCTTTTGTTCATTATTTTATATACATAAAATGTTTTCTTTTTTTAACTTAAAAAAATACAAATGGTCTTTTTTTCTTCCTAAAGAAATTTAGGTGCTTACATATTAACGATACTGCAGCCAAATTGGGTCATTTTTCATTAAAATCCAACTGATTGATATTTTTTCATACAAAATGCATTAGAATCTTCATTGTTTTGATATTAAGGTGTGATTCTCTTGGTGACAATTTTGCTGTGGTGACACTAATACACAAGCACTGAAAGTTGTTTAATACCTATTAGCAAAGCAGTGACATCAGACATTTTATCAACTTCAACACAAATCCTGCCACTGTTTTCTTGATTTAAAATGAACTCAATTGTGTAAAACTAAAGTAGGGTTTATTATTTTTTTGCAAATCAATATGTTAAAAAGAAAAAAAAATATGACTAATAAATTACCTGTACAGCATTTTATGTAAATACTGATTATGTGCAGTAAATCTCATGTCATCATTTACTTTACATTCAGGCTACAAAAGGAAAAAAAAAAAGTTATAAAAACAGCAAAACTTTTCAAAATTTAAAAAATGACTTATAATCATTTGCAAGCATCAAAATATCAATAAATCACGTGTGTTTGGATTTCTAAATAGTTGTATAGCTATAAACAGTGGCACAGTTAATCCTGAGTAAGGTCCTGTATCAAAATTCTTTGGAGGCCCACTCAGAACTAGCTACACCATTGTATTTTACATATGCACAGATTTTGGGGCACTGTATCATTAGCTATGGTAGTTATGTCCCTAGTTATAAACAATTTTCTTCTAACTTTTATTAAATCTTACTTTGTCAAAATGAAGGGCTTAGGAACTTAAGATTACTTATCTAAATAACTTGTTTCAATAAATTTTTTTAATTAATTAAAATGTTTTTAAGAATTAAAATTTAATTTATAGAATTAAATTTTTAAAAAGTGATACAACATTTCATAAACAAAATTTTAATGAAATTTGATAAAATATATTGTTATCAAATTGCAAATAAACTTGGATATCTACTACATTCCTCTATTATAATAAGATTAAAACGATAATATGTAGATCAAATATTAAAATTAAGCTTTAAGTAACATTATACAATGTATATTAATTGTCACAGTCCTTCCATCCCAAATTAAACCAGTTTATCATTATATTATTCCATAAATGAAAAACAAGCTATGTTTGATTGCATTATATACATATATAAACTTAAGATATAACCAAAATTTAAAAAAAAATGTACACAATCTATGTATTCTATAAGGAAAGTTTTGAAATGCTTAAACACAGCACTTTTTTATTCGTAAGAATAAATTATTTTAAATTTTGAAATAATTAAATTTTTATAAAAAATTTAATTAAGTTAAATTTATTTTAACAGTATATATCACTCAAGAAAGGCTAAATTCTACCAAAAAGAAAAACTTTTAAAGTGTTGATAGCTTAGAATAAAAAAAAAAAGTACACCATAATTTATTTTGTAAATTTTTAATAAAAATTGATTGCTTCATTTCAGATACTGAAACATACCTTGAATGAGGATGGTGGAACAATTTTGCAAATTCCATACTGTTCCGCCTCTGGGCGTATTTTACTAATATATTCCAAAGGATCATTGAATTCATGTGCTTCTGGATAAAAGACAGGAGCAGCTACTAGTCTAGCAGAATCTAAAGGAAATGGATCACGCTTTGTAAAAGATATATCAGGAGAAGTCTTTGACTTCTTAACAGGGGTACTTCTTTTTTTCATTTTTGGTGTAGTAGGCTGTTCTAAAGAACTGGCACTAGTAGATGCTTTAGACTTGGAAGGTGTTTTTGAAATAATAACATTAGTGACATTTACAGGAACTTTTGGTTTTACAGGTGTAATTGGAAGAACAGGGTTACCAGCACAGACCGGTAGTTTAGACCTATTTGAAGCTACTACAGAAGAGCTGTTGGTCCTATTTGAAGTTACTACAGGAGAGCTGTTGGTCTTATTAGAAGCTACTACAGGAGAGCTGCTGGTACACACTGGCATATTAAGCTTTTCTGGAGTTACAGAATTGCTAAGACAATTGACAACTTTAGGAGATGTTGGAAGTATAGAAATATTAACATTGCCTGGTATTTTAGATGCTCCAGATGTCACTAATGGCAGAGGAATATTAATATTGCTTGACAAATTAGGCTTTACAGGTGTCACTGGTGGTACTGGAGTATGAACTTCAGCAGGTATTTGAATTTTTCCTGCTGTAACTGGTAAAAGAATATGACTAACTGAATCCGATACCATGGATTTGGTGGGAGGAAGGTGAATAAAATTGGACACTGTTGGTCTTTGAGTTGTAGTAGGAACAACCGAATGATCTAAATTTATAACTGTCTGCATAGTAGGTAATTGTTTTTGAAAATGCACCTTACTACTTTCAGCTAAAGGAGATTCCACATGAGGCATTGGAACTATGGATCGCATTTCTACAGTTGGAGATGGAGATCCAACTGGTGTTATAGTCTGTGTACCAACAGACATTTCTTCATTTCTCATATGTTCAGAAATTAAACTTATGTTATCATCGAGATCATCTTCTGAAGTGTTTGTTGCAGCATCTGCCATAGTTTTAGGAACAGGAGGAATATCTTGAATGAAATGAAGTGGAACTTGTGAAATACTGTCTCTTGTAGCTACAAGTATAGTACCAGTAGGAAATGGTTCTTCAAAAACACCAGAAAACTCACCAGCTACTAAACCTTGATAGTTATCATTTGTATTAAATACCAAGTCAGTAGAAATTCTTTGAGAAACATCAGTTAATGTTTCAATAGATGTAGTAGCATCAGAAGCAGTTTCAGTAATGTAAGTTGTAGAAGTACTTAAATCATTACTATATGATTGTATACTATTCACATCTGAAGACTGTAAAGTCATGTTTACAGGCTCATCACAATTAGTCTCTATTGCGAGTTTAGGAAACGAATGCAAATATTCAGAAGTTGTACATAAAACATCTTTGACAACAGGAGATGTGGAAAGAGCTACATCCAAATTTTTAATTTTTTCTTGATTTTCTTTTTTATGATGATCACTCTTGGTTTTATGCTTTTGTTTTTTATTTTTAGAATGTCCTTTATCCCCAAGATTAAGTTTTTCTTTTTTAAGTTCTTTCCTTTTCAACTTATTTTTCTTTTTGAGACCTTTCTTTTTAGAATATTTCCTTAAAAGTTTTGAAGAAAGCTTCTTTGATAATTTTTTTTCTTTTAACAGTGCCAATTTTTTTCGTTTCTTTGACTTTGAAAGGTGTTTTTTGAATTCTGATTTTTCATTTGAAAGACGACGTTTAAATTCTTTAAATCCAGAAACTTCATTTAAAATACTAGATTTACTAATAAGATTTTTAATTTTTTCTATGTCCTTAAATTCATTATGCTTCTTCTTCTTTTTTGGAGTTTTAGTTTCATCATAACTGTTGGATCTCGATAATTTAGAAGATTCCTTTTTGCTTGATTTTTCTTTTTTACTTTCAGAAAATTCAGCTTTTGTTTCAATTTTCTTATCTGATGAGCTACTTTCCTTTTCCCCTTCTTTTCTGCTTAGCTTTGAGCCATCTTTTTCAAAATCTCGTTTAGATGACTTAGAGCTACTAGAACCCTCTCGCTTATGCTTAATCCTCTCCTTTTCCTCTTTTTTGCTTGATTTTGAACGTTCTCGTTTTAAAAGTTTGGCAAGAGATTTTTCAGAATCTTTTTTGCCACTTTTATCTTCCTTTCTACATGACTTATCCTTGGAACTACTCTTATCTTTTTTATGTTTTGATGATTCCCCATCCTTTTTTGTTTTCTGTGAGTCTTTCTCAGAGTCCTTTTTTATTTTAGCATCCTTGTTTTCATTAAATAACAAACTTGAATCAACATTTATTTTTTTTTCTAGAGATGTCAAAACTGAGCTAGAATAATCAGTTTTTGTAGCATGTGTATCTGATTTTAATTTTAAGAACTGATCTAAAGTTATGTCACAATCTGAATCATCATCAGAATCATTATCTACCATTTCAAAAATATTTCTATTAAAAGAATTAACAGCCTGATTCTTTTTACTATCTAGTTTTTGTTCAATGAGATGATTAATTTTATGAGAAAGTGTTTCACAGTTTCTTTTATAATTATTATATGATGTAGACGGGGTATCAGAATTTTTAATATTGTCTGTTTTCAGTTTTTTAGAATCTTTTTTAACATCTAATTTGTTGGACCGCTTTCCATTTTCACTCTTTTCAGATAGCTTTTTGCTATCAAATTTATCTTTATTGCTTACTAATTCTTTTTGAATTCCTTTTTCAAAACATTTGATTTCACTTGAATGTTTGATAGTGCCTTTTCCTTCTGTATTTGCAATATTCTTTTGATTTGATACATTTTGGCGGCTTGTATTACTAACAATACCGGTAGGATTTTCATGCTTTTCTTTGTTTGATTCTCTTTTCTGTACATTCTTATCAAAATCTCTTAGTGAATCTTTAATTTCAGATTCCTTAAATCCGTCTCTTTTAAAAGATTTCATGTCTTTCTCAAGAATTTTATTTTGTACTTTTGGAACTTTATCAGATATTTTCTTAAATGATCTGTCCTCTTTATATGATGTATTTTTAAAATATTTTTTATCGTTATGTTTTTTGATAACATGGCTTTCCTTTGGTAGCTGTTCAAATTTTGTATTTTTATCAAGATTCAATTTCTTGTTACACACTCCCTTTTCATTTCCACTACAACTTGGCTCACAATTCAAAACAAACATAGGTTCTTCACATTCAACATTAAGAGAAATTAATTCAGAAATATCTTTTTTCAAATTCTTGTCAATCTTTTGCGTATTTAAATTATTCTGAACATTAATTTCTTTATGTTCTTTAGTAACACTAGAAAAAATTTCATTTTCTAAATTATTTTTAAGGTCATTATCTTTATTTATCTTATTTTCTTTAATTAATATATCTACTTCTCTGTCTTTTGATTTTAAATTATCATCTAATTCAACTTTGAATGCTGCATTAACACTCCTTGTTGTTTCGTGGATTCTATTAGATTTTGTAATATTACTATGATCTTCAGATTTAGAGCATGTAAAATTTGTTTTTGAAGTAGTTTTAGTTTCATCATATTTAAGAGATTTTTTATCAGTTTCAATAGGTAATTTATTTTCAGATGTTTTGTTTATTCTATCAATTGATTTGTTTAAACTATTTTCAGGTAATTTATTTATTTTACTGTCAAAAGATTTAATCGAAGCAATGTCATTAACTTTACTTATTTTTTCATCAGATTTATTAACTTTGTTTTCGGAAGTCTTACTCGTTTTATTTTCTGCAAATTTATTTTGCTTGCTTTCAGTAGATTTAACCAGTTTGCTTTCAAGAAATTTGTTTGATTTACTACTATCAACAGACTTATTTGATTTGTTGTCGATAGATTTATTCAATTTGCTTACTTTATTTTCATTAAGTTTGGATACTTTGCTATTTGCACTTTCAGTTTTTGATCTAGACTGAAAGGTTTCAGTATTAGAGCAGCTTGGTTTGGGTTCATTATGGGAAGAAGTTTTAGAGCTTCTTGTATGCATGACAGAATCTGCTACTTTTTTCACAAGTTTTGAAGAACTCGGTAACTTTGATCCCTTCATGGCCTCAGAACTTGAAGACTTATTTTTTACATCTTTGTCACTTTTTGTATGTTTATTTTCAATTTCTTTCTTATGAGCTGTTAATCGTGGTTTTTTAAGTAATAACTGTACATCAACAACAGGACGTTTTCTCTCTGATTTTGAAAGCAGAATATTTTTGGAATTTTGCAGCTTAGACCGTTTTTCTGGATTTGCCCAAAGCATTTCTTCTATTTGATGTTTGGCACTGCGAGTAACACGTTTATTTTGAAGATCTTTCCTGAGAGACATAGTCTTTGAAATAAGGCTTTTTCTGGTGACTTTCTTTAAAATAGTTTGCTTTACTGTGCTTTTAACAATGGTTTTAGATTTCATGTTTTTCACATGAAGAGAAGATTTCTTAGCTTTGAATCTATTCTGCATGTGTTTTCTCAGTAATATCTGTCTAGATGTTAAAGCAGACTTCTCCTTTGGAACATCATTTCGACTACGTAATCTTTCTGATAATCGTTTGGAATCCAAAGATTTTTCTTGTTTGGTACATATTGGTTGTCCTTGATTTTTTTTGGAGGATGCAGCACCGATAATTTCTGGCTCACTATCAGAATCAACATCTACAATAGGTGGAACAAGCTTTGCTCTTCTAAGCAACATTGTTTTTTTGTTCTGACTTAATCTTTTCTGTCCAAAACCTTTAGATGGATGAGCTGAACGCAAAGACTTTCGCTTTTCCATGGCAAGTTTCCTGTCAGAACGAGATTGTTTGACTTTATTGAGAACTGGAGATGTAGATTTAGTTACAGGAGGATTAATGGATTTTGTTTGATTTTTAACAATGTTACGAGGAGGTTTCTTTTCAGATGATTTTGTACTACTTTGTGATCTAGTGGTTAAACTAGTTGTGCTGGATGAAAGAGCAGTTGTTGCTGGCTTACAAACAGGTAAAAGTTTCTTCTTATTTGTTTCAAGTCTTTGTTTTTTATATTTTTCTCGAAGAGCATGCAACGTAGATGATCTAGTTCTTGCACTTGTAACTTTTGAACGAGAAGTAGAAAGATTAATTTCATTGTTTTCAGATTCCTCCCTGGACTTCCTTTTTCGTACTATTGATGCCTAAAATAATAATATATTCAAATTTATTACTATAATGAGTATTGATCACAAATATATATATACATACTTAAATTAAAAAAATCTAGCAATATAATTTATAAAAAAGTTTATACATATATACAAATAGAATTGTACAAGCCATGATAATAAATTTAAACTTTTATAGTGATATGCTGATTAAAGCCTGAATATTGTTACAAGAACATATTTTTGCTCAGTGAAGACACAGTCATCTTAGGATGCAGCATAGATACCTAATACTATAGAATTTAAAATTTGTGCAATATGCACAGGTAGTCAGAAAGTCTTATACAAGCTTTAAACTAACACATAAATTTCAAATAATATCAACAACACATTTTTATAACATTTTTCTTAATTTTTTATTAAGAAAACACATTGCATTAAATATAAACAAGTAATATTAACAATACAAATATAAATATGTACCTCTTTATGAGATTTTGAATGTATTTTCTTCACAGATTGCACTGAATCTGGATGACGCTTAGATGATGCTTTACAAGCCGTAGTTTTGCGTGATATACCATTCGGTAAATTTTCATGTTTTGAATTATTTTTATCTCGAACCTCTGAGTTTTTTGGAGATGCTTCTTTCTGATTTTGGCACTCCTTTATTTCTAATTCAGGACTTAAACTTCGGCAGTCAGAGCTGGTGTCACTCTTGGAACAACAATTAAGAAAATCCAAAGATGGAGGTAAAATTGATGTGCCTACATTAATAAACAAAATAATAATTTATACATAAATATATGTAATTTTTTTTATATTACACAAAGAATATAAAAACAATTCTATATATATAATTAAAACTAAAATTTTATAAAATATTTTATTTTCTTTCTGTACAATTCATTAACATAAAGTAAGAAATCACAATTATTTATATAAGAAATAACAATAGATATGTGAACTGATTAAATGTAATACACATGGAAATATTTTACATTACACATAATTTTATAATGAAAAAAAATTGAATTATGAAATTTGGAAAGCTTTTATTAAAAATCATTTACAATTAATCAGACAAATGTTTTGAGAAATCAGCTCCTTTTACAATATAGTTAAAAGAGTAATTAAAAACAACATAATATTTCCAAATTTTGATGGAAATGATTTTCTATTCATGACTATTTAACTTAAGGTTTTATCTGAATACAGTACATTCAAGTATAAATAGATGCTGGAATATTGTCTTCTTTCATATAAATGCTTATGGTCCCATATTGAGAAATTTTACAAATGAAAATCTAAATGCTTGTAAATTATACTATTTTAAAACGATTCAACCAGGCTTGTTTCTTCTTCCATTAAACATGTTACAATCTGAATCATATATATAAATAAAAAGTAAAGTATTTCATGGATGAATGTTAGTAATTGTTTAGTATATCATATATAGGTGTTTTACCAGAATAGGTTACAGGGCAGTAGACAGCAAATTTATAAAAAGAATGTTGGAACATTAAGGCAATATTGGTTTTGAGCTAGAATTTGACCAGGTGTGGTTCAGGATCTGTACACATATAAGAGAGGCTTATAGAAAAAAAAAGGATTAATTATGTCTGCTTTTCCTCTTAGTTCATTTTAACTCATAATGGAAAAACTACTGAAAAGTTCAATGTAATTAGTAAAGTTTTGTAAAAGCTTACGATTGTGACAAATAGCCATCCTTGCACATATCTCCTATGTCACTGGTAGTCAGCCACTCTTTGAATGATGAATCTTTTTCAGACAGTTGCATTAAAATAATTACAGGTTAAATGCAACCTTCAGAAGTACTTTACATTCTTTAATTTAAGTTGAAAGCATATTTACTTGAGCAACAGATAACTTGGATTCTCTATGGAACTTGAAGTTTAAATCAGTTTACCGAGAAAACATCACTACTCTACAAATCAGTCTTTCATGGAATGAAGACTTAAGCTCTAAACAAAATATGAAGTTACTATAAGATTCCTAGCAACTAGGGACTTTAAAGACATGGGTCAATAGGGTCTGGGGACTTGAAGTAGGTCTGGTCTTGTTTTCAACTCAGCCTCTATAAAATCCTGATCCATTAAATTTCAATCATTAAATATTATAACTCTGAAAAACTGGGTACCATCAAGCTACTAGCCAACTAACAGCACTGGGATGCACTTCATAACAGACACATCATTAAGTCCTGTCCATGAAAATGAAATATTATTGATCATTGATTTAAAAGAATATAGTAGATGAATTTACAAATTTAAAGTGCAGAAAAAGAATTTTTTAGTAAAACTTCAATTTATTATGGATTATTTTTATTGAAAAATAACAGGGTAGCAAGAGGGGCTTTCTTTTAGATAAGGGCCCATAGCCCCAAGAAAAGTTCAGATGTTATTGCTAGCAACTACTTCAAAATCCTCTTAACATAGTTCCAACATTTTGCTTATTTCAGTAGTATTGAAGTAATTTACAGTGAAATACGCTCAACATGAAAATGCTTAAGACAAAATATTGGTTAACGTCAAATAATACAATGGTCCCGACAGATTACTCTGCATTTTTTTTTCTCTTAAAAAGAAACAAAAATTGTTTAAAATGAAAAGATTTCACTTCTGGGAATGAACAAAACATGGAAAAAACTAGCCGGATTGGACTGTTCTACTGCATCATCAGAAGAGTTTGTTGTAGTAAATGATAATGTGTGTGTACAGCTCCAATTATGGCAGAGAAAGACATTTTGGATACAAAGCTAAAAAAATATTATTGATGCAGATTTCGATGACGAAAATGAAATAAATAATACAGCTCCTGCTCCTACATCATCCAAAATGAGGAACATCATGAAAATAATGTTCAGTTATTTAGATGCATATTTCATAGATGAATAACAAAAAGGATGACATCGAACAATTTGATGCTAAAAAAGACAATGCAAAGAAAAATATCAGATTATTTTTCAAAAACTCGATAAATAGTCCCCTCTAAAAAAACCTTATACCTTTGTATTAAATTTCATTAAGGTCTAGTAAATGTTTTTGTTTCATTGATTTTTATTAAATAGATGCATGTATACATATCTATGTAAATAAAATATACTCTAATAAACTTAGTTGAAATATTTTTTTTTGCAATAGTTTCACACGAAATTCTTTTAACATGAAGAAATATTTCAGTCATCTCAATTTTGTGTTAAACGATTTTCACTGTACTTTATTTGCCTAAATGGAAACATTTCTCTTTTGATTAGAAATAAATTTTAATTAGTATAATAATAAAGAGAACATATTATGAAATGTTATATCATGGTTATAAACAAAAGTTCTTGAAATGAACCATTTATCACATATAATTTATTATCCAACAGATTTCAAACTGACCTCTTAAGCACAAGAATGTTAAAAAGTCTTCAGTTTTTGGTCGTTTGTATGGTAAAAGCTCTGTTGTAGAATTGTTCACATATGGAACTTTATGAGGTGTTGGCACAGGACTGTTTGGATTTGAGCCTTGAGCAAACTTGCGTTGAGCATGAACCTTTGCTCTGTAATTAAGTAAATTGAAAATATATATTAAGCACTTAAGACTACATAATGGAAATAAGACATTTAAAATATTTGAAACATTTCTCTATACATATGTCAACTGAAAATATTTGTTGAAGTCTTTACTTTTTGAGTTCATGAAATTGAAATACAGTAAATAATTTGTGGCAATAAATCAATCATAAATAATTCAGATTATTTAATTTATTTCTGTATTAATTTATATTAGAACAAAAGAAATCCTTTTACTGCATTATTCTTCAATTTCATTTTGACCAGTTTAATTAACAATTACACAAAGACATTTTAAGATAATTTTCACCAGTTCCTAGTTTTATTTAAGTAGAAATTTGTGAATTTTGCTTCTGTTGTTTCAAATGTGCTCTGTCACCTGTATTTATTCATTCGTTAAAATTTCAGTTTCTTTTAAAAAATATTGTTCAGTTTAAAAATAACTCGCACATAAAATAAGCTTCCTTTATTATGCATGTACTGTTGGAATCTATGAAATGACAGCAGTTCTATGACCTGATTAATCAAATAAATATGTAGACCACTTCCTAAAAATAAATTAAAATTTTTAATTCATCTCCTTGATGTTTCAAAGCAAATTTAAAATCTCAACATTAAAAAAAAATACATTGACTCTATTAGCCAACAATATTCAACCTAAAATACATTTTGTTGCAAAATCAGAAAATCCTCATTTTTTATTACATATGTAAACAAGGTGCTTGACTATTTGCATAGTATTTTTGTGTACAAAATAATTATCAACAATATCTATACATATAATTCCATAAATGACTCAATTATATTTTTTAGTCATTCAGCAGTTTAGAAATACATAAATGTAAATTATTTTATGCATAATTAATTTTCATGCTTTGAATACATCTACAAATATATTATAAGATTTAAATCTTTCCTAAACATAACTATAAAATTTTATGTAACATATACATTTTTAATATTTATGTTTCTTATCTGTTATGCTTCTATTTTTTTTTAATGCATAAAGTATGTTTTCTGAATTATTGCAGAAAGTTTTTTGTAAAACTTGTTTGCACTGTGTTGCTATCAAACACCATCATTCCATGAGGTACTCTGTAAAGATGGAATTTTTAAGATTTCAAGAGGAAGTAAAAACTTGCATCATATAAAAAGCAAGCTAGTTAGTGCCCTCTTATCCATAGCAGTTGCCATGCTGTTTTGGATACTTCATTTTTTTTTACTAAACATGCCAACAATGAATAAAGAATATTTGACCATGACCCACATTGATAAAAAGTTAAAAAAAAACTGTTTAAAAAGTCAAGTCAAGTAGGTAGAAGTGCTCCAAAAAATTGACGATACTCTAAAAAATAAGGAAATCATTGATGTATCTTGTATGTTAGTGCTTGGCAAAATCAAGGGAATTCATATATCTTAGGATTAGGCATAGTTATTGATATCCTTAGTGGACTTATCCTTAGCTTTAGGAGAAATATTGTTAAAATACTATCAGAATTATGCAGAAATTATGGGAGTTGACAGTATGGAGTATCACACAGTGGCATAACATACACCCCCGCATTGCGGGCGGGGATTCTAGAGGGCCCAAACCCTGACTTTGCAGTGGGTCCTAATAGCCCACGACTGCCAGACCTTCATTATTTTATAAAAGCTGAAAGTTTCTCTATGGATGTCACCAACACAGGTAAGAACGATCAGCGAGTATGGAGTTTGGATTGTCGTTACTTGCGCAGGTAGTAAAGGTGCATAAAATAGTACCTCAATTTCATTAAAGTATAAAGCTCAATTTTTTTATATTTTCTTCGGAATAACATTAGAAATCACGTCATCCATTGCCGGACACTTAGTGTAGTTGCAACCCCCTGCCAGACACCCCTTAACTTTAAAAAAAATAATCATACTTTCGTTATAGTATAAAAGCTGAATTTTATACATGTTACTTGGAGACCTATAAAAACATGTTACCTCTAGAGCCAGACAGTTTGAATGGTTTTTACATCTTGCCAAACACATTGAAAGTCTGCTGCAGGTGTGAGTTAAAGGCAACTGTTCAAGCGGGTGCGAGTGAGATAGAGCATTTAGTCTATTGTGATCGCTTAAGAAATCCAATAAAAAATAGTTTTGTTACCTTTATAAGCATCTTATATAAAGTAAAAAAATATTTTTTTATTATTACTAAGTACAAAAAAAATATTATTACATGTAAAAATCATGCATCATTTTCGTTGATATTTTCATCGTCACTACTACTCCTGTGAAAAACTGAAATATCGTCATTCCACATTGAAAATGAAGATCTGAAAGAATTGATGAATAATTGCAATATTTTCAAGCAACAATGTCTCAATGGTGAGCTCGGTAAATTTTCACAATTTTACTTGATTTACATCAATCTTATACATTATTACTTGGACCTGTCACGGAGCATTCGCACAGGGGATTTTGAACTTTTCATATCAACAATAGTATATTTTTTATATGTTGTGACGGAGCTTTACGTGATTTTATATTAATCCTCTTGGGGAATCTTTGGGGCCAGCAATTGAGTTATTTCACAGCCATCCCCCTCAAGAAGAAACCTTGATATGCAGATTAGCTAGTATATATAGTTTAAATTTAGTAATTGTAAAGAGAAGGAAAAGAAGATGAGTTGCGGAAAGCAGTGCTGTAACGGTAAGGATCGGAATTTTGACGTCTGATTATAGGACGGGCTTTAGCTATTAAAATAAATTAAGGAAGTTAGGATTCTTAAGATAACTTTGAGTAAAGTTAAGCTATTGGGTTTTCAGGCGCTTATTCACATAGGGTTTTAAGCTATCGTTATATCACTCTAGATTTTCCCTCTATAACTGGCTTTTCTTGTGAAATATTCACCCGTGGGTGATATCTTACTTTTAAGTTATCTTCTTGACCTAGAAGTGTGGGAGTGAATGAAGAACCAGGTGTTGCCATGATCTTAAAAGTTCTTTATTAAGATCTTAACTTAAACCCTAGCAATGATAATATTTATATTATAACTTGCGGGCCGCGTGTTGGACATCCCTGCTTTACACCATCGATCAAATATTACGAGCATTCCTATTGGTTAGAATCTGCGCAATTAGAGTACACCATAACTGGACTTGAGCAAATTCGATCAAGTGACTTCGTGAAAGATCTTAAAAATTTAAATTTTAAAGAATCTCTGGTTGATTTTTTTTTATTTCGCATTGGGCTACCGATGAAGTAGTTCCATTTATTGGCAACAAAATTATACAAATAAATTTCAGAAAGTGTCATTCTTTCGCTATTAATGAATCCAACAAAGTTTGTCATGCCCAGCACATGAGGAAGCAGATACAAAGACAGTATACCATGCATGTAACATCAAATATCCAGCAGAAATAGTAATCAGTATTACTACTGATATTGCTACTATAATGCTTGATAACATGCACCCTCTTAAAAATGATTGAGTTGTTTTGATGCTTAAGGGTACTGGAAATAATTTAAGATGTGTGGACCTAACTAAAATGCATGTGGAGTTAGGACAGTTAATTTGTCAGAGCTTACCTGGATATCATGCCATCACAGGGTGTGATTTTAATCGTGCATTCTTCAGAAAAGGAAAATTAAAACCTTACAAAACATTAAAAAAATTCCAGAGAACCAGGAAGCTTTGAAGAACTTCAGTATGAGCAAATTAATTGAAAAAACAGGTGAACAACAAAACGTCTTTAATATTATTCAGAGATTTATATGCAATGTATACAATGCCGGTAATGTAATTGATGTTGATGCCACTCGACTTCAAATGTTCATCGACTTGTATACTATCTCTGATGTAAACGAAGCTTTTGACCGAAAGATGTTGCGAAATTTTGATGCTAGCAATGTACCACCTTGAAAAAGGGAGCTATTGCAGCAGTTTCTGAAAGCAATCTATACATGTACCATTTGGAACAATGCTTATCTAAAAAATCTAACCACATATCAACCAGAAAATGGCTGTGCATTCGAAAATGATAAATACCATTTTAAATAGTGTGAAGGGGATCAACTACCAAGTAATGTCAGTGATTCATTTAAAACTCAATCAGGTATACAATTATTATGTCAAATTATTGTACATAATTTTTAAATTATTCATAATTATATAAACTTGCTTAATTTTTTTCGGAAATTGATGGAGAAAGCGATATTGATAACAATCAAGCCACGGACTGGAGTAGTACTAACAAAGATGAAAATATCGTTGACAACGATGTATGATTTTTACATATAATAATTTTTATACTTAGTAATAATAAAAAAAATATTTTTTACTTTATATAAGATGCTTATAAACGTAATAAAACTATTTTTTCATTGGATTTTTTAAGTGATCGCAATAGATTAAATGCCCTATCTTACTCGCACGCGCTTGAACAGTTGCCTTTAACTCACACCTGCAGCAGACTTTCAATGTGTCTGGCAAGATGTAAAAACCATTCAAACTGTCTGGCTATAGAGGTAACATGTTTTTATAGGTCCCCAAGTAACATGTGTAAAATTCAGCTTTTATGCTATAACGAAAGTATAATTATTTTTTTTAAAGTTAAGAGGTGTCTGGCAGGGGGTTGCAACTACACTAAGTGTCCGGCAATGGATGACGTGATTTCTAATGTTATTCCGAAGAAAATATAAAAAAATTGAGCTTTATACTTTAAGGAAGTTGAGGTACTATTTTATGCACCTTTACTACCTGTTACCTGTGCAAGTAACCACAATCCAAACTCCATACTCTCGCTGATCGTTCTTACCTGTGTTGGTGATGTCCACAGAGAAACTTTCAGCTTTTATAAAATACTGAAGGTCTGGCAGTCGTGGGCTATAAATATTCTCTATTATGCCACTGGTATCACATATGACAAAAAAGACATTGATGTGTGATAAGAATTTTGGAAGAGCATCTGGAACCATGGCAAATATGCTGTTCTACTGATGCACATACAATCAATTAGCAAATACCAAATGAGATTTATTTTTAAACTGAGTGATGGCAACTCCAAATCCTTTAAATTTTTAGAAGAAAATAGCATTTATGGATCTGATATAATTGAAAAGGAGGAGGAACAACACTGGAATGAAACTGGGCACATCTTTATGCAATAAAGAAAGAATAGAAAATAAAAAAAGGTGACTTTGTAAACATTAACATGGAAGCTTTGATAAAAACATCACAAAAACTTTCCAGAAATGCCATAACACACCCGAATGAGCTGCAGTTTATGCCAGCTAAATGCACTGTTCATCAATCGACAGAAACCTATGCATAAAAAGTGCCCCGAAAGAAAACTGTTCTATTTACAAATGAGTAATAGCCAAAGATGAAATTCCAGGTTAACATAGTGCCATGAAAATTTGCTTTTTGCCACAAATTATTGAAAACAGTATGCCTGTATATCAACATTTAGTATAATATTCTACACTTGATTAATGCATAGAAGGCAAACTCAAAACTGTAATGAAAGTCTACATAGTTGCATCTGGCAAAAATGTCCAAAGAAAGTGTTTGTCTCAAGAAAGCTAGAATTAGTTGCAACAGGTACAGTTGGAAACTATAATTTGGGTTAAGTAAAGTATCTTGAATCAAAAGAAGACCTATGTATAAATAGATTTTCAAATTAATATTGCTAAAAGGCAGAATCAACAATGTACATCTATAAAAATGATTTACTAAGAAAGAAATACTGCCAATATAGATGGGACCTATGATGCAAGTGCATTAAATATTTTTTGTGAATAGTTGCAACAGGTATAGTTGAAAACCATAATTTAGGTTAAGTAAAGTATCTTGAATCAAAAGCAGAGCTACATATAAATAGGTTTTTAAATGAATATTATTAAAAGACAATCAAAAATGTAGGTCTAAAAAATACTGTCAATATAGATGGGGCCTATGTAATTTATATAATTTTTGGCATTTAGAGCATTTTATATTTTTTTATGAAAGACTAATCTTTTAAATCTTTTTTTGTATAAGTCTTTACAAACAATTTTATTGTCGATGAGAAAAATCCTATTTCTGAATTTATAATATAGTATTGAAATATTTTCTAACTATAAATTGTGATTAATGGAATACATCATATATATATTGTTAATATGATAATAATGTGCATTTTGCTAATTTGCATTGGGTGTAATGAAGGAGTTCTTACACATTTTTTTCACTGCATATACCATCCTTCAATGTGTGATCATGTTATAATAAAAAAATCAATATAAATTACTCCCATCCTACATTTATTAGGAGTTCTATATCAAATTTATGGTTCAAACACTAATTTTTTTTTTGAAAAACTTAAGTTATATTTTACAAATTTTCTTTAAATGATATATAAAAATTTACCTCAAAACCCAAATTCTCCATGCATTGAAATTTCAGTTCAATTATCAAAAAAAATTCCCAGAAAAATTCTAATAAAGAATAACAGTTTCTTGGATACATTGTAGTAGAAATGGTTGTTTGAAGAAAGAAGACATTTGATTTTTTTTTATTGATAAATTCACTGAATTTCCTGAAAATTTTAAATAAAAAAAAAACAATGTACACCCATATTTTGTAAATTATCGCATAAGATATTAAGCGTTTTGTGCATTAATTTGTAACAACAGCTAAAACATTTAAAATTAATTGGAAATTTAGAATTAAAAAAAAAAGATTACAATGCACATAAAGGGGGTTTTAAATTTATTATTTCTTTTAAAATTTTTTTTAAAAATCTCAGTTTTTCACACAAATTGTTTATGTGATTTTAATTATAACATAAATACAGACAAAACTTTGAGCAAGTAGATTTAGAACAAAAACTTTTTTTAGTGAGCCGTAAAACCAGGGAGGTTTTTGGATATTGGGAATTTTTTTTAACGAATTCATTTAGATCTAGTTTGCAAGTACTACATGCTATTTTTAAAGCACCATCAATATGAGAATCAATAAGCAAATTTCTACATGTATCTTTTGCATATTTCATTTTGGAATAAAGTGGTTCACACTAATATGTTGATGCAAACAAAGTAAGCAAAATTTGGGTACACTTATGTATAGTTATTTTGTTCAAGCACTATTTTCCAAAATGCGACGTATTTCCTTTCCCTTCTATCTTTAAAAATAACTTCTATATGGGTATTATCTTTCACATCAATAAATTTATAAAGCAGTTTGCATAGTTAAATTCCAATACACTATCCAGTTCTCATATTATTGTTGGTTTTAAGTGCGAGGGATTTTCTACAAGAAAGAAAATAAACTTGATTTTCCTTAAATTCGGAAATCCACTTTTAAGTTCATCTAAAAATGCAGTTATATAATATGATAGAGTTGTATAGTTTTCCAGCAAAATATCAATACCACACTGTTAAACTTTTGCCATGGTTCGAAAATTGTGCAATATTTTATTTGTTAGCTGTGAAATTTATTTTATTTACACCCTGTAATACATTATTAAGACTGTCAAGCTTTTCTGTAATGGTGTACAAAAAGCTAAAATATATCACCAACAATAATTTTTTTAGTTCATTGAAAATTTTATTGTTTTGCTCTAGAAATAATATATTATTTCTTCTCACAAAGAAAAACAGAAACCTTTCTAAAACTTTTCCTACGCTTAGCTACTGCATTAAATTTTGTAAAAGAACCTCACTATATTGATTCTTCACTTCCTCCAAAAGACTTGAATTTTTAGTGTTTCAAACCTCATGCTTGAATATAATTCACTATATCAAAGACAGTTTTTATTTCAGGATTAGCAAAACGTGCAGATAAATTTTTCTAGTGAATAATGCAGTGAAATATTAGATTAGGCAAATCATATTTCTGTTTTAACAGGTAAATAAATCCAATATCAGACCCAGTTGTTGAAGGACAGCCATTAATACATACAAAAACTAAAATTTTTTATCTATATTATTCTGTTTTAGAAAAGTGGAAACAATTTTGACATAATCTATACCTCTGGTTTGGCTCTTCATTAGAAGGAATTTCAAAAAATCTTTGCAAATTGAGTATAGTTCTGTATAATATTTAATAAAATCATACACTGTGATGTTGCAGAAATATCCATGCTGTACTTAAAAACTAAGCTAAAAATGCAGCTTTTTTAATCTTCAATTAAGTTATCACAAAGATGCTTTGCAATATCTTCAATATGTCTAGCACAGATAGAACCTAAAAGCCGTTTTTTCCCCCTTCAAATTTATTTGATTTTTGCAACTGAATTTATAACACAGTACATTCAAAACACTCCTTTACAATTTCTGCATCAGTAGACAATATCATACATTTATGAATGATAATTCAAGTTTCATAGGATGTCTTTATTACTGCTGTAACCTATGACATTGTCACTGCCAAAACATTTTGTTGCTGTTGCAAAGACTTTTTTAAAAATTCCAATTTGCTGCTCCTTGAGAGAGATCCCTGAGAAAAAGTATAATTGAATAAATTGTGTTTAGAGGTAAAATGAGGTGCAATAGTACATTTTTTAAATACAATATTTTCATAAATCAAACAAGTTGTTAAACAATGTTTTTCACTAAAAATTGTCAACTTCCAAATCATCTAGAAGCAATCTAGTTTGGTTGGATATGATGTACCTGGAAGGCATGAGGGAATGTAAAAATAAGAATTTTATCCATAAAATAGTTACAATTTCATTGTTATTTGTTATTACAAACTGTTACACTTACAAATAGAAAGAAAAAAAAAATCACACTATTTGCACTTGTATGACAAACAGCAAAACAAAACCATAGAATTGACTGATACAATTTCCAAACAGCAAAACAAAACCATAGAATTGACTGATACAATTTCTTGCTAAATTTTTAATAAATTGTTCTGAAATTATTGAATTTTTTAGTGCAAGCAGTTATGAGATGGGCCACTCATAAAAGCGTGGAGGGTGGTAGGTTTACCAATGATGATTTGGAAGTACCTAATACTAATTTATCATTAATTTGTAACTTAGCTAATAATGAGATGGTAAATAAGATTATACTGCACTGTAAACATATTTTAATTTTTAAGTTATTTTACCTTTTAAAGTTATTATTGTACAACTATTGTTCCTTGTTGACTAAGGATTAGCAAAATACTATTTATATTAAGGTGAAAAAGATTAGTGATAGAAAAGGAATTTTTTTATGCTTTTAAGAAATATCGCAAAAGCCATTTTCACCCAAAGCAATATTTAAGCTATGAAAGAAATTTTTTTTATATTTCTAATGGGCTGCAGATTTGTGTTTTACCATTGCAGAGCTAGTACATCCCCCGGAAGCTGGTATCTCTTTTTAGTGTGGCACCATATAGGCAGATACCAATTGCCTGTGGTAAACCTGACCATGGGTCCCGAATTGAATATGGCAACCCCTTAGAATAGTTTTGAGAGTCTGCCCTGGCAGTCAGTTCACAAGAGGTAAACACCAAGACGATCTACAATCTTCTTGTGCTGAAATTGTTTACAGTACAAACCTACGTCTGCTTAGTGACATGATTGATGTGTCCAGCATTCCTTTTTGTGACAATAATTTCATCCCTAATCTTTGTAACAGAATGCAATAACTGAATCCTGTGGCATCATCTACTCACTGCACTGATAAATTCTACATTCATCCTTCACTACACAATCATCATATCATATCTTTTTAAGAATCGATCGTGTGCAACCCCCTTTACGTCAGTCGTATACTGGACCACATAAAGTTCTGTCCAGAACAGACAGAACCATCACCATTGACGTTAATGGTTGAAAAACTACAGTTTCTTTAGATCACGTCAAACCCACACATCTTCACTCAGAAACTGTGTGTGAATCTCTACCTACAGTGAACAAAAGCATAAAAGATAATAAATTATCTACTAATGACAAACCAATCTTTACAACAAAATCAAGAAGACATATACATTTTCCAAAAAAACTAGTCATTTATATCACTTAATATTTTTTTTTCTCCTTCTAGAAGAACTTTCAGTTGGAATTTTTTTTTGGTATTATATTTGTATATATTTCATTTATATATTTTATTTTTGTTTATATTTCATATTCAAAATTGTTAATTCATTTCTTCCAGTGCAGATTCTCAAAATAATAATGTTTATAAAATTTTAAACTGTTGTTCCATTGAGTTGTCACCCTCAGTCACTGGGGATATACTCTGTGGTAAACCCGACCATGGGTCCCGAATTGAATATGGCAACCCCTTAGAATAATATTGAGAGTCTGCCCTGGCAGTCAGTTCCCAAAAGGTTAAACACACTAAGATGGTGTGTGATGAGCTCCACAATAAATAAATGAGAATGAGAAATCCTTCTTTCACTACATGCCACAGGCAATTTTGATGCCCAGTTTCTCTCCTAAAGGGAGGCACCTGAGCTATGACAATGGAAACACCTGTACTAGGATTTAATTTTGCCGAGAGATGAAAGAATAATAAATATATTGATTTTAAAAAGATGCTGGGTAGCTGAGTGGAACGCTGAACTATTTCAGTTTGACAAGCGAAAACTTTTACAGATGATAGCAAACTTCCTTATGATTAAAATAATTCTCATCAAATTTTTTTTAAAAAAGCAACATTAAAAATAAGGAGGGGGGAAAGCACAAGGGCAAAACACTTAAAAAATAAGAAAACCCGGGGTTGACGGAGCTTTGCTCTGCCCATCAGGATGATACAACTGATTTTGGATGTTTTAATTAGGTATGATTACACATATTTTTTTAGGTTATAAATGTAACTAAAGTGTAAGTATGAATCAATTCAAAAAGACAACATGTTCATCAGTGTATTTTAATCCTTTTAAATATTTAAGTTTCGATATACTTCAAAAATTTCAATGCATAAATTATTCAGCTTTTTCTTCCTTTTAAGATTTTAATGTTTTTTATTGAAAAATACTGAAAACCAATAAGTTTTAATTATAATAACTTTAATAAAATAGAAATAACCAACTTTTTTAGAATTTCATCCTGTTCATTAACAGGTGGCTCCTTAGGAGGAATTTTCATTTTGTCCTCAGGTTCTTCTTCATCTTCCTCTAAATTCTTCTTTTTTGTTTCTTGTAATGAAGCATATAGTGCCTTTGTAAGATCAGTTTCTTCTCTCCACAAGAGACCATTGCTAACATCCTGTAGACAAAATATAAATAATACATTAACTAAATAATATGTTTTAGGATAACATGGTAATAGAAAATAAATATAAAGTAAACTTTTTTTATTTGAATTGGTAATTTATCAATAAAGTACTAAATATTAGCTAACTTCTTATGAAATGTCGACTTTTATGATACAGCTCAATAAAAATTAAATTTATGGTTTCTAAAAATCTTTGATTTTACCTTATATAAAAACTAGTAGAAAAATGTAAACAATATACAAAATCTCAGTATCAATAAACAATCATTTTCTTCCCAAGTATATTTTATTAATAATTTAATAAGTGTGCATTTACCACACACACACAACATAATTTTTAAGCAACAAGTGATAATTATAATGACTTTTTCTAATTATTTGGGATTAGTCATATTTTTCAGACTTTATTTAAATTTGAAGTTTGTAAGCATGCTTCCATATAGTAATGTTTAATCTTGTAAAGAAATTTTCTTTTTCTAGAAATAGAACTATAATTGCAGAGTATTATAAGGAATTTTGAATTAAGAATTGGATACATAGAATAAAAAAAATTCAGTCAAAGTCCTATAGTTAAAAAAAAAAAGCTCATAGATAGTTTTTAATAAAAGCTGATTGAGCAAAATAATCACCGACTCACAAGGATTTTTTTATATATACCCACACTGAAAATTAACATTTTCTGTTTTAATTGATACTGAGTTTTACTCCATTATAAAATACTCTGACTAAAGATGCATCTAACATTATAATTAAATCTAGAGTAAAAACAACCAATTTTGAATTTAAAGTAAACTGACACATTTAAAATAAAAGATAACATCTAGATGAAAAAGCAAATTAAAAAGGAAACATTTGAATGCCACATTTAATACATAAAAATAACAAAGTAAAAGTTGTGAAATTTTTGTAAAAGTTGAGAATCATCTAAAAATAACATATATAATGCAAAACACTTAAATAAAGTAATAAAACAACTAGTATATATTTCATTTGTGTTATTACCTGATAATGATATTAAATTTTATTCATAATTTAAAATTACAAATTGAAGTGCAAAATAATAAAAAACTTTCATTAACCAATTCAAGATAACATATTTTCATATAATAATTATAACAATATTGACAATAGACTTACAAGATTTTTTTGACATGTGCTACGTTTTGGTCTTTGTGATGAAGATTCTTCAGATATTGAGCCTGAAGATTTTTCTTTCTTTATAAATGGTTTCATGTTGCATTTCTATGTAAACATAAGAACATCTCAGTTGTATTTATATCCAAGTACATTTTTATTAAAAACATTTAAAGCAATAGAACAGTTTTCATTAATTACACATTTTTTAGGACAATTTATTAACATTATACTTCACATAACTTTTTTGTATTTTACAGGATCAAATTAAATAAATATAAAAATTAAATTATCTTTATATTTTTTTTGAAATAATTTTTGATCCTAAAAGAATATTTTATAATAATGAACTAATAATTGAAAGAGAATAATATGAAATTCAATTCCACAAAAGATTAAGACATTTAAAAGCTGTAATGCAATTATTCGATTGTAGTAAACCACATTGTTTGTCTTACCAATAAATATTTGGTGATAAAAGAGACTTTTTCATATCACAAAGAGACGATAATCATTTTCACATGTCGAAAAGCCTTTTAAATTATTTACGTGCAAAAAAATGCGCAATGATAACTCGTAAGCACAAAAAATCTGTTGAATATGCTCCCTACAAAGAAGCTCAAATCTGAATTTATAAACAATTATTACAAAGTTAACATTTTTTTTTTCACAAAACCGCTAAAAAATTGGCTTGATGCCAGATTCGAGTTCTTTTTTAGTACATGGCTGTCATATTTACAATTTTTTTTTCTTGATTGCTTTGATTAATGTTACGATATTACACCGATTATGAATCAGTATAAAAGAAAAGACACAGAATTCAACAACTAACAGAAATATTTTTCTCGTCAACTGATGAAAGGAAAACTGGAATTTATTTCCTTATGTCTGAGATGAATTAAATCAACATTAATTTAAAAAATCTAAATGATGCAGCTTGAATGACTTTAGAATAAGTTTATGTATAAATTAGGGGAATAAAAGGAAAATTTATCAACAAGAATTACGATTACGAAGTATTCTTAAGACAATTCTATTTCCTGAGGCTATTTACATCAAAAAATGTTACTTAAAATTTTTCGGTAGATTTATTCAAAAAGATATTTTGACATTTTATAAATATGTGTATTTTCAACTCAGTTTTGAGGGATTTATTTAATTTTTTTTAAAAAAAAGGATATTATTGCCTGCTGTCTCGTAGTAGGACTAACTACTTTACTACTGTGGTCTCTAAAATGTTTACGTTAAGGGGGAAGGGCAACACCGGTTTCTCTTCAAGTAGTTTCAGTATTTATTTACACTTCTCCGGATAGTCTGCGATTTATATGTGTTTTACATTTGATAAAATCGTGCGGGAATAATTAATTTATTATTAATAGAGACAATGATTGAAAAGGAAAATTTATATTTATAAAAAGTTTAATCCTTAAGATAATCTCTTGGTGACAGTTTATTTAGAAAAACTCAATTCTTCAGATTAATTATTTTGAGATGTATTTTATTGAATAATGCGCGCAATTCGTTTAAGAGAAAATTTTGTTTACTGTTAATAAAATTAAAGGGATTCAGTTCAAGATGAAAGTAAACAATTCATACCGTTTACAAGGATTCATACCTATTCTGAGCTTTGTGGTTGTATTATTCATTGTGCCTAAAACATGTAAAAGTAGTTCATTTACGGATAGATTTGATGAAAAATTATTAATAAAACCTTTGCCTAGTGGTCATGTATATACACATTTTCAATTTATTGTTCAAAAGGATTTAAATGGGAATGATGATAATCCATGTGAGTAATTATGAATTTGTATTCAAAATGAAATTTCTTCTAATTTTTTCCCTTGCATTCTACAATTAGAATAGATAGTTATAACGTGAAATCTTAACTTAGAAACAGTATGTTTTGTTTATAGATGTAATGTTGAATGAATTGTTATCTAACTATTTAGTTGTGATGTATTCAATTTATTCTCAACAAGTTTTTGATAAATACTTTGATTTTTGAAATGTTTTTTTTTTCCTGTTTAGTGATACAGCTCTGTGATTAAGGCTATCACTTTGATAATCTCTAGTTTTATATTCAATTTTAATTCAATTATTCTTTTTAATTCTCAAATTTAAAGGTTTTATTTATGTTTAGTTTTTTATCCCCCATCAAAATTTCGTCAGAAATTAAATGATTTTTTAGGTAATTTTTTTTCAATTTACTGACTACATTTTATTTTGTGAAAATTTTTTAAAAATACAATTTATTCAAATGAAATGACTTTAAATCTTTTACAGCATAAAAATAAAATAAACCTTTTTATTGAATAATTTTATAAAAAGTGATGTATTTTGTAATTGCTATTACAATTATATCAACATTGTAATATTTCAGTTCATTAAATTTTTTTTAGTTCATCATTTTCGACTGTTTCCTCGTTCTTTGGGCGAGATAATATTTCAACATGATGTACAAGAACTTCATTTTAGTTTGACTCAGGGCTTATGGAGATATGAAAAATGGGGATATCCAACTAGAAGTGCTCCTCCAGGAGCAGAATTATGGGCATTATTCAAAGGCAATGCTTCTGAGTATGTTTCACCACCAATCTATTTCATTTTTACCTGTAATTATATCCCAGTTCAAAATAAAAATGTGCATGTATTATGTGTATTGTGCATATTTTTACTTGGCAATATATATATTAATCTGGAACATATTTTTTGTTGCAATTTCAACTATTTAGAATTTTATGTAAAATTAGTGTGAAATTTTATGTTTAATTTTGAAAATTGCTTGATTTAGTTAAAGGATTATGTGATGAAAATGTTATATTTGTATGTTTTTTTAATGTTAAAAAGGTGAGTTATTATTATTTATTTATGTGTAAGTGTGTTTTTTGACATTGATTAATAAGTTATGTAAAAAATATAAAACATATAATAAGAATATTTTTGTTTTATGAGTATTGCATTGATTGCGGTAAAATCCTAGGAGAGCCCACACCCTTGGCGACAAAACGAAAAAAGCGCCAAGCCAGAACGAGATGGCGCCAAGCGAAACCGACAATGGTGGCAAGTGAATACAGAGAGATAAGGTGGATGTGTAATGAAAATATATGTAAACAATACAGAAATTAAACATTTAAGATAAAAAAATATAAAAACAGCACTTACTTCCTTACTGCTGATCTTTTCCAAGTGAAGGGTACAGCATAACAACAGATTTTAAAAAAGTCTTAAAGGTCTCATCGCTAAGTGAATGATCGTGTGAGTACCGCCATTTTTATTCTACGAGGTAATGGTTAAACCTACCTTCGACATGGCTGGTGCAATTTCGAAGAAATCGTTTTATTGTCGACCATGTTACATCATGCCGATCGTTACATTTAGGACATTCATAACTCTAAGCAATCAATCTTTCCTTCATACACTGTTCAATCAATTCTTTCTAACCTTTCGCATTCAACAAAGTAAAAAATTCTAAGATATATTCCTTCACTCACGCAACCATTCCAGCCCGGTTCCCCAAAATAAAATTCGAAATGCCCGCCAACAAAGTACGAAAATTCCAGAAATAGTCTGGTTTACCATATCTAGTGTATCAAAGTAGGGTTACCAAGATGGCACGATTTTCGTCAACCAAAATAATTCACAACCTTGATTGCAATTTGTTGAAACTTAAAATTCTGTTTTGAATTAAATCTTATTTTTAAGATATATGTATATACCGTATTTTCCTGTATATAATCCACAGCAGCGTATTATCCGCAAAGCCTCTTTTCGAGTAAAAAAAAACATTGTATAATCCGCGGCAGTTTTTAGGCAGAATAATCCAAAGTATAAACTGCCGATAATGAGTGTCATATAAGACAAAAAATACACAATATAAAGGGAAATAGAAGTAAAAAATTGTACAGGGGAAAAAAATTTATTATGAAACGTCTTTTTAAATATTTATGATAATATTTTTTACAACAATCTCAATAAAACAAAAAATGCTTTGCTACTGCCATCTATGTTTTGAGTTGCTAAACAAAACATTCCATGCAGAAAAATCTTTCTTTTTTTTAATTTAGAAAGTTAACAGCAAAAAAATTGAGATCGAGGCTACTTTCCCACTGTCTCTTTCTTTTAAAATTCTTTTATTTATTCCTCTAATTCTGGCCAGTGAGGTTTACCACGATGATCGGCACTTTAACGTCGATCACAATTTTCGAAGTTTGTCTTGTTTTTCTCCACAAACGAATATTTAATTCGTCAACATTGAAAAATCTTGCAGCTATCCAATTTTGGTAGCCTTCTCTATAACTTTTAACTTGAAGTTTGCAGTGTAACTTAACACTTTTGCTTCAACATGATGATAACTTTCGAAGGACGTAATAGCTCTAGTCAAGAGAAAATTGGGAATGGTGCCAGCGACTAATAACTATTTTTTCCTTCTGAGGAATTGAATTCGTTTTTGAATGTAATTGGACAAAAACTAGTTAAAGCTGAAATACGTCATCTGAGTCATGAAAGCGCCATCTATTATTTATTTTATAAAACATAAACAGCATTTCTTTAAAAACTTTATTGTTCGCTTTTCTGATGGAGAATGTTTTTTCTCAGATAATCCAAGGCGGTGTATAATACGCACAATGAAATTTGAAACTTTTTTAACACATAATCCACAGATTATATACAGGAAAATTCAGTGCTTTTATATTTTTATGTGTTCTTAGCATTTATAAATGTAGCATTTTTCTGAAATTTCTTTAATACTCATGTTTTGTACTTTAATTTTTTTTTAGGATTACTTCGAATTGGAAGAAACTAACTCATATGTTATCTGGTCAATTTTGTGCTTCTTTAAATTTTATTGAAGATTCCAATACTGCTATTCCGAAACATTCATTTCGCCCTGAGGGTGCAGTGCCTTTTGACCATCCATATAATTCAAGTTATATTAGATATTCAGCTTTACCTCATGAAATAGTTTGCACAGAAAATCTAACACCATTTAGAAAACTACTACCATGCGGTGCTCAGGTAATTATTTTTTATTAGGAAACAAATGCAGTTATTCCGCTGTAGACAATTACTATTTTTGAAACTTTTTTAGTTAAATAATTGAGAGAGACAGTTCAAGAAAGTAAAACTCTTTAAATTTATTTTTATATTACATTACTATTAACATTTACCAAGTAGTTAAGACTTAATTACGTACTCTTATTTTTTTTACTTTAAAAGTTAAAAATTTATTACCTTAAAATCCGGCATATAATGCGCACTTTGAGCACAAAAAATATCTAAATTCAAGGGTTGCATGTTATACACCAGGTATAAAAATGATAGCTTTAAAAATAACTAGAGATGTGAGCATAAAAAATTTTTTTACTTCTACATGTATCAAAACACTGTTTATTTAAAAGAAACAACTTGCCTTATGAACCAAAAGAGTTTATGGTGTTGATTGTTGCATGTTGATTAAAAATGAAATAAAGTTACATTCATTTCAGAAGGCGAAAATATTGAACATCTTTATTCTGTTCACTCCGTTATTATATTTTTATTTCCCTAGCTGGTTCTACAGTTCTAAGGCAACTCATTAAATAAATCATATGATATATTTTTTTCATTGCCAGATACAACAGGATAAAGGACTACTAATCTGAACTTAAAAGATAGACATAAATTATTTATCTGACAAATAGAACTAAATACACTACTACCAACAAAGTTTTCATTGAAAGAGTAATAACATATCCAAGCTCATCTGCCTTCCTTCATCCATCAACCTTTGTTACTACAAGTTGCAGTTGTAGAAGTATACTACTTTTTCAAAAGTTTGGGATAATACCTCGAATAAATGACTAAAAGATAAAAGCAATGTACAAATATCTCAGATTTCTTCGTAAAAGAGGTGGTTCACGGTATATGGCGTATATACCTAAAAATTAAAAAATTTGGCTTAAAAGTATAGATGTGTGTTATATGCCAGATTTTATGGTAAATTAAATGTGTCATATTCTTTGTTATGTGACTATGTATATATATATAACTATATATATATATATATATATATATAGTTAATAAAATAAAAGTGAAGAAGTTCTAGAACCTACAATGTTAAAGAAGAAAGAAATTGGAATTCAGCAGACACAACAAATGTAGATACAAAAGAGTCTTTGGACTAAGCTGGAAACCTATTATGATTTCTAAAGCTATTGCTGAATTAGGCCAGCGATTTAGGGTTAGCAATGCTTTATGGATCCAACTTTCCCTGTACAGCAGAAATTTTCGACATAATAGGGAAAAAAAAGCCATGTTGAAAAGTTAAGCCTATTTTTTCTACCATGTGGATGTTGAACCTAACAATATATTAAAATAAAATTAAGAAAAGAGAACAAAAACGAATCTCACAAGGAGAGGAATAATAAAAAATTTTTTGTAGAAAAAATTAAGATAAAAACTTACATGTAAAATAAACATTTTTTGGAAATCTTCAAAATTCAACCTTCTTTAAGATCCCACATGAAATGACTTAAAAGATTGAAATATGTATATGTATATATATATATATATATATATATATATATATATATATATGTCATGATTTTAAAGACAGAATCAGATTAAAGTTTAAAAAAGGAGATCTTTATTCCATCGTGTCGACATCTGTTCTGACACCGAGATCAGGGAGTAAAAAAGCACACCATGGTGGTGGTTTCAAGTGCATAACACTTGAAAAACATATGGTAAGTATCGCTGCTTTGAAGAGGTTGCTCTGGCAAGTTAATGCTGACATATGTTGATTATTAAATTTAGCGATCTGGAATTAGACATGTTTATTGGCTAGGCCATATGTTCGGAAGAAATAAATGGGTGATTAGTTTGATACTTGAAGATATGATCTGAGAAAGATGAGTCAAGTGCTAGATAGGAAATTTAATTTTTAATCTAATTTAATTATCCTTACATTTGCCCCCCAATTTTAAAAGGGAGTCATGGCGTGGTTTTTTCTCTCTTTAAAAACTTAATCAATTTTCAACAAACACAAAACAATACATAGTTATTTAGAAAGACATATTACACACAGTAGAAATATTTAAGCAATAGGAATACTAAAATCAAAATGCAATATAATAAACGAAACTATAACAACAAACACAGTAAGGACACTTCGAACATATTAATTGATAAAAATTAATTTCCATACATATAATTGAAGATTAGCTTGTTTAAATCTATTCGACATCCAGAAAAAGAGCTCGCGTTTCCTCCTATTCCTTCATATTAATAGATTTATATTATAGCTAGCAGATAATATTTTCAAAAAAAATTTATATTGGAAAATAATATATCAAACAATAAGATAGTAAATATAAAAATACATGAAATCATACAAATGTTAAAATAATAATTTTGTATAAAAATCTACTCTGGCGCCATCGTAGTAATACCTTATATTGTTATACACATTTTGCATATATGAAATACATTTTTTAAAAAAATATAGACACTAATAAAATGAAATTATTAATAATATGAAAACGGTGTATAACACACAACTTATATGCACTATTCAACACAATAAACAATATTTTATTTCACATGCGTTATAAAATATAAAAATTATAAGAATATAGGAATAAAAGAATACAAGAATATAAGAGCACTTTTTTATTATTTTTGAGTCAGAAAAGTGGACTCACTTCAATAATAACTTTTAGTATATATAAAAATTTTCTCAATATTCACTGTAAATTATCAATATCGCATACAATATTTTGAATCTTTCCGTAACCTTCTAAAAATTCGTTTCATAGACAAAAATTCTTGATTTTCTCTTACATCACACATTCACTAATATAAACTGTATCACCTTACTTAATTTTGAACACATCTCTCTGAGAAATCTGCGTGATCAACTCACAGATGTTCAGCGATGCTGATAAGAAACAATGAGAGGTGTACATATCAAACTAAACAAGTTTGTCCTCTTAATGTTTCGAGACATATACAAAATTATAATGATTGTATTCTCCCTTATCCACTGTATAATATCCAAAAATAAACTTCAAGTTATTAAATTAATTTTAATTTTAGATAAGGAAATTTTCGAGAAATAGTGAATCCTGATATATGGCCAGTATATCAAAACACACAATTTCAAAATAAAAAAATTAATGACATGCAATAAGATTACTGCTGAATAAAGTAATTAACAAAACAATTGAATTCAATGGAGAAAAAAGAATACAACTTGACTTTACTTTTGTTTCTTATAAAAATCAATATCTCTAATATTAGTTCTCTCATTAGTCATTTTTCTAAAAACTTAATTTATATCTTTCACTTTAAAACACCAATTTCTATCATAACTCTTAACTCATTCGACATCTTAAGATAAAATTATGAGAAGTATATTAAAATTTCTCAAAATTTTGTATGACTAAACCTATATACTTTGTTTTCTCAATTAAAATATAAAGAAAATATCTCATTTATAACACAACTATATTATAAAAATTAAATACCATATCATATCATATATTATTCTTTTTCTTAAAGTTCTGTTCAGCAAAACTCAGATCTTCAATGTTACTAAAATTGGAAATATACAATTAAACTGACCTCCACTTTGCAGCGGCAGAAACCCTTGGTGAACGGTAATCCAGATGCTGTTGTCACGTTATTTCACTAGTAAAATTTTATTTATTTATCTTTCTTTCGATGTTGGCACTTCACTATTATTATATGTTGGTGAAATTCACAATATTACCGTGCAGACTTTCCGGCGAAGATTTTTTCCTTTTATTTTTCTGGTGGGAGTGATGTCTTTCATCACGGGGGAATAGGGGATTCACGCTTCTCTTTTTTTTCTTTATCTCTCCATTAGAATGTTTCGTAAACTGGATGGCCTCTTCAGCAAAGACAGAATATCGTTCGGCGGTAAACACTGCATTCTTCTCGGTGTTAAGAGCGATGTTCTTCCTGGAATTACTAGTGTGGTTTTTTTTCCCATACCATAGAGCAGTATTCCTTTTAATTCTGGCAACCTGACGTCTTCAGCAAAGAGGTAGAGCTCCGTCAAAGTTCCATAAAATTCTCCATATCAGTTATTACTGCCGTTGGCGTTCGTTTTTATATTAAAATATTTTATAAAAAAGATTAGTTTTTTACGTTAAGATTTGAAATCCATTCGCAGATAAAAAATCCTGCCGGCTTTAATTTTGTCATGATTTTGAAGACAGAATCAGATTAAAGTTTTAAAAATGAAAACCTTTATTTGATCATTTCTACATCTGTTCTGACACTGAGAGCAGGGAGGAAAAAAAGCACACCATGGTGGTGGTTTCAAGTGGATAGCACTTGAAAAACACATGTGGTACGTATCTCAGATTTTATGATTGTATTTGAAAGTTAATGCTGACACATATGGGGGCTGTTAAATCTAACGATCTGGAATTAGACATGTTTATTGGCTAGGCCATATGTTCGGAAGAAATAAATGGGTGATTAGTTTGATACTTGAAGATGTGTACTGAGAAAGATGAGTCAAGTGCTAGATAGGAAATTTAATTTTTAATCTAATTTAATTATCCTTACATTTATATATATGTTTATATATGTATATATATATGTTTGTATATATATGTATATATATATATATATGTATATATATGTATATATATATGCATGTATATATATGTATATATATGTATATGTATGTATATATATATGTATATATATATGTATGTGTATATATATGTATGTATATAGTATTTTATTTGAATTATATACTCTTTTTAAAAATGAATTTTTTGTTATTTTGCAGGCAGGATTATCAACACTCTTGAATGCATTAAACATTTTTAGTGCTCATTATGTATCCTTAGCTGTTGATGTTCGCCGAGTTTGTAAGGTTAGTTGAAATTATACATGTTTTTGGTACATGCGTATTATTGCCAATTGTATTGTTGACATTTTATGAAATGAAGCACATGGTTGCCAATTTAGCGTGTCCGACACATGCAAAATCAGGGTTGCCAACTTGGCAAGTTATCTTGTAAGTTGGCATTGGTGTTATAGTATGTAAGTACCATATTTTTTTTATCAGAATTTAAATATATTATTTTTAGCATTTACTTTCAAATACATATAACTCGTAAAGGGTTTTGTATGCATATTAAAAGTTTTATGTGTTTAATATATATACTTTTATTACTTTTATACTTTATTTTTATTACTATTATACTTTTGTTTAAGTGACTAGTGTTCAAAGGAAATCAAAGTTTTTAGTTTAAATGAGCTTTTATGTACTTTTAAACTTCAAGACTTTCATGAATTAAATTTATTGAATCTTAAAATTAATTTTGAATTAAAATTAGAGTCTGTGGAGGGAGAATTATTTTAAAATTAGAGTCTGGGGTATTCCTTTAGTATTAAAATTTCTTTTCCTTTGAAAGAATTAGAAGAAGGAAGTTTATATTTCTAAGAACTGTAAACAAGTGATCAGCAACTGCATTTTATATTTAATTAATAAAATTTAATCTTTAAAAATTAGAGCATATTAATCAGTATAATGGAATCAAACTCTTAAAAATGCCTAATCTATTATCTAAAATATAAAGCAGAATGATTAATTGATTTCAAAATAAATCTGCCTAAAAGTATTCTATAAAAAGTTACCTGTCCCTCAGAGAGGAACTTGGAAATTAAGTAAGAAAATTAGTATGAAAAATTTTGTTGTCATAGGATTAATATCTTTTTTTTTAAAAAAAATTACTATTTTTTTGAATTATTGTTGAAAATTAAGCATTTCTGAAGAAATAGTTGATAACTGAGAAAAAGGGTAATTATGTTAAGAACAGTATCATGAACGTTGTTTTAGTTTAATGAAACAGGATATTTTTATTTATCATGTAATGCGATTTCACTTTTTAATTTACAAATTTCAATGGTAAAAGAATGAAATTGATGTTACAATTTGACTTGCTCTATTTTTTTAAAATCAAGAAATGTATGCCTTTTATTAGTAGTAATAAATTTTATAATGCCAATTAGTAATGAATAATTTTTGTATTTGTTTATTAAAATGCAACTGATAATTGTTCTAAAATAACTGTGACTGAGATAATTTGTAATAATTTTTTGGTATTTGTTTTAAAAAAACTGTTTAAATTATATCCTTGAATTCTAGATTTTGAAATAATCTATATATTATATATAATGAGAGAGAGAGAGAGATGCATTATTTGCCACCATTGATCCAGTCCCTGTTCTGCAAACAAGTGCACTACAAGTTAGATACTTAGTGTTCTGTACTAAAAATGTGTAATGATACAAATGGAAAAATTGACATTTTAAGATAAAGAATGGTTTACATTAATTATATACTTATGCTGTATTTGATACTTAGAAAATGTGAATATTGCTTGATAAGAATTTTGTAATATTGTTTAAAATATTATATGAAAGTTATTTTTCAAAATTTTGATGGAACTGATATTCATTTAGAAGTTTTTCATGAACTAAATTGTATAATTAATTTAATAATATGAAAGAAAAACTTTTTAAGTAATTACTTTCAGTTATTTTTTTTATTAATAATTTTTATTGTACAATGCCAAGTTTTCGGTATAGTAAGATTTATATAAAGAATGTTTCCTAACAAAATAAGTTTCTTCAAAATTTTTAGAACTCATCTTTTGAATTTTTAAATGTAATTGAAAATGTGTTTATGAAGACTTCATATTTGAATCATGCATTCATTTTAATATATTATTGATTATGTCATATATTAGGATTTCTTTTTGTTTGACATACTTTCATATTGATAATTTAAGTTTTATTCCATGAATTTATGGTCAAGAATCTATTATTTTTGAAGTAAAAGATTAATATTTGTGCATAATTGTGCTAAGCCTGAGTGCAAATAACTTTACAATTTTTTTTTATTTGTAGAAAGATTGTTCAGAAATTGCTCTAGAATTGATCCAATCTATTTCAATTGTGTTTGATCCTCCTGTCCAACAACTCAAAAAACAAGGTAAAGATTACTTTAGATTAATGATTTAAAGAAATTTTTTTTAAGAGTTCTGCTTTGTATATCTTAGAATTATTGTACATTCATTCTAGATTGGTCATTTGTCAAACTTTTTGGTTCCAGTCTTCTAAGCACATGCCCTGTAGCTACTACCAGTCAAGTTTTTGTGGATATAACATCAAATAAGGTTAAAACTTTTTTACTAAGTATTTTTAGAAGATTTATATTTTTGGGGTTGTAAATGTCAGGAGGAGAAGGTTCAAATTGGTGTTCCTCCAACTTTTTTTATGCAGCCCTTAAAGGTGTCAAGGAGGATGTTACTTTTGTGTAATGTAACAGGCAAGAATAACTTTTTCGATTTGAAGCATTTCATTCATTTAAAGAAAGCCATATAACTATTGGAATCTTAATTACTTTTTGTAATTTTTTTTTAACTTTCAAACAATAAAACAGTAACAAGTATTTAAAAATTTTATTGCGTTATATGATATGTGGAGACTCACCACATTCTTTAAATGATTATCTGACAATAGTTTTTTTACAATTAGAGACAAGGTTCTATAGATATTCTTATTGATATTCTTAATTTATGCAAAAACAACATTTCTCTCTTGAAGGTTGTTTCCAGTAATCATTTGGACAATTGAGTATATTCATAGTAATAGACTTTGTTTTGCTGTTCCTTTTTTTGATATATATGTATTATACAGTTGAACAATTTCTTCAAATAAAAAAACATCACCAAATGCTACAATATGCAGCCAATTGGAAAAAATATTCCCATGCATGTTACAAAACAATAAATACATTTACAGCATTTGGCAAAATCTTTTGAATTGGTGATGTTATTTCATTTGGTGAAATTGGTCAACAATACCAAAGTATTTCCTTTTTCATTTTCAGAGTCTTAAGATTATTACCTTGTTTTTTTTGTTTTATTAGATGATAACTTTATAAAAATGTAGTTAATTGAATTTATAATTCAAAATATTAATAACATAATTTGACACTTGTATAATTTTAACACAATTAACTAAATTTGGTTAAAATTCATATTCAGTGTTTTTTAATCCTGAGAGTTTCTAAAAGGTAATACTATATTTGCATGCAGTATAGCTGACTTGTGCAGATTTTTTTGTTTGGATAATTACTCAGCTGAAAATTGTACTCTAGAAATACATAATATGACAATTAAAATTTTATATTCATTCCCACAATTAATATATTGCATAGGGGTATTTTTCATATTACCAAAAGATGAAAAATAATTAAATGCTTTGCTACACTTTATCTGTTTGCTCAATTTATGGAACATTTTTTTTATGTACTATTGTTCATTTGTAACATTTTCTTACTAGTATTTATATTTAGTTCATGTAAAGGAACACACCTCTAAATTTTTTTTTCAATTTCTAGCATTCAGGATTTATTCTGATTGATTTGACAATAAGTTGTTTAATTCAATTGATCTAAAATTTTCAATAAAAACTATTATTTTCATAATTTTTTTTTCTCAAATATATGAATGTTGATGTATTTTTGTATAAACGTGCATCATCACGATAAAAAAGATAATTAGTTTGAGAGTGAGTAGGCTATTATTTTAAAAAAATTATGTAAACTCATTGTGATGATTTAATATACTAATTTGATAGAATGTGCATTTTTTTTGTCTTCATTATATTTATGAAACATAATTGTAATTTCAGTCTGGAATTCCTTTTGTCTTAAATTCCAAACCACATGAGAAAATCAAGGAGAAATTTGAAATATATGATGGATACATGGAGGAAAATGAATATGCTTTTTATGATTTGAAAAGGATGTTTCAAGAAACAAAATATGTTAACATAGGTTCTAATTACAATAGCATCCATATATATGGAATCATACCTTCTCCAATTCTCTATGTTGATAGAAAAGTTTCAGGTAATATATTTGTGTATGTTTTAAAATATCTTATTGTGAAATTTTAAGTAAAATTGATGCATCATTATTTAAAATCAATTTTACTTATCAGCTCTTAAAAATTTAAGTTTTTAAAAATGCTATTTTGTTTAACCTCAAATGCACATTTAAATTGCCATGATAATATAAATAGTTTCATATCTTTATTTGAGAATAAGGGTTTTGTTCAGTTTATTTATTTAATTTGAATTTTTCATTAACTTTTTATAATTTTCTTTTCTATTTCAAACTTACTCATTCTAATTGCATGGAAAATTTCTATATGTTTCAAATTGAGCAGCAATATGTTTGTTCACAGTTAGGGCTAAAAATTCAGCAATGCCTCTTTGTTATTAAGATTATTATTCAGCACTTAATCTCATCTATCATTAACTTTGCTTTTGCCTGCCTATTAATAATTAAAAATGTGTGTATATAAATTTTTGTTATAAATTTAAAAAATATGCATTGCTTAATAAGAACAGTTCTTTTAGCAATTAATTAACTTTATGAATTATAGGTATAATATGCATTACAGACTATGTAGATTTTGCATGAATTCCTTTGTAGTAATATGTGTTAGTTCTCATACAATTCAACACAACTTTGTGACATAAAGGAGATAAAACTAACTTACTATTTGAAAGGCTGATCTACAGATCCTGACCAATTACACACTCAATGCAATTTATTAAAATCTACAATTTTAATAATTTTTATTTTAAATGTGTGAAGTTTAAATATACTATGTTATTTTTAAATTTCCTTTAATTTTATTTGTATTATTTTTAATCCTACTCTAATAACTTGGATGTAATCAAAAAATGCTACATTGGTGAATTACAGAACTTAAAAAAAATTATTTATCATTTGCATTTTGATGTTTAACAATCAAACATGAACATTGTAAATGCCACCATTAAAGCTCCACCATTTTAGTAAGCTATTCTTGTAATCTGGTTCCAGCAGATGGTTCATCATTTAAAGAGACATACATGGAATTTTGCCAACTAACTATAACTATATACTGAATACACCCTCAGAAAAACTGTCTAAGAAATTTGATTTCTAATATGCAATTGAGATACAAGAAATCTTTCCACCATTTAATAGAAATGAGAAACAATGTGGGAAATAAGATAAGTGAGTGTTATTGGGGAGATTTCTTGCATCACTAACTTTTGGTGTACATCTACTAAAGTTGATTGATCAATTAAAAACAAACTGCAATCTCTCATCTTGGCCATGAAGACTACAACAATTTGCTTATTTTGTTGCAGCTATTATTTGTAGACCATCAAAATGCTGTTGAACTTCTCTGCTGTATATGGTTATTAAACACAATCAAGATAAATATCCATGAGGATATTTCAGAAAGCTGGACAGTGTAATTGCTCTGGATCACTGCCCAGTTCCTTAGATTCAAGATTACTAATAAGTCTAGAGGGAACATGATTCTGGACATGGCAAAAGCTTGTGAAGCCGCCGCCCGTGGGAACTCCAGTTCTACATTATCTACGTGACCTGTTTCTGTGGGGATGAACAAAGAATCACTAAAATCATTCATTTTAGAATCTGTTTATTAAGACCCTAGTTTAAACACAATACACAGCAATAATAGTCTAAGTAGGCTGATCTAGAATGAGAAGAGGTAACTTGTATTACCAAATAATCGCGCAATTGACCACTTAATCTAACTATATATTAAAGGCTATCTCTCACTAGTAATAACACTAATGCGCTTACCACTATATCCTAGGTAAACAGCTATCTTCAGAAACACTTCTGACATGGCTTTAATTCAACTCTGATCCTTTAAGCCTCAAGACCTTTGGATTGACTGTACTGGAATGACTAGATTAATTCTCGAACTTCTAAACTTTATCTCAATTCACTTCTACACATAGACATAGACCTCACATAGCCACCTCACAAACGCTAAGCTTCCACTATATATATGATTTCTAATTTGCATAGCCATGTTCTTCTTCTTGAGTTGGCTGGAAATAATTGCCATTCTGGCCCCAAAGAACCCAAGAGGACTGTTATATGAAAACGCGATGAAAGCCCTGTCACAAGCTTACCTTCAAATCCCAGAGAAAGAAGATATCCCTCAAACAAAGTAGCATAACAAAGGCCCCTCCCGCAAAATCAGGTTTTGCCTTAAATATTTTATAAATAGGTTAAATATGTATTTGGCATCAGTCAGGCTTTGGGCTCTCTGGAATCCTGGACCCTCCATGCAATGGGGGTAGGGTGTACTTTACGCCACTGCTTAAACAGCTGTCATAACTCCATTCAGATTGTTTGAATTTCTGTATACCAATTTGGTCTTTTCAACACTGCTGCTATATTTCAAATCCTAATTCACAATGCTTCAAGAGGCCTGAACTCTTCTGTGTCATAATGTGATGATCTTTTTATTGCATCAAAAAGTGAAAACCTATGCTTACAGCCACAGGTATTCCAGCATTTGGAAAAGTACAGTGTTCAGCTAAATTCTTCTAATTGTGTCCTGGAAAGTAATCATTGTTGAAGTTTCTAGGTATATGGTAACTCTTGATGAGATATTGCATCACTGTGTGAGAATGTATCGGCTATCATGAATTTTCTTAAACTAGAAACTTAAGACTTGTTCCAATTTTTGACATTAAATGTTTAGTCATTTTAGGCTATTGGCAGCTTGAATGCTAGGTGTTCTGAATACAAATTTGGAAGGAGAGAGGAAAGTTGATAAAACATCAATAAATTGAAAAGAAGAAGCCATGGCTGCATTTGAAAAATATAAGATTTGTCAAAGGCCATCATTTTATGTCATCTTTCTTCTAACCATACCTCACTGTAATGGATGCTTTAGATGTGCTATCAATATTGCATTACAGCAGGTAGTTACCAGTGCTTGAAGTTGGAACTTCTAGCACTTTATTATAAAACAAAAATATTTCTCCAGCTCAACAGCAATACAGTGTTAATAACAGAAAGCTGATGGCCATTAAATACTTTTCTCATACGATATAACTTCAAATTCCTGAAAAAAAAATCCTGAACCCTCTAGTGCCATCTAGCAGCAAAAATAAGCATGAAATAATGTTTTTTAACCTACACAGGGAAAGAGCGGGATCAGTATTGAAATAAGGGTAAAAAATTCCTCGTCAGCGATTTTCACGTGACCTGTAATTGGGGCCGAAATTGATATCCCACTCAAATCGCGGGAGCCATGCGCGGAGGGTTAAAACTCAATGTTAATATTCACTCACTCCTTTCTGTCATGATAAGCAAAGACCTAACCTCATTTACCCATGTCTTTTTTGATGTGATATTTTCTTAAAAGAACTACAGTCTCTTAATAAATAGATTGAAAGAAATAATAAAAGCATTCAAGAGCTGCAGAAACGGAAGTGAACTCACAGTGGAAATTAATCATGTGAAACCTAACTATTTTACAGTATTGTATAGACAGTCCATTAACAATTAAGAAAGAAGTATCAATTCTTCTTTCTGTATCCAAATTTTCAATGCTATGTAATCTACCAGAGAAAAATGAAATGAGACTGTCCTCAATGCTTACTCAGAGGTTCAAAATTATGAGGTCTGTCACCAATAGTCTAGTGTTGCTTTATAGTGCAGCATTAATATAACGCTCATTCACTCATTCAAGGGTTACTCAGTTGTTAATGCTCTGGGGAAGACAAAAGTATATTTTAATCTTAAATATGCTTGACATCTTGCTGTTGTAGCAGTATACAAATGGGGAGGTTATGTGTTGCAGTCCATGTAGTACACAACTGGGTAATATGACAGAATTTAAAAATGAATTCAAAAGTTGAAATGGTTATACTATGAATGTTGACAAATAAACATAGTGATCTTATCAATCTAATTTATAAGTTTATTATTCTAATGAGTTTTTATTTTGAATGAAGGAAATTAGAAATAATTAAGTTTTTTTTAATCTTGAATCCTGTTGCAATGGATGAGGTATAATCAAAACACCTAACAAGTGTAATGCACATTATTTTTTATTTAATATATTTTGATAGTTTTTATTTCTGAATATTAAAGTTTTGAAAAATTTAAATTTAAAAATCAACAGGAATAAAATTGTTTTATAATTCCTCTTTTTTCTTTAATATGAATACATTATTTAATTTTAGGTTATGGGCAAGAACAAGGTGGTATTCATTGCACTTTTTACAATAATCATCCTAAAAAATCACTCAAAATTTTATATTTTGATATGATTCCATGGTACATGCGTCTGTACAGTCACACTCTTACTGTAAAAAATGGCAACAAAGTTATAGATCCAGGTAACTATATATATAATGATTGTTATATGTTTTATTTCTTTACTTTTAGTTTTAAGATGTTTACAATTTTGTTTAATATATTTTAGTCTTTATGACTAAAAAGTAAGAACTGTTTGAGACAGAATGGTTTTATTTATTTTTATTAAATTATATTATCTACATTTTTTATATTGCTTTAGCATGCTAGGCTAGATATGTATATTTTTTGAGTTCTTAGGGCTAGTTACTTATGTTAAAATTATTAGCATGTTTTAGAAATTTTTTCATTAGACCTCTCTTTATTAATCCAAAATGGATTATAATTTTTTCCTGTGTTTAAATAGTTATGAATAAGATGCGTATTATGCTATATTTAGTTTTAATATATATTTAGCTCTTATAGTATTTAGAGCCAAAGTTATTAGCTCTAAATACTATAAGGTTATTGGTTTTATTTAGTTTTATATATATTCTGATTGAATTATAGCAAGTTGTCCAAAATGCTTTTCAATACAAGTATAAAATGTTTCACTTTTTCAAGTGGGACTCTATCATAATTTAATTTAAAAAATATTTAGAAAATTTGAAAAATGTTATAAAATAGATAAATTTATTAAACAGCTATTTGATATATGAATGGTGTTTATTATAATCTGTGATTTATTTTAAAATTATTGCTGGAAATATATTGCATAGTAGTTGCAAAGGTTTTTAAAAATGTTTTTTAAGATTTTGCTATTTAGAGTTAGTCACCATGATGAATTCTGAGTATTTGAATCAAAAGCTGACTCATTGGTTTTGCAACATATAGCTTTAAAGATTCTTTTTTAAGATTCCATTAAAGATCTTTGAATGAAACATCTCAGATGATTATAAAATGCTTCAAATTAAAATGAATTATTTCTTTGTAGAAGCTGAAGTTTTATTCACTTCTCTCTTTAAAAACTTTTACAAGTTTGAGCTCTGCCATCATAGAGAATGAAATTCACATAAGATTCACAATAATTTCTCCACATAATTGTTTCCTGAAGAAGTCATTTCTCCGTCATATAAGCTATATGTTGTCTCTTCAAGAACAAATTTTTATTCTTCAGAAAGAATGTAAATGCATTTAGAGTACTGTTCATTAAATTTGTGTGTGTGTGTGTGTGTGAAAAGCATAAAAGTCGGTATTCACATAACAGGTAATCATTTCTATTTAAAATTGGATATGTGAGGATATTTAAGTATTTGTTTCATTTTAAACATTGTATATGAATGTTCTTGTTATATTTACAAAGAATAGATATTTTAATCTGTTTGCCACATTTCCAATGAATTTGTAGTTTTGTTGAATTTCAGAGGATTTCTTCATTAATCTATTTAAACATAGAGTTGGGGATTTTTGTATTTTATTATAACTTTATCTATATGTGTTATACAAAGTGTCAAAATAAAATGTGTGTTGAATGCAATTACATGAACTGGAATTTTTGGAAAACAAAACCTGTCACAAATCAATTTGTGTCAATGATAAAACATTCATGAGATGTATTCTTATTTTTATTACTTATTTTCATTTATTGTGTTGTGTAATAATATATTATTGCATTTTCTCGCTTGTTTTATGTTGGTCATAAATATACTTTTGCACAATAATAAAGTATATTTGAACAAATGAAAATAATGTCTGATAAACTGCACATGGATTCATATTGAATGGACTCTTTGATAAAAAAAAAAAACTACCTATTGTTATGTATTTATTATGTGATCTTTATGTAAGGGTTAACCATTAAAAATTTATTGATGAGGGTTTAAATTAAAAATATAATTTCTGTGTAAACATCACTATGAATATTGAATATTAAAACTTTTATTTACTTGAAGTAGTACCTCAAAAAACTAGAATTCTTTTAAAAAGCTGTGTATTTCAAATTTTTTTTGAAGTACTGCATGTTTTCACTTGGTGCTCTTTCTTTTTATTGTTTATGCAGAAATTGAAGCACAAATTTAAATGCGATTCTTCTCATTCCCAAATATTCTGTCAAAATTCACTGAATTGAGCTCCAAGAAAATCCAGTTAATTTTACTAAACAATCTGTGATTCAGTCTTTCTTCAAGTAAAGTTCACAATATGGCTAAACATTTTCATCTGTTTGGGTAATTGACAAGTATCTAGAGTGAGATTTGTCATTTAGCAGCACGTTGTCACTTTAAATTAAGGAACCAAATATATATTTGAATTGTTTTCAAAGATTTATGCATATGTAAGTTGTTTCCAACATCACAACTGTTTCAGTGGGTTTTTTTTGTTTTTTTGTGAGCAAAACACAAAATTTTACAGCAATATGTTGCTCATTTAAATTTGCCATCTTAAAAAACAAGGAGACTGCTTAACATTTGTAACAAAAAACTTACTACAAGTGCACAAATATTCCTCAGAAACACCACAGATGTTACTAAACTTTATGAGTGAAGTTGCTTGATAGCCCATATAGAAAAAATGCATACTATGCAAGGTCTGCCCAGGATTGTGTTATTCTGAAAACTTTTGGGTACTCCCTCTCATTATTATTCAGCTAAATTAGATATTTCAAATAATATTCTTAAAATTTCAAATAATTGTTCTTAGATTTATTTTACTAACACATACAATTTTTGATTAATGTAAATGAAATTAATATATATTCTGAGGAATTATCAAATCGTCCAGTTAATTGATATATTTTTGTATTTGATGTATGTTGTTCTTTCAAATATTTTAAAGATCCTCAAAAGGGATAGAATCTAACTTTTTGATATAAGGATTTTTCAGTGTTTTTAAAAAAGAATTTTTTATTCCATTTGCAGATTATTTATATTACCAGCCTGCGAAAGATCGTTCCAGACCTCATCATTTAGAGCTTGTTTTAACTCTTCCTCCTAATTCTAAATCTGAAATGAGTATTGAATTTGATTTTGCTTTCTTAAAATGGACAGAATACCCTCCTGATGCAAATCATGGTTTCTATGCAGGATCAGCTGTCATTAGTGTATTGCTAGATACCGCTAGAAATTTCTCAAGATTTCCAGAATCTGGACATAATGGGTATTTTTCTCATTTCCCACTGTTGTTAAAAAATGTTTTTTATAATCATTGTGCATAATATAAACAATGTTTATACTGTGAAATTTTTTAAAAATGATTATAAGGAATTACTGTATATATTTCTGCGCATAGCATATCCCAAAAATATTAAGCTACATTCAAAAATTTTTAATTATATTCTCTGTATAACACATACACTTTTCTTTATAAAGAAACCTGATGTGTACAAGTACGATATGCATATCTTTCGAATAATGTTGTACTGAGAACTGACAAACAAGAAAAATATGTTTATGGGGAGGAATGCTGTTGGGAATAGTAAATAATTTACGAACAGGGTGGATTATATTCAATGCAGATGTGCACAAGAAAGTTTTTCTACATTTTTTTAGGAAAAGGGACGTTATTACAGGTATGAGCATACTTCTGACCTAAATGAATTTATAGAATTAGAAATCAGATATTTCCTCTTCCTTCTCTCATTTGAAGTCATGATTTTGAATTGAATTTCCTAGGCCTTAGAAAATCACATTCCCTTTAATTGAAATGTGGTTGATCTAATAGTAAATATGGATCTTGCCTAATGAAGCAAACAGGGCTAATTTCGGATTCAATTGTTAAAAGAAAATGGAAATTGTGCTGTTGCAAAGATGTTTGGTGTTGGCTGAAGCTCCATATGTGAGAGGAAGAAAAAGGAAATTACACTAATTAATTTGCCAAAGAATAAAATGTGTTTTGTGTAAATGAGTATTAAAATGGTCTATTCTAGTAGAAACTGTCACAAACTGAGTTGTAAAATATTGCCAGAATGGTTTAATTGTTACTAGAAATAGAGTATACATTTATTTGCCTTAAAGTAGGCCAGAGAGATTGCAAATGAAAAATTAAAACTTTAAAACAATTTCGAGTTGATGTAGTTGATTTATAGCTCAAAATAATTTAGTTGTATGAGAAAAAAAATACATGTTTTGCAAAGGTTTCTAAACATTTTGGACCAATAATTAAAATTTTTGGTTATTAAGCATATCATTTTTCTTAAATAAGCAGCATAAATCGTTACCTATGCAAGCTAATATTTTTCTTATTTTTAAATCTATCATTTTTATATCAGGTGTATTACACACACCAGTAAATTAAAAACTCATTTTTTTGTATTAAGTGGGTATATTTTATTTTGGAATATGTAGTAGTCATGTTTGTTTATATTAAAAAAAAGTGCAGTTTTGTTTATCTAAAACACATTTTAGATATTGATGGGAGTTTCATTTATATTTGTGTGTTGCAGTTTTTAGTAGGTATAAATTATTTAGTAAACTGCAGTGAGAATATATCTAAATATTTGTAAATGCATTTAATGGAGTGTTATTTATTATTTTAAAAAAATATTTTATTGTTCTTGAAATTTTTATTAAAATTTTTAAAAAAGAAAATCCATTATCAATTAAAAAGTATATATATAAATCACGTTTTTAAACTCTAAGTTATAATTTGCATAATTGAATCAATCTATTGAATTATTAACTGACAATGAGGTTATGTATTAAGATATTCTTTATTTATTCTAAGTTAGATTGCATTTCTTTGTTTTTAATATATATATACTATAGTACAACTTTAAACATCATTGCAATGTTTCATAATAATTTTGCTTTAACCAATGCTTAGAGTTATATATTGTAACATGCATTTGAAGCATAGGTTTTTTAAAAGTATTCTTTATAATGAAAGTAGTTCAATGATGTATTTTTTGCTTCTAGGATTGACAAAGGAAATTTTTTGAGAATCTATACTCAGATTTTGCTTGTATCATTACCTACACCTGATTTCAGTATGCCTTATAATGTAATTTGTCTCACTTGTACAGTTGTTGCTTTAGCTTTTGGACCTATTCATAATATAACTACTAAGAGGTAATCACTTATTTATTGTGATTAATTTTGAATTTTTATTACATTGACAAATTTCAGATGAAGATAAAATGTTGATGTATCATTCCATGTCTAGTGAACCAATTTTAAAGCAATGTTTTACATTGTCTTTTAATTTTCTTGTAATTTTGCATTTTATTTGATGACCAAAATGTAAATTACAATCTAAAATATTAATGGTCTAGCTGTTGCACTTTAAAATGGAGTATCACTTTTAATTTTTTCTTTATTTAAAACTAATTAAACATTAAAATTTTTTAAACTGTAATAAGAAAACAATATGAGTGATTTTTTTAATAAAAAAAATCCCTCCATTTCTCCTCCTCCCCCTATGGACGCTTTTCAAAATTTGAATGCAAGTTCTCAACAAGATCATAATTTTTTTAATAAAGTTATAAGTATGTACATTGATTTCATTCTGAAACAGAGGGAAAAAATATTAGAATAATTCAGAATCAAGCTATTTAAAAATTATGTTAAATACCTATCTCCAGAATTTCATGGGCTGACTCCAATCTTTATGTATATTATATTTAATATTTTAAAATAAATTTTTTTAATTACAAATTAACTAAATTTTTTTTTATTTTTTAAGTATTTATTTAATTAAGGAATTTTTTTAAAAAAATATGTTAAAAATTCCATTTACTTAAAAATTAATGAATATTTTCTAATAAAATATGAAAAAAATCAAATTTTAAACTGAAACATTAATTGTATATGATAGTAGTTTTAAAAGAATCATTTATTTATCCAGGTAATCAGGATTTTTTTCAATGTAGAGTGTGAACAAATTTTAACAAAAGTTTACCTATGAAATGCAATTAGTTGCAGTTATATGTTAACAAAAAATATGTTAGTTGTAATGGATGCTTTTGAAAAATATACATAAACATATAAAATATTTTTAAACAATTAAAAATTAAAAGCTATTGCTCATGTTTTCGTGCAACTAGTACTTTTTTTCTTTGAATTGTATTGCTATAATATTGTAAAAATTGATGGGAGGAGGAGTGTTTAATTAACAATGTAGTACAAAATATGTTAAGTTAATATTATGGTTTAAAATAGTGATTAAAACTAAGAACATGGTTTTAAATCTTATTGAAACCACACTAGTTTATTCGGCTGAGGTCCATTTCCTCACAGAAAGGTATTTATGCAATTGAAATTTTTTTTTTTTGTGATTCCATTAAAATTCCAAGCTAAACCTTTGTAGAAATTTAATAAAAATTGACAAAAACTTGCATAATTTTTTAAAAAATTGCTTATTTACATTAATTACAAAAATCGATTTAAATTTTAAATCAAATTTCTCATGCAATCTATCATATTAAAGCCTATGATATGCCGAATATAATAGTATTTTTATCTTTTCAATATTTTAACTGTATATTGGAGTATTAATATTTATCTGTAGTTCAGTACAGCAAAATTCGGCAAATTTTGGGATTTTTGAAGTTTTATTACATGAAAATAAAATGGAGTTAATTATGAAGAAACACAGGTGTGACATCTTCTCTTGTGGTACTGTACTTAAAATGAAAACAGTTCAGAGAGATGACATCATTGGTTCACTTGACATGGAATGAATCAAGTTTGGAAAGGTATTGAAACAATTAAAGGAGATTAAATTGCTAAAAATATCTTATTTTTTTTTTTACTTTTTGAAAAATATTTGTGTTTAAGAGTGTTATGGTATAAATTTTTTAAAAATAGTTGCAAGTTACTTGCTGTAGCTTATTACTTTGATATGTGTGTCTGAAACTATTTTTTGTTTTCAGAATTGTCTTAATGAGAGGTTCACAAACTATTTTGTCTTATAGACTCCTTGCCATGTTTTTCAGCTTTGGGTTGACCCCTGCTTACAAAATAGTGAATTTTTCAAATGTATCAATTTGTCATTTTGACAACTGGTGTACAGCTACTTTAAAAGATTTAAATTTCTAACTATAATTGAATTATAATGTTTGAAACTTAAGAAAAACATGTGTTAATTAAATTAAAATTTAATTTAATAAATACATAAAATAACTGTTAAATAATATAAATGAGTGACAAAAAAATGCTTTTAATGGAGGGATGAATCTGGTGCGTGAATCAAAAATTTTCAATATATGTCATCTATCTTGTCAGATTTAACCCTAAACCTTCTTGGTGAGTAGTGTCCAGTCTTTTTTTTCTTTCTGTATTCTTGTGTGGTCAAACAGTCAAAGCATTCTCAAATCTAGTTTCAAAATATGAATAAAGGGCATTTAAATGTTGAAACTTCAATTTCCTGGTAGATTGTCTGTGGTAAATTGAGAAACTTGGAAAATTTGTGACATCCAATGTTATACTTCTTTAGCTTAATTTTGGAAAGAAACATTAGATTGATGGTTCTTATTTTAATAAAATGTATGCGGTCACATTATAATTGAAAATAAACATCAATAAATTTAGTAAATAAATCTATTAAATAGTTAAAATCTGGTTTTCACTTGATTAAATTTTTTTCTGAAATTAATTCATGATTTGGTTTAATGTGTGTCACTATCGTAGATCCCCACTTACACTTCACGGACCCCCAAATTATTTTTTTGCTGACATGGATTCCTTACAGCTCATCATAGATATAGATCTCTTTGGAAACCACTGGTCTAAATGAATGAACAATATCTGTTCAGAAATGAAGAACACGATCTCTTTTCCTCATTATTTTAAGGAAGAATTGATTCTAGTTAATAATGCTTATATTTTTTCTAAATTTTGCCAAAGTCAAATAAATAGCTTAAATTAATTTGGTTATTTTAATGATACTATTAGTAGGCATAATGAATTTTGTCCTGTTGCTTCTAGGATATATACCAGAATAAAGAATGAAAAAATATTTCTAGTGTGAAGCAGTTTGGGAGAACAATATTGTATACTTTTTGAAAGCATAATGAAAAATGTATAATATTAATTTTAACAGTGACTAAAATAAGAGGAAAAATCCAATAAAAAATTGTTTTTTATTATCTCGAAATAGATTTAAATGATACATAAATTTTATTTTAATTTTCTTATTTCAAAAGTTCAAATTTAGTATATTTGTTTATAACAAAAAGTTATTGAGTCACACATTGTAATTCTTATCCTAATTCCAAAATGAGTATTTTTTGATAGGAGACATTTCAACAGTAAGATTTGCCTTTAGTTTTGTTGTTTTGTAAAAGTATTACTCTCAAAATTAATCAATGTGTTATCTGTATTAAGAAAAATTCAAATTATACTTATATATTTTAAATTTTATGCATGTTTTGGACATAATAATTTGCACAGAATGCTTATTTTAAAAAATTAATTTTAAATTATTGCTTATAATATGAAATTATAGTAAAATTATATATTTTTCTGAGTTTGTTTATTAAATTTAAGTACTTATTAAAAAGTAAATGTTTGGTGTTTTCTTATTTTTTTTAATTTTATAGCTTGCAGCCTATTGAGGATAATAAAGAAAACTCATTTATTGCTAAGCTGAAGAAGAAACTCAAAAAATTGTGGGGATCTAAAGAGGATGATAAAACTGCTATTGTTAATGAACAAGATACTAAAAAGACTCAGTGAAATTTAAGAAAATATTTAATTGCTCATGTGAATGTTTCATCTGTAAATATCATGCTAGTGCATATGATTACTTTGAATGAGTTTATATATTGAAAAATAAAGTAAGAAATTTCATTTTTCCCTTTAAATGATTGTTTGTTCTGTTTGTTATAATAAATATTTTTCTTGAACAGGAGAAAATTGAAAGTTCTTCATATTACATTATATAATGCCTATTTAAATAAAATTTTAAAATTATAATTTTTTTCTAGCTTTTGTTTATATACTTAGTGAAGAGAAAGGTACTTTAACGATTCAGCTAAGGAAATTTATGAGAATGTATGGAATAGAAAAAATGTAATTCAAATTTAAAATCAATAAATCAAAATCTTGTTTTTTTATAGATTTTTAGACGAACCAATTTTTGTTTTTTACAAATTCTTTGTCTAATTACCTTTTTAATATTTATAACCCATATCTCTCTATACATAAAAATCTTCTGTGCGTGTGTATGTGACTAAACTCCTCCTAAACGGATGGACCGTTTTTGTTGAAATTTTTCAAGTGAATTCGAGAATGGTTTAGATTCACAATTCAATCCAATATTACAATTAGTTAAAAAGATATTAATTAAAAACATTAAAAATTTTCAACTCAATATTCACCTGCATTGTTGTAACAACATTATTGTTGTAAAAATGACATAAGCTGGCGTCGAAAATCGATTTTCAGCCAAACTGGGTCTTTATTGGTACAAAAATGCAGAGGAATCATGCTTTTTAGCGTTTTTAATTAATATCTTTTAAAATAATCTTTATATATGTAATTCTTCTGTGCATGTGTATGTGACTGACTTCTCCTAAACGGCTGGACCGATTTGGATGACATTGTTTGTGTGGGTTCAAGTGGATTCGAGAATGATTTAGATTCACAATTCGGTCCAATATCTCAATTAGTTAAAAAGATATAAATTAAAAACCTTAAAATGCATAATTGTTTTACCCCTGTGTGCTGTCTATTCTGCTAATGTGCGACAAAAAAGAAAAAGAAAGAAGTGGGCAGAATTTTTCGATATTTTCGCCGTTTTTAAAATTGCAATCCAATTTTTTTCTCAAAATCAGACAAAAACTAATTACAGTATCGGAAAGTTATTCATTTTGCCATGATACTGCATATATCTTTATATATATATAATTCTTCTGTGCGTGTATGTGACTGAACTCCTAAATGGCTGGAGTGATTTTGATGACATTTTTTGTGAGGGTTCAAGAGGATTCGAGAATGGTTTAGATTCACAATTCGGCGCGATATAGCAATTAGTTAAAAAGATAAAACCAGTTTTTGGCACCAACTTTGATTTGTCTGCATTGTTGTAACACTGTTATTGTTACAACAATGACAAAAGTTGGCGTAGAAAATCAGTTTTCAGCCAAAATGGAATTTCATGACATTGATCTATTGACTGTATTAATTAACTTTGTATAAAAAAATAAAGGTTTTTAACTTGTGATTAACTTGAAATATGATTTTAAAATCTCAATTTCTATATTGTTTTAAATTTTTCTAATTTAAATTCCTAAAAAAAGATCAAACTATTTTTCAAGCAGATTGGTACCTTTTTAACCTTTTCCAAGGCTGCCAAGTTAATTTGAAACAAAATACTGTAAAGCTTAAAAAAAATTGGGAATTTTTTAATTAAAAAAAAATTCTGCTTTCTTTATACATAAAATACTTTTAAAGAAGATGTATTTTTTCTGTCTTGGGGAACCGTAAGAATACAAGGACAAAAATTGGAAAAATCGGCGAATGCCAGTAATAGTTAATTATGGGAAAGCTACATCAGAACACACGAGTTTGAGCGCTTATAGCGCATGTGCAGAAAAACAACTTACGGAAAGTATGTAAGCAGATGAAAGATTTTACTGTCAGATAAAGATGTTTTCTTTTTGAATGTTTTTTCTTTTATAATGATTGTAAATAATGAATTTTCCAGTAATTTTCCATATCCAATTTATTAATTTGAATTTTAAGAAAGTATTCATTGTTTTATGTATAAAATAATTAATACGATCTTAGTTTTTAATAATACATCGCAACTGATAGTTTTCTTTTAGAGAAATAATTTACTGAAAAACCTTAAAATATAGAAAAATGCTGCCCTGTTTTTATTAAATAGTACTATTTCCTTTTAAATCTTTTCTTATACAAGGAATGTAAATAAATTTTTAGGCTTTCCCCCCATAGTCTTTTTTTTCACAGTTACATATATTTAATCGAAAAATCAAACATCCAGATAAAAGCAGTCATTTCATAGCTAACGGTAGACATTTTTTGATTAATTATTTAACAAAAATAGATATAAATTAATATTTTTTAAGAATTAAAATTACATTGCCTTTTATTATTTATTACTAAATTATTTATTTTTTAATCGTACATTGTCTGTTTTCTTGAGTACAAAACTGGATTAGCTTTGTAAATTTTTAATCGACAATAGAAATTTGAAAAAAAGATCTTATCTCTCAGAGAAAAAAGGGGGTTTTATACTTGAAAAAATTCATACAACACTTGGCTGACCGAAAGGAAAAGAAATCTGTATGACAAAGAGAAGAAGTGAAAGAAATTTCTGAAAAGGGAATTTAAATGGCATAAATATTGAAATCGCTCAGTAACACACACACAGAAATACTGGTGTCCTGAGAGAAAGAGAACATTTCCATGGTGATAAAATTGTACCCACGTAAAAAGCTCTTGCAACGCCGAGCTACGTGGCAAAAAAACAGACCCGCCCGACAGGACAAAGATGTAGAAGAAACTTCGAAAAAGAGTATTTTAATGACCCTCATATAGAAATAGCAGAAATGCTGACACTGAAAGGGAAGGGAATCTTCTCCAAGGCATTAAGCTATACACTTGTGCAACGCCAGGCCATCCAGCTAGTTTATATGTATATTTTTTACATTCCCAATTCTTTTTTTACACTATTTTGAAAGAATACAGTTCACTATATACTTTTTAAGTGAATTTTTTGTTTTAACATGAATTCCCCCAAAAGTTTTTTTAATTCTAATTTTGACAGTTTAATCAGAAGAGGGTGGGTCTATGCCCACACATGTGTGAGTGACTTGGTCTACTTCATGGCTTCTTTATTTTGTTTTCTGGAGTTATGGGGATTACCCAAATCTTATAATCCCTTTTTTCTTTATTTTGTTGTACTTCAATTTAAGCACAGCATTTCATGCTTCAGTATCATTGTATTTTGGGTTAAAATGTTAAGTTCAAAGTATTCAATTAGTAATTTCAATAAAGTTCCAATAGTTGATGTTAAATAAATTTTTTTTTTAATTTGATGGTGAAGTTTCCAGTAAAATTTGTATTGATGATAATCTTTTATGTTTAAAAAGGTAACAATAAACAACTTTGTAATAACAAAAAAAATCAACAGAGGCCATTAATAATAAATGAAATTCTTCATTTGAATCAAAGTAGACACTTTTACTGATAATAACATTTTTTTATTCAGTTTGTAATAAATGTACACGTTTGTTATCGAGTAGCAACAAGTAGTTGTTTGTTATTAGTTTTATTCCTAATTTCAATATGAATTTTTGTATGTACTCATACACTAAATTTTAATGATACACTAAGGAGGAATGTGCCTACCAGATTTAAGTTTGTAGGTCTGATGGGGTTTCTAAATGGGAATATTTATCTATAACACCCCTTAAGGCCTTGTAGTGCCTCTTAGGAGTCAAATTTCGCAAAACCGCTTTTGTAGTGGACCTCTACGTAATGCAGGGAACGTCTCTACCAGATTTCAAGTTTGTAGGTCTAATAGTTAAAAAACGCGAATATTTATCTATAATGCCCCTTGGCAGTCGATTTTTGAAAAAACCGTTCTTAGCAGATCTTTACTTCATGACAGGAACATGCCTACCAAACTTTGTTTGTAGGTCTAATAGTTCTGGAGATATTATTATGAGTTAGTTGTTTTTCTCCTTTATATATATATAGATAACAGATTTAATTATTACTTTTTTTTGCATGGTTTTTTGGGAAAATATTTAGAATTTTTTCATCTTGCATGATTTTTTAAATTTATGAAACATATTGCCAAATTTACAGTATTCGCAAGTATTTTTTTACGGGATTTTTTTTGCACAATTTTCTGAGGAACATATCAATTGTGTAAAAAAAAAAAAGAGTTGGGTGTATATGTAATACCATTTTTGATTAAATATTCCAGCTTTTATAAATTGACTAAATTTATAATTTATTTCATTGTATTAAGGATTGATTTTTAAATTTGTATAATTTTTGTATTTAAAATCACATCAACCTCATCTGATCAACCTCATTAATTAAACTATCAATTTATACTAATATAAATAAAGTTGTACTTTTAAATGTAATTTACTTGCATAAAATAAAATAAAAAGTTGAGTATAGCAAAAAAAGTAAATTTGTTGCAAAAGTTTACTGAATATCCTGTATGAGTTCTTTTTAGAGTTAAAGAAATATACTATTGCTATTGTGGTATTTTTATGACTCAGTCATGGATATTAGAAGATTTGTTTGGTCAATTTTGCTATGATGAAAAATTTGAAACTTTTAATATTATTAGAAATTATTACATTTGATGAAACTTTTTGAATTTTATGTATTTATGTTTTACCTTTTATTTATTGTGCCATAAATTAAGAAATTCAAGTAATAGTCTTAAAAAAGTTATTTAGTATCTTAAAATTGTTCCAGTTGTAACTTTTAATATTTTTTACATTCATGTTTCTTTGTATGAATTTATTAAATGAATGTGAAATATAACATATATTTCCCCCCTTTTATGTTAACAAAATCAATAAACACACAGGTATGAAAAAACATTAAAATTTTATTGCACTCTACGAAAGGTAATTAAATGGTTCGGTACACATTTATGTCAAAAGAGATTACATTCTTGAAATGTACCATGGATCAAAGCTTGTTTTCCTATTGCTTGGGAAAAATATGCTGACATTCCATCATAACCTTCACATCAGTAATAAGTTCAACCGTAAAATTTGGCATTTGTAATATGTATTACATTATAATTGATTCTGTTGCATAATAATTATTTTTCTTCTAAAAATAGAAATTTTATAGGAATAAAATATGTAAAAATAATTTTTAGATTTAAATTAATACCATAAAATCATTGCAACTCATTCAATTTTGTTTTTAGCGGTAATTTTATTTGAATTATTTTATTTATGATTATGTAAAAAAATTTTAATAGATAATTCATAGATTATATGTTTTGCAAAGAAATTGTTGAATTAACATAATTTTTGCCAATTGTATGTTATTTAAATCATTATCAACTGCTATATTTTTCATTTGATCAAAATTTTAGTCTCTTATTTATTAATATTGTATTGAATACTTTAGAATTTACTAGTTCATCTTCAATATTTTTTACTGTAAAATTTTTTCAGCTGAAAATTTAAGCTATAAATTAATAAATTTGCATAAAATTTCCATGTCATAATAACATTTAAACTTTATAATAAATAATCTTTTCTTAGAACTCTGTAAAATAATGCAATAACTTCTAGATTGCCTTTTGCATCAAAGTACACTTTTAGCACCGAACCCTAGCACATCTCACAAATTTCATACTCTATAACTTCTTTTTAAATAATGTCTACATCAACAGTATAAATACATCACAAATTACCCTAACAGCAATAGAAGTGCTCAAGTGGATAAAACTTTACAATCAACTTTCTATAGAAATTTATTGTAGTGTAACTCTTTATATTGGCTTTTACTTAACATCCATTTCTTAACGCCTTATAAAATTGAGTAAAATACATAAAAAGCATTCTCCAAGGGTCTTTCAAATACAATAATTCTTGAGAATAAGAGTTACATACAGTTAACTAACAATGTTATGAATTTTTAGAATTCTTAATTTAATTAGTATATTTATTGAAAATTTCTTTGTAACAAATTTCACATTGGCTTATAAGTCTCAACTGTAAAATTTGTTTTCTCCCAAAAAAAATTCACTGTTAAGTGAGTTTACTGTATGTATTTCATCATATTTCAGCGTATCGGTGATTCCACGCAAAAATAATTGCTTCTGAATCGCATATTTTCTTGCAATCAAAGCACATATTTTACTTTGTTCCAAAATAATTGTCAAGTAATTCTCTTTAAAAAAATTATAATGCAATTATCAAATATTTTTGGAGTTGTTTTATTCAAGTATGTAATTAATAAAAATATTTAGCCAAATTTACTTTGGATTTGGTGTTTTTTTTAAAAAATTGCTTATGTAATGTATTTATAGTCAAGTAACATTTAAATTTTTATTTTAATTTCTTATTTTTTCTATTGAAATGGATAGATGTGTTTACATTAAAGTTGAATTTTAGAAAAACCATTGGGATAAAGTAATTTTAATCATAATCAGAGAATTCTTATCAAAATTCATTTTGTTGGTAAATGATGCTAAACCATTGGAAAGTCTGCATTTTTTTTTTACCTTTTTTAAAATAATTGTATTTATATATTTTAACTTTCTGCTTTTCAAATTCATTTTTATATAGTAGCTGCCTTTTTATCGCAAATGTGTAGGAGTATTAAATAGAACCCATTTTTTTGATAGATGATTATGAGAATCTTAAAATTTTTTTTATTAAGTCTATTCTAATTTATAGTATAAATAGTTTAATTGCTTTAAAATTGATTTAGTTTGAATGAATATTTCAAGAAATTAATATATTTATGATACTTTATAGAGTATTTACTTTTTTTAAAAAAGAAATAACTCATGAATTGTTGTAAATTAAATTAAATTTTATAAATATAAAAGAAAAGTTAATAATAAGTAACTGAATGCAAATAATTAAAATTTAACTTTTTGAAACTATCTTAATCTGAATGTAGTTGTTATACTTAATACAAATCTAGTTTTAATTGACATGAGCTTAACTGTTATAGTGAACAGCTAATTTTATTCCACAAAAATTATATTTAGTATACTAATTATTAAAACTTTAAAACAACTACTTATTAAGGACAGTTTAATTTTCAAAAATGAAAAATCTGTTAAGTACTTGATATTACTTGACAATGCTTTTGAATTTACACTTTTCATCTTAAAAAGATTATCTTTTGGCACTAATTCTGAATTCTATTAACTAATAATGTGTTAACTGTATCCTGTAATATATGTATTTAAACTAAATATATTGTAATACATTTAAAATAAGAATTTCTAATTTGAATTTCTTAAGAGCAAAAACAACTACCAAGATCAAATTTAATATTAGAAGTATTTGAAAAAATTAGAAATATTAAGCACAAAGAAAGACCAGCCTAAATTTAAAAATCTAATGAATCTAATTTTATCACATTTGTAAAAAGATTTAACAGTTCTGAATGGCTTGTTCATATTAAAAATGTACTTAAGATTCTTTTAGTTAAAAAAGAATATGCTGAAATTATACAACATACAACTGCCATATGATCCATTTCTATAACACAATGTTTTGAAATAGCCTTGAATTCAATTTTGAAAAATAAACAAGCTTTCCTACTTAAAGATTTTGAATATCATCATAAAGAGCTAATTTTTATATTCCTTTCTTACAAACTGAGCATATATCTTTCTTTATCAAAACTGTAAATTGTAATACTATAATAACAACAACATTTAATTTGCTCGCCTTACAATATTAGGAGTTGAACAAATATAATCTGAAGTATACATGTAACAACATTCCTTATTTTATTCTAAAATATGTATGAAACCAACACACAAAAGGGATATTTAAGCTTTGTGAATCTTGTGAAGACTAGCATATAAGTGAACAACACACATAAATTTGAAACACAGGTAATTTGGCAAGTTAAATGACTAGATTGAGATGTAACAAAACAATAACAATATGTGAACAATAAATATAAAGTTATTTGACTAGGTAACAAAACACTGAATAACAGGTAAGTGTATAAAAAGCTTCTGGTTTCCAGGCGTCTAGGTAATTATCTAAGAATAATACATATGTACAAAGTGAGATGAAAGATCAGACACAGCAAGATTTCAAAAGTGAGTTTAACTTTTCATTTGATAAACATGAATTATTCAGCTTGATGTAAACTGAAGTAGAATTAGTATAGTTTTAAGATAAACAGAATTAAAATGCTAAAGTAGAATATATGATATTGTGACAACTTAATGGAGTACATGTATGAAATGTCTATCATGGATGACTTATTTAAGAAATAAAGTTAAATATAGAAACAATTTGTTGTAGAATTGTTAGTGCATTTGATCTTATGAGTAAGTTTATCTATTCAGTCTTTTGAAGATACTTTTTTTATTGGCACTATTAAATCCTTATTTTTCATTTTTGTTCCAGTATGCAAATATGAAAGCTTTGAAAGTTGTTTCAACTATAAGGTAACATGTGACCCAAATATATTTTTTAAATATATATATCTCTATTTATTTGCTTGAAACTCCAGTTAAAATTTATTTTTCTTTCCATCATGCATCATTATATATTTGCCAATCTCTCTCACTAAAACTATTAAAAACTTCTTTTTCAAAACATTTTCATCTTTGCACACTTCAAACAAAAACGAATCGAAAGAAAGGAATTGCAGATTTTTTCTTCAAGAATCAATAATTCAAAATTAAAAGCATATGCAAAATTCTTTTTCTAGAAATTATGAAGAGGAATTTTAGATTTTTGCACGAAGTTCAGTTCTGAATAATCCAAGCTGCTCAAATAAGATCAGATCATATGCTACAACACTATTATGAAATGAAATCAGGTAGGAGTACGACTTTCTTGAAGAACAAAACGTAACTTTTTACTATGTTATTGAAACAGTAAAACAGATAGTGCATCCATGGTTTAGGCTAGGCAGCTGCTTGTTTTATTATTATTCCTTTTTTTGAAGAATGAGACGCTCACCCGTATTATCATCTGCCTCTGCAGATGTCGCCGGTTTCTGGAGCTTCAGGAGTAGATTGTAATGACTTCCCTACCTCCACCACGTACCATCAGTACTTTCTCCAGTCCCTCAGTGAGCACTTCAATAAATTCCATATCTATCATCAGTTAAGGAAATTTATTTTGAACAAAATAATATATGTTAGTTAATACTTCAGTAGTAGAGTTTTGGGTACACACTTACGTATATATTATCGCAACCTATTGGCGACATTATATGAAACGAAACACTTGATTGTCAATGGGCTCAATTCATGTGACGTCATAGTCACATGATAGTGAAAGCCACGTGATTCTAGCCAATCAATTCAAAAACTCATGCGACGTCATAGTCACTCGATAAAATCTATCTAGTGTTTCCAGCTAATAAGTTCACGCGCTCCGATGTTGTCAAGTTTTGTTTGCAGAAACTTTCTCTTAAAAAGTACATATGTATACAAAATGCATTTTATTTTAAAGTATAAACATAAAATATGATTTTTTTTAATTTAAAAAAAATCTTTTCGAAGAATTTCCCTCCCCCCTAACATTTAAACATCTTTACCAAAATATGAAATTTGTAATTTTATCTGAGTTTCACAAATAGAACAACACGTACAATTAGTTTAATGTTTGTTTTGAATTTAATAGAAAACACGTGTTTGTTTTTATCATGTGACTTCATGAATTGAGCCCATTCAGCGCATACGACACACGCAAAATTGCGGTTCTCAACTTGGCGAGCTATCATCTTGAATGTTGACGATTGTTGCGATAATACGAAAGTACCGAGTTTTGTTTATTTGAAGTCTGAAAAATCATGGGGTTTTTAAACTGGGGGTAAAATTATAATGCTGTCTCTCAGATTGTAAAATGTTTAATTTAAATTTCTTTTCTTAATTTTGAACTAATTTTTAGGTTGATGTTTAGGCTGAAAGTTCTCTTCCTTAATATCGTCTGCTTTAATTAAATGTATAATTCATGTAATTCTAATTTATTTGATTACTTAGTTTGTTCACTGATATATAATCGTTTGTTATTAAAGTTATGTTGCTTAAGTTGGCATCTTTTGTAATTATTCTAACAATGAGTGTGTTTTTTTCAGTTGGAGAAAAGAGTTATAATGCATATAATCGACGCTGGTTAAATTTAATAGGTCATTAATTTTCATATGTTTTCATTCATCTGGAGATCATTTGATCTTTTGAGTGGTTATACGAATAAATGGCATCCATGGAATAAACTTTGGCTGCTATTAATCACTAATGTCATCATAACAGCAGGATTTTGTTGAATGGGGCATTAAAACTGAGAAACTGTGAACTGATTCCCCACCACCCATTGGAATATGAAATGTTTTAATCATTTATTCGTATAATCATAACTTAAGAGAAAGTAGGGCGCAGAGAGTCATTAAAAAGGTATATTTCTTTTAGAATATGTATTAATTATTGTTGACTAACATAATCATTGTCCTAAAATTAAGTAATTTGTATGAATAGAAAGTAATAGAAAACTTCAATGATCCATTTTGTATCTAAATGTTTTTCGAAAATCTAAGTTGTAGCTTTTTACTGTGATACGAATCGATATATTATTTGGATGGTGGAAAAATAAAATTAATGTGAAGTAAAAGTGAAAAACGTGTCATGGATATTGATAAAGAGTGTTTAATATTTCAACAGAATTAAGATTTTTTAAATTTTATATTGCAGAAGTGTAAATTTTTTTTTTGGAGATAGAAAATAAATGAGTGGTAGAAAAATTAGCATTATATATACATACATACAGTGGGCCACAAAAGTGTTCATACACTTGCAATTTCTTATAAAATTTAATGTTTTCGACCAATAAAAATTAAGATATTGTAATTGTAATTTTTTTTATTCTATATGCAACTTGTTCTTAATGGAATGACGTAATTAATTTTTTAAAAATAGTATAACTATTTTTTTAAAAAATTAATCAAAAAGCCACTAAAAATTACGCCACAAAAGTCTTCGTACACTTAACAAAAATCTCAACACTTAGCTTTAAATATTGTATTTCTTTCTTAATTTAGTACTTAGTAGGATATCTTTCAGTGTTCACAACAACTTTTAAGTGTCTTGGTATAGATTTGATCATTTTTTTTGTAATTTCTGCATCGATTTTCCTCCATTCTTTCGTGATTAATGTTTTTACTTCACATTTTGTGTTTATTTGTCACGTTTTCTTTTTTTTTTACATCAGAATCTCACCAAATATGTTCTACTGGGCTAAATAAAATGATTTAGGAGGTGTTTTCATAATTTGGAGGCAGTTTGGAGTACCAGTAGCGTACAATGAGAGCAGTGAACTTGGCGTCATTACCCTTTTAAAAAATTAAGTAGTCTCCAATATCCAAATTTCGGGCGGATAATTTAAAATTTCTCTCTTTAAAATAATTAAATAAAACTCATGATTCAGAATATCAACAAAAAATACCAAATTACCAAGTTTTGTGGCCGATTTACACCCCCACGCAAGAACACTTCTACCTTCTGTTTTATTGATCAAACTAGATTCTTGGAATTAAGGTTCAGAAAATTCAAAATTGACAGCAAATTAATTGGCATGGCAGATAATTCCACATTTTTGTTTCCGATGGGCCTATAATAGCTTGTAAATGAAAAAATAAGGAGTTTAATCCCATGAATTTATGTGGAATAAGAACTCCTTCACTTCCATGCTGAAGTATGGAAGTGAAGGTGTTTTGGCGTGGGGGTGTAAATCGGCCACAAAACTTGGTAATTTGGTATTTTTTGTTGATATTCTGAATCATGAGTTTTATTTAATTATTTTAAAGAGAGAAATTTTAAATTATCCGCCCGAAATTTGGATATTGGAGACTACTTAATTTTTTAAAAGGGTAATGACGCCAAGTTCACTGCTCTCATTGTACGCTACTGGTACTCCAAACTGCCTCCAAATTATGAAAACACCTCCTAAATCATTTTATTTAGCCCAGTAGAACATATTTGGTGAGATTCTGATGTAAAAAAAAGAAAACGTGACAAATAAATACAAAATGTAAAGTAAAAACATTAATCCCTGAAGAATGGTGGAAAATCGATGCAGAAATTACAAAAAAATGATTAAATATATACCAAGACGTTTAAAAGTTGTTGTGAACACTAAAAGATATCCTATTAAGCACTAAATTTAGCAAGAAATGCAATATTTAAAGCTAAGTTGAGATTTTTGTGAAGTGTACGAAGACTTTTGTGGCGTAATTTTTTAGTAGCTTTTGGATAATTATTTTTTTTAAAAAATAGTTATACTATTTTTAAAAAATTAATTATGTCATTCCATTAAGAATAAGTTGCAGATATCATAAAAAAATTACAGTTACACACACCACACACACACAATATATTAATTTTTATTAGTCGAAAATATTAAATTTTATAAGAAATTGCAAGTGTATGAACACTTTTGTGGCCCACTGTATATATATTACAGAAATACATTTTTTCGATATTTTGAGAGAATGATTTGATATTTTAAATTACATTTATTTTCATTAACACTGTAGAAGAGCCAATTAATTTTTTTAAAAAATATTAATCTTTTGAAATAATTTTTTTGCGTAATATTCGAATGTTGTAATGTCCATTATTCATTGATGTTTTTTATTCGATTAGTATTTTACTTTACAGAATTTTGTTTCTCATAATTTATCTCTCAAGAACTGTTTGTGGAAGAAGACATTTTATCCATTCTAGACCGGTTTAATATTTTTTTTCTAATGCACTAACATTTTTTTAAAAAGTAATTGATAGGAATTTTTCAAATTAGGAAAATTATTACGAGCTGAATGTTTGTAATGCTGTATTCGTGATTAATGTAAATATAATTTTATCTTGCATACCTTGAATTTCATTTATTATTTTTAATCAAAAATTAACTTATAAAATATTTTGAAATGTAATTAATTAATAAGTAGGTTTGATATACAAGAAAAAAAAATAACGTAGTAATTTTAGTTTTTTAACGTTTGAATGAATGAAAAATAAAACATAATTACGATAGAAAACATTTTGGTTGTGTCGTCTTCCTTTTTTCGTTTTTGTTAATTGGTTAATTCTTATTGCATTTGGATCTAATTTTTATAAATATCCTGCTATAAACGAACAATTCCAACATTTGTTTAAATTGTAGTTCGACTTTTGGGGTTTAAATTGAAATCGTTCTGGCAGATGAGAACCTCATAATTTTGAATCATAATTGGGTGACTGAGGCGACACTTTAGTTGATGCTTAGCCTTTAAAAGAGAAAAGTAATGTGCTACATATGCTTTGCTAAGAGCTCATTATTTCGTTTCCGGATTAAAAAATTAACGAGTTTTGTAATTTTAGTAGCTTTTAGGGACAAAGGAAGTTTTCTAAAATACACGAGTTGGTCTAAATATAGTAGAATTATTATGAGGGACGTTCCGAAAATAAGTTTCGTTATTTTATTTTTTTTTTAAAGGGAAGATGGTACTTCAGGTGAAAGGAACAATCGCTAAAAAGGAACCACATCCATTGCTGGTTCATCGATAACAAGAGCGTCAGTGTAGGAGGAATGGCATATGAGCAGAGCATCGAAGAAGAGTAGCAGCAGACCGGCGTGCTCGAGATTATTCGAATACAAATCCCGATGGCAGGCAGACGTGTGCAGACTTCGTAGTCGCCAATGGAAGCACGTGCTTTTATCCGGTATGAATGGGCACATGGGACTAGTGTTTTAGCGATCCATGAACACCTATTGACCGTATATGCGAAGATGTCATGCCTCATCAAATACCCAGTCCAGTCACATTAATGTGACCACCATGTACTTTCAAAGTCGACATTAAATAATCAATCACGGAAGGCTGGTGACAGCACAGTGCCGTTGAGTGTATATAAAGGATGTGTGAGGGGTTTGGAAAACATTTAATCGTTGACGTAATGTAGATACGGAGCGATTTATTCGACGCCTAAAAGGGCATGATCATTGGCTTTCGGGCCAAGGGTGGAAGCATTTCCGAAACGGCTGAGTTTGTGAACTGTTCACGTGCCGCCGTGGTAAAAGTATACCATCAATGACAAAATGGGACTGCCCGAAGTGAGCGACGTGGAAAATATGGTGCACCACGGGCCATAGATGACACGGGCCATAGATGACAGGGGTGAACGACGGCTGCGGAGATGTGTTAGGGCGAATAGACGTGCTACCGTTGAGCAACTGACCACCCAGATGAACCAAGGGGCTACCAACAGTGTCTCCCAAACAACTCTTCAGTGAGCGTTGCTGCGTCTGGGCCTCCGAAGCAGGCGCCTGGTTCATGAACCTTTGCTGACTGCTGTTTCATCGGCAACGAAGGCTGGGATTTCCTCGCCAGTACTACAACTGGACGTTCACTGAGTGGTGAACGGTAGCGTTTTCCGATAAATCACTATCTCTATCAGACAGATGGACGTTGGAGTATATGGTTTTAAATACTCTGAAAGCCAACACCCTGCAACCACTGTCGGAATGGTCCATGCGGGAGCATTATGGTCTGGGGAATATTTTCCTGGAATTTTCTGGGTTCTCTCATCATTGTGAAAAGCACGATGGATCAATACAAGTACGCATCTGTCCTAATGGACCATGGCCACCCCTATATGCGCATTGTTTTTCTCAGGATGATGGTATCTACCAGTAGGACTATGCGAATTGTCATACAGCTGACAGTGTATGTGCATGGTTAGAAGAGCACCAGGATGAGAGAGTTTACCTTTCTCCCCTGGCCAGAAAACTCATCTGACTTAAACCCAACCGAGAATCTGTGGGACCATCTCGATAGGGTTGTTCGTGCCAAGGATCTTCACCCGCGTTTTCTAGCGCAGCTGGCCACGACACTGGAGTCGGCATTGCTCAACATCCCAGTGAACACCTTCAAAAACCTAATTGATTCCCTTCCTGCACGTCTAACAGCAGTCCGCTCAGCGAAAGGTAGTTGTTCTAGCTTTTGATAGGTGGTCATATTAATGTGACTGGACTGCGTAGTTGGTCTCTGGTGTTGCATGTTCAGAGAAGTAAGGCAGACTGCGAAAGATAAGGTCGAAGTGGATATTCCTCCACATTTCCCACGAACGAAAACCATTTTGCTCCAGCGTACTTTCACCTGCACCCTGCATTTAAAATCGCCCTACTGGGACGTGACTTCCTAATCAGTGCTGAAGTGGAACAAGTTGTGCTTCAATTTCTTGCATCGGAGGAAACCGGGTTTTACGGTTTCTTCATACTAATTGCACGTTACGACAAATGTCGGTCGCGACTATGTCAAAGAATAGTGTAAAATGAGTATTTCATGATCTTAATGGTGTATTCTTTTTTGGCAATTAAGTTTTGTGAAAAAAATAACGAGAAGTGTTTTCGGAACGTTCTTCATACATCTATTGAAATCATTTACTAAACATAAAAGGATACAGTTTTCTTCTCCGGTTTTGATCTTTGGAGGGCCAGGTAGATTAATAACAACAAGTTGAGCGTCTTGCGATTTATTTGTAATGACTTCATTCAGTTTTACTGCAGTGTGCATACGTCGAACGTTTGCCTCATCCCTAGAAGGAAATAAGAAAATGTAATACGAAAACAAAACATATTTAAGCTTTTTAAAAACTAAAACAAGTGTTTATGTGAAAATGAACACATTATTTCTCTCAATATTAATTTTGAAGTACTACATTTTGGGTGAATTGTGCCTGCCTATAATGATTTATATTACTAGATCAACTCGCATTACTTTTGTAATATAATAATAATATATGAATAGTAATACGTTTATATAATATTTTTGAATGTTATTTTTTAACAAATTTGAAATTTGGCTCATATTACTTAATCTATGATTTACATAGCAAAATGATTGTTAAAAGAACTATTGAGAAGAATCTCGTAATTTTGAACCATAATTGAACGACGAGAACAACACCTTACTCTCAAAACTTCAACACCATGCCAGTACTTTGAACCTCGATGGATGTAACATGTATCATCCCCACTATTCAAGGTTTTTTTTTAGTAGGATCTGTAGTCGAACTCACGGTTCCAATACAACAACGTCGACCACGAAAACTCTCTACCATGGTCATTATTTGTATTGTACGAGGGATGATCAGAAAAAAAAGTTACAAGCTGCAGCATTTAAAAACTACACATTGTAGAGAATTCCCCCCTCACAGTTGAGACATATGGCGCTACTTCTCATACACCTGGTGTGCCAGTAGGTAGTGAAAGGTCCCAGACGGTTCAGGACGATTGAAATGGCAAGACGCTTAGAAAATTGGTTCTCGTTTGAAAGTAGGAGCCGTGATTCGAATTTTATAGGCTAAGAATGTGTCCGCATCTGACATTCACTGTCAAATTGTGGAAGTTTATGGTGAAGAAGCAATGAGCAAACAACATGTAGCGAAATGGTGTCGCTCTTTTCAATCAGGTAGACGGGATGTCGAAAACCGCAATATGGCAGGTAGCGGCCAGCTAAGTTCTTCAACGACAGAAATTAACACGGCACGAGTTGAAGAAATGATTCATAACGCGTAAATTCTCGTCAGAGCTGGGGCTGAGCTATGGTAGCGTGCATCATATCGTTTCGGTTCTCTTCAGACAGTGCTGTACAAACATCTGCCGAGACCTGAATCAATGGACAGAGACCTGATTTCTACCAAGACGGGTTAAACAAGTTCATTCCGCGTTTTGATAAATGCCTAAATAAACCTGGTGATTATGTCGAAAAGTGATAGGCACGTACTTTTGTATTTTCCGTCTATTGTTAATACACATTCCTTTATACGACTTATAACCGTTTTTTTTCATCACCCCTCGTATAGATGGTGCCTTTACTAAATTCCTTGATGCCCGAAGCATTTCTAACTTCGGAAGTTTTTCAGAATTTCATCTTACATGACCAATATAAGTATTAATTTTAATTCTTGTAGTTTGTTTAACGAACTGTTTGCTTTTCTTCTGGTTTTTCCTTTTGTTTGTTTCCCACAGAAATAGTATCTAATGCATTTATATTTTTTTAAAAAGCTTCTAAAATAGCTATAGTTGCTTTAATGTGAGTTTGTTTGATAAACTTTTCAACATATTTTCATTTAAACCACCAATTTGTCGAAGACGGAAAAAAAAAATATGCAGTATTAGGGAAAAACTGTGACATTATCGACGACACTTCGACCTATTAGATTTAGAGAACTGCTAAGCATGAAACATGTAATATAAACGGATTTACTTTTAAAATTTTTTACTGCATACCATTGTAACGTCCAGGCATATTTGCGGCATTATCACATGACTAACGCCTATACTTGGTAAAATTTGGCGCATTGTTTTTAAAGTATTCGAATATCTGGTTTGCCAATTTAAATTATTTTAATGTAATGTTAATTAACCAAACCACATAGCTAATCTTTATTCTAAAATAGGAAGTACTCACTGGGCAATTCAGTGTCTTATTCTAGGTATCAAATTCCAAAATCTCGCGAGTGAAAAAAGCTTTGAAAAGCTATCTCGCACAAAAATGTACGTGAATTCTGTACACGATAAATTTCTATTGCAATTCATTTAAGTGTATTTAAAATAAATTTTTAGGAGATTTTTTGTCCGAGCCAATGCATTTCAAGAACATAGTAAAAAAAATGTTATTTATTATGATCTTTTCAAAATTTTCATTAAGTCTTCGCGTGCCACTGTTACAACTCCACCGTGCCACACTGTGGCACGCGTGCCGCGGGTTGGCCACCCCTGGTCTAAGCAATGACAAAAAAAAAAAGTCATTACAAATATTGCAATGATTATTTGTGCATATTTGTTGTAGCTCAGCTACCATCAGCTGTAATAATAACCCATGCAACAAAGCACGCACGACGAAACAAATAATACGCACGAGACGACGATTCGCCACTTCCACCGTCATAATGGTAGCGAATTGCCATGGTGATAGGGTCATTATCATTAGAGCTGGATTTAACCTTTTGCCGGCCTTAGGCTTAAGTTCTTGTCGCTTTCAAAATACGACTTAAAAAAGCGAAAAATAAAATAAAATTGGAACACTATGAAACAAAAACAAAATATGTTCTTAACAAATAGAAAAGAATTGTATTAGACAAAAATATTTAAAATTTTTTTAGGTATCTGGTAGTTATGACGGGCGAATAACATTAAACTCATACTGAAATACAAGGAAAAATCACACGCATGCACGGACGGAAAATATTTATTCAGGAAAAATAATAAATTTGGAATTTGTGGGTAAATTTTCATTAATTATCCATTCTCTGGGTAACAAAATTGTGTATAAACCTAATAGTTTTGATAATTTTTTAAATTAATTTTTAGCATTTTTTTTAGAAATTCTAATTGTGATTCTACTACTCTCACCTGCTTGAATTTTTAAAATTCTTTACACTCTATTTTTTTAAAGTTCTAGTCGCCCATCTGGGAAAAAACAGCTACTTTTCGTCCAAGGCCTACTTGGTGCGATTCTAATCGTGCCAAATAGGCTGTTGGTGGAATAATGATCAATGTACTGCTGGGTTTTTTTAAATAATATAAAAAAAATTAAGTCAATTTATACTTAGATAAACAAATAAATTTTTATTTTATTTTTATTAAATAGTTAAACAATTAATATAAATATGTAGATGTAAATGACAGAATCACAATATTAAGTGACAAGATAGAAAGATTTTCTTTTCAATTTTTCATTTTCCTTCATGTATATGATGTTGGACTATTTCTGTTTGTTTGTTACTATTTATTCATTAATAAATTTAATTCTAATAAAGTAGTATAGTAAAAAAGGAATTATATTCTGAGGAGTTAGACCATCCAAGATGGGATTCGAACCCACGACCCTCGGATTGAAAGTTCAACGCGCTATTCATTACGCTAAAGGGACAGAATGAACGATTTTCCTTTCTATATATGCTGTTGGACTATTATTTTTGTTTGTTACTATTCATTCATTAATTAATTAGAATTAATGAAATAACATTTGAAAAAACTGTATTAACATCAAGTGTCATCCACTACAAGTTTTAAAAAGTGTATTTGAATTTGAACGGATGAAGAGAAAGTATTTTAGTAACGATTGAAAATTTGAATACGCACGCATTAAAGGCTGAGAGTGAACTAAAATAGTAGGAACTGAAAAACAAGTAATGATTGAGTCTTCTTCACATCTGTATTTGGTAATTATAGCGTTTATACATGTATGCTCAACTGAAAAATGTATAGACCTCACAGAACTTCTCTTTAGTTAAACATGTCTAAAGGTTTTGATTTTTTTTTATGAGAACGCAGTACTCTTATTTGTGTGAAAAGTTCTGATTATTTTGTTTGTATTAACAACACAACAATTTGGGTATTTTCGTACATATTTTTGACAAACTTTAAATGACAAGAAGTTTTCAACTATGCAAGATAAAGAAAAATTAAGAATGAAGTGAGTTCGCTTTGTTACAGTAAATTTAAAATCTTTTTCTTAAATTTTTATAATTTGAATTTTAAAAAACACAACACTCACGGTTTTGCCAACAGCATTTTGCCATCTTGAGGCTTTTCAGGTTCGGCAACAGCCTTGATATCATTTTCTGCGGGTGGTTCCTCGCATGCATCAATTGAGATAGAAGGTGCCAGGGCCGGTGGGGACCCTTTCTCGTTAGGGGGGCTTTTGTCTTCCTTTGAGGGCGATGTCTCGCTCGCATCCACGTCAACCAGATCCGCGTCTTGATCTGGCATCTCGATAAACTGAACTTTGTTGGGTTTGGAAGAGGGTTGGTTCGCGCTGTCTTTCATGGTTTGCACCTGAAGTAAAGCGGAAGATTGTGTGTGATTTACTCACTCAAAAAAGGTACACTATAATAAATCGCGTACAACACTATAACGGCTTTGATAAATAGAAAAGAATTTTAATAGCTTTTTCTCTTAAAAAAAGAGTAAGACTATTGAAGTACTGTAATACTTCATTATGCCGGATCTACTACTAGCTGAGATGTTTAAGGTTCTATAATTAACATCATACATATACAACAAAAATTCGAAATTATATTTTACTATGAGCCAAATTCATGTGATGTAATAGCACCGGCGTAGCGTTGCCAACTTTTGCTTTTTTGCCGAAACTTTCTTTAAAGATGCACATAATTGTCAACAATAATAACGCACATAGGTAAACAAAATGAACTTTATTTAAAAGTCTACGTAAGTTTTTTTTTAAATTTTGGAAAACTTTTTGAATTTCTGAACGTTTTTATAAAATTTAAAATTTTACATGTTGAACAACAAGTACAAATATAATGCCAGTTTTGAATCAAACAAAAAACATGTGTTTGCATTTATCATGTGACTATCATGATTTTAGCCATTAAAACAGCAGCAATCGGTACAAATGAAATACGAACATAATGATGGTTTGTGACGTGTAACATTTGAATTTATGCACACAATTATGAAAATTCTATTATCAAATTTTTTTTAAAAAAGGAAATACCTTTCAACTCGTACATTTAAGAGCATGTAATAAAGTTTTGAAATTAATTAAAGCTTGAAATTAATTAAAACTAAACCTGCAAATCAATCCTTTTTTTTTTTGTTTGTGAATGGTAAGTACTATCAATCAAGCAGGAAAATTAAATAGATTAAATCAAAATACAATGCATCAAAATCGACCATAAATAAATATTGCATAAAGTGATGAAGATTTCGTTTTGGATTATGTAGTCAACACACTCAACATGAATTTATTTATTATTAAGAACAAGTAAAGAAATTACAGAGAAGAAAAAAAATTTTTTTTGTTCGTTCAAAAATAATTTAATTTAAGAGGTCGTATTTTATTTTGGCAATGCGTTGTTTTTAACCCCTGTTTTTGTCTCTTCTCTAAATTATTAGATTAAATCTGCAGCGTCTTTTTCGTTTTGAATCATTTTTCAATTCATTTGATAAGTTACTTTTAATGAAAAATGCTTTAGTTATGTAGTGCAGCTAGAGATAATTTGTAAACTATGTTAAAATGCAGAAATTCTCTCCCATTATCCATTGGACTCGTGAATAAATCAGTGGACTAATTCTTTAAGTAAATTTCTAGAATTCGTTGAGAATTTTTTTTTCTTACCACAGTCAAGGTTCCCCTCCTTTGCTTCAAGTGTTTCAACATTTGGGACCTTTGTTCCATCATAAGTGTGCGCTCATATGTGTAAGCTGATATATCAGTATCCACCTAAAAGGGAAATGTGTTTATATTTATGATGCATAAATAATTTAGAAAACTAATGATAAATAAATTTCATGAATATGTTTTGTTCATTCAAAATTATTATTGAATTTTTGTTTTACTTGCATTTGTGTGCGTTTTAAAGTGTCAAAAGTTTTTTTAAAAACTTTATTACTATTAAGAGAAAAGTATTTATATAAGAATATATGTAAAAATGATATTATAAAAAAGTAAACTCGTTACTTTCAGATAAAAAAATATAACTGGTTTAAAGAAAAAAGATTATTTAAAAAAAAGTCATAAAAGTATTACCATTTCAACAACTTCAACCTCTGCAGTAATTCGCAGGTGATATAAGAAAGTTGACAAGTCCTTCTTCATTTGAATGCTGTTGTCTTCCAGCTCTGTTGATTGGCGAGTAAAAGGAGAATATAACGACAGAGAGAGAGAGAGAGAGATAACAACAACAAAAAAAAAAAAACTTAAGGTACTTGACTACGTTCGAAACCGTGATTTAAAAAAAGTCTATATTTAGTGTCTCTTTTGGATTAGAATACATGTATAAGATTGTTTTAAGAATATTATTATAGTAAAAAATTATTTAATTGCAATATTTTAGCAAAAAAAAAAAAAAAAAAAATTTGTATTACCTATTTTTAAAGCATTCTACTTTTATGAAAAAGGCTTTTTTAATAATATTTTGCCTATATATATCTAATACTTCTCCATAGAGCTTGAACTAGCATTTTTGAAAAATTCACATTATTTTCAGATTTAGTACCAATTGAAATAAAAATCGATATTCAAATATAAATAAATCCACTTCTAAGTGATATATTTCAAAAATCCTAGTTCAGGCTCTGTACAGAGGTCTCAGCTATATATCGGCAAAATTTTATTATTATAGAAGCATTTCCCATAAAAGGAGAACTTTTTTGAAAATAGGCAATTCTATGTTCATTTTTTCCCAAATATTGCATTTAAATAATTTTTTACTTTAATAATATTCTTAAAACAATTTTATACAAGTATTCTAATCTAAGTGACACTAAATATCATAAAAAATATCCATTTATGCGCTTTTACAAAATAATGTTTCCGAACGAATTCGGATATATTAAAATGATAAATTAGAACTATTTAAAGATATATAAAGATAATAAAAAATTTATATATATAAAGATAAAATCTCACTTAAGTTATATGTACATATATATGTATAAACACACACGCAAACACGTAACAAAACTATTTAAGGAACTGACCAAATAAATGGAGGAAAAAAATGGTTAACTCTAATAAGTACTTTTACATTTATGAGACAGAATTACGTATCTACAGTAAAATATTTTAATATATCGTTTATCATTTTACGAAATTATATGTTTGCTATATTACATTGTGGTTAATACTGTAATAATTACGATACAATTATTTCATAATAAATGTATCTGTTTTGTAATAAAATAGTTTCTAATATATTATAGTATGATTTATATTTAAGGAATTTTTCAAATTTTAGATGTATGTGAGTGTATATATTAAGCTAATATTTATGAAATTCCAACTAGAGAGAGAGAGAGAGTACAGATCCCCTACAGAATGGGTTTTGTGAAATTCGACTCCCAAGTGGCGTTGTAGAGAATTAAGTGGCGTTATATATATAAGAAATTAACTCCTTTTTTAAACTATTAGACGTAAGATCTTGAAATTGAGTAAGCAGATTCCATTCACTGAGTAGAGATCTGTCATAAAATGGGCTTTGTGTAAATCGTTTCCTAAGTGGCGTTGCGGGGGCTTAAGGGGCGTTATAGATAATTATTTCCATTTTTAAACTATTAGACGTACAGTCTTAAAATTTGGTAAGCGAATTCCTTTCATGGTGAAGAGATCCGCTACAAAATAGTTTTGGGGAATATTGATCCCCAAGGGTCACTGAGGGGATTAAGGGGCGTAATAGATAAATATTTCCGCTTTTCAACTAATAGAAACACCTGCTTGAAAATTAGAAGGTATGTTCCGTTCATGGAATAAAGTTCCTTTTACAAAGATTTTTGCGAAAACGGACCCCCAAAGGAGTGGGGTTGCGAGGGATTAAGGCGTGTTATAGAAAAATTCCTGTTTTTGAATTTAACTCATTTACTTGAAATTTGTTGAGCACTTTTTTCTTTAGTTGAATAGAGTTCCACTAAGAATGAATTTTACGGAAATCAACTCTAGGGGTAAGCGGGGAAAGTTATTGGGGTGTATTGATAGACAAAATTCCCGTTTTTGAACTGCTAAGACTATAATAATAAAATTTGGTTTGCATGCTTCTTTTGTTGAATTGGAATCCGCTAAGAATGCTGTCAACGAGGTATTGATGATAAAAATTCCGTTTTTGCTCTGTTAGATTTAGACTTGAAATTTAGCACGCATGTTTATTTTATGGAGTAGAGATCCACTGAAAGTTGCTTTGGTGGAAATCCACTTGATTATTAGGTTAAGTGAGCGAAAAAAATCTTTCTACTTCTATTTTAGACATAAATAGAAATTAGATATTATAATTTATGTCCTTTTTATATCAAGGGGCGACAGTGTAACAGCTATAAATATATTTTTCAATACAATCGAATTCTTAATGCTAGATATCAATAATTAATATATATGTAAACAGTATACATATATACAACATTGTGAAATACCCTGTGAAGCGGGTGGGTAACGGCTAGTATATTCATATATTAGACAGATATCTGTAAAACTAATTTGGCGATTAACTTTAATTATGTTAATTATTTAGATCCTAATATCGATTTTATTTTATGTGCAAAGGATACGGGCAATAGTGAAAATCCGTAGTTTGCAGTTCTTCCACACTCGGTGTTGTTTCAGCAGGAATGGCAACAACATCAGCAAACCACCATCATCTGTAAAGTACTAATATAGGAAAATAACATATCTTGAAAGTAAATATGTCACAGCAAAGGTATATAATGAATTTTACCTACAATATACGCTATAGCTACATGAATTTTATTCCAAAATACAAAATATCTATTAAGGCTAATAGATTTCCAGTTAATTAATATCCAATCATAAATAAAACTAATGTTCTGTCATAAATAAAATAATCTTGTAATAATTTGAAATCACTTCAGTTTTATATTTTAAACTTTTTGTCTATTAAATTTTTGATTTTTACTACTAAAATGTAAAATTTATATTAATTATTTGAGTAGGCAACAAACGTATTATTCAAGCGCGTCCCCTCTTCTTCCTTATACATATTCAAAACAGTTATTAGTTTATTACCATAAAATATTAAGTAAAAATATAGAAACACTTCATGAAAGTGTATACTTGGATTGAGATTATTCTACCCATGTCTGCAGATAGAGATGTTCTAATTGCTAATTAGGTCCTCAATCCGTTGTTAGCATCAGTCATTGTTTAGTCTCTCAGTGCTCTGTACTGTTGTCATTGCATTATGTCGGAGCTTATAGAACGGGCTCAATTCATGACGGTCACATGATAAAGACGAACACGTGTTCTCCATTGAATTCAAAATCGATAGAAAAATAATTGTTCTTGTTGCTTTATTTGTAAAACTTAGATAACATTTCAGATACCATAATCGGGTAAAAAAGTTTAAATGCTATGAAAAAAATTTCTTCAAAAGGAATTTTTAAAATTATTATCCGCATGTATATACACATGCGCACGCACTTTTTAAGAGAAAGTTTTTGCAAAGAGCAAAAATTGACAACTACGAAGCACATGAACTGATTAGCTGGAAATACAAGAACGCTTTTATCATGTGACTGTGACGTCACATGAGTTTTTGAACAGATTGGTTATCATTTTCATGTGATTATGACGTGTCATGAATTAAGCCCATTCAAATGTAAGCAAGCTATGTTGAGTGGATGCTTCTATAAGCATACAAGGTAGCTTAAGTGTTTGGTGTTTCAAAAGGCACAGTATCGAAGATATTTACCGTTTGCATTGAAACCAGAAAAATCCCGTCTACTAAATCCCAGTGAGAATGAAAACGTGTGTGTTGAGTCATCATGACAGAAGGCCATTGAAGAGGATTATGACAAAAACTAAAAACACTTTAGCTTCATAACTGATAGCTGAAATGAATGTTACACTTTCAAACCTGCCTGCACCAAAATAATATGAAGGGTACACAAGCAGGCTATTTTAGCAACTCAAAAGTTTTTCATCTCAGATCAAAATTCCACTAAGAGGGATAGTCATCACAAATTTGAACTATGCAGCATTAAAGACAGTCATTTAGTCGGATGTCTCCTATTTCACACAGTTTTCGATTTACATAACTTTGCAATTTGGGTTGTTATGGGAACCAAGAAATAACATGCTTTTGTATAAATGTTCCTTCAGTATGTGTTACAGCTTTGCAAAATATTGGGTTGTTTTAATTAAGGGGGGAAAATCCATGAACAAATCGATTTTCAAATTGAAAATAACATTCTTTTTGTATAAATGTTCCTTAGAAGTATTTTTAATATTTTTTTTGTGTTACAGCTGTCAAACCCAAAACCGCTGATTTTTTCAAAAAAAAGTTATATTTAAAATTTGACAAAATATTACAGAAAGAAGTGAAGTGAATAGTTGTAGATGTTTGTTTATACAGCCTATTTTTTTAAATTAACGTTGCACTGCGCAAGTGTTTTACATCAAAAACACGTTTACAAAACGTTTTTAAACTCTGTAAAGTAATAAAATGTTTAAAAAACGAAAGAGTTTGAAAGCCAAACTTTTATGGATTTAAATGTTGATAATTCAGACAATTTCTTTTTTAGATTCATTTGTGACATTGTACTGTTCTTTTTTGTGCTTTGAAACAACATTAATTACATAAAATTATTGTAAAACTAAGGAAGCCAAATCTAGGTTTTGGCTAGAAAATTGCTAATATGTTGTGACTTTTGTGGGGTCTTATTCAAACATTTCTTAATACCAGGTTTACTAAAACACAAAATTATATGAAGTGGACACAATAGAATTTTATATGCTATGAGGTCTATTTAAAAAAAGCAGTTGCAAAAATAAACATAGTGGTTTTACGATTCCATGCATACCGACAGAGAAAGTAACCAAAGTGTCTTTTTGCTTCAATATTTAATAATGGATAACCAAATGTACCAGTGGCTATCAATGGTACCTGGCTAAAAAGAAGCTATATATTTCTAAATTGTTAGTTTGGATCACTGGGAAAGTTGTTGATGCTAAAATATTATCGCAGAAAATTTTAACAGTGATGAACATAGCAATGAGTGTTCGGCAAGTTACATTGAAAATTATGGAAATTGAAAGGTGTTTTATTTCTCTCTTACGATATACACAATATTTGGAAATGACAGATGTTTAGAATCTAAAGATATGTCAATATTTAATGTGTTTCATGTGAGAAAAAGCATGACTTAAAATTCTTGCTCTAGGATGCCGAATTCGTGAAAAAATGCAAACCATATGCTTTTCAAAAAAGAAAAGTACATAAAATAGACTATAATTTTTGAAAAATGCTGTTTGCATTCGGAGCATAGTGAATAAGCTTTATCAGAAATAGAAACAATGACATTTGAGCATCACAACGGTGTAAACTTAAAAAAGTAGTAAAACCGATCAACATCAGTCTTGAGGCTCCAATTGCCCAATCCAATAGGTAACACACAGAAATAGGTACTATATAAATGAGTGAATTATACAGACATTATAAGACATGGACCAAATGACCCCGGGGCTAGAGTATCGGCCTCAATAAGATGTTAATCTAAATAATTTACGTCTCTTTCTCTCTCGTTAAACGTTTATTCTGGAATATTCTGCTTAAAACCAATTATTTCGAACTATATGCCAACTGGAAATCGGGGCAAGACTACATTATTACCTCATGTGCGACGTTCGTGGATAGACCTAGGCCCACCACCCTACAACATCATTACTGAATTAGTCGTAAGGCGTTTGTCCGTAGAGTCGGTTTGTGAGATTGTGAGTCACACAAATTTATTTGTTATGGGTTACCGTTTATAAGTGTATTTGAAAACTAGATAATGTCTACTTAAAAGGGTTGCGAGTGGGCCCTACAGTTACATACGGGCTTGGAGCCTCAAGAAGTCTTAAGACGTCACTGTACACAAAAAAGAGGTTAAATCTCTTTCTGTAGTAATTTAGTATTTCCCTCCATGGATTTAAAACGAATATTTAACATTGACATATTCTTTATATATATTGGCAATGGCGTAGCTAACTTCAAGGGGGTCCTTTATCAAAATTCCTTCGGGGCCCTTTATTAGATATGGGAGCCCTATTGATGGGACTGTAGTTACACATGTGTTGGGGCGCCTGTAGTTTGGAGGCCCCGTATCATTGATATGGCGGTAGCTACGCCCGTATTTTGGCAATAAATGACCTATGACTCCAGCGTGATGAAATTTGCTTATTTCATCCTTTCTCTTATAAGTGACTGATTCAGTGAGGAATATTTCAGCTTCAGATTGGTCGTGGAGATTCTGTCATATAATAGCCTTATTCCGTAGATTTTATTTCTATAGATTTTTCCTTTGAGGTCATCTGAAGGAATTGTTACATTGAACCTCAGATATTACTGAAATAAACTTAATTTCTCGTCACACGCTGCTTTCATTTGTAAAATGTTATGTTTTTGGATCTTAAGCGGTTAGTTATTGCATGGTGCATGCGTGCGGGATATATTTAAATTACTTTATTAGTAAATACCGAGTAATTTAAGGTACTGCTCAGCCTGTTTTTAATACAGTTTATTTATGCATCAAAAACTACTTTATACTTTTTCTTTTGCAGTTTTGAGGTCAATTTTTTATTGTACTCTGCTTAAGGATTTTGGCTTTACACAGTTTATGCGGTCTTCAAAGAATACTTTGTCTAATGAGTTGATTTTATTCCTTTTTTCAAACTCACAGATCCACAAACACAAATTTTTACATAAACACAAGTTTTAAAGTTGTTAAAAAGAAAAGTTTTATGTCACGGCAAAGGATACGGACAATCCACCATACATCGATATGTCCAGAAACTTTACCAGTGATCTCCGGATATTGGTCAATTCCCTTGGGAATTAACAAAGCGTTCTTACTAGCAGCAATGTTTCGGACGTTATCTGAAAAGAAAAAGAAGAAATTTGTGATCGAGGCTTAAAATGTCAAGGCATCAGAGTGGCAATATTATATTACACGGGATGGTTTTATTAAGTCAAAATGTATGTACTTCTGAATGATTGATATTTATCTCAGAATCTATGCTTTTTACTACAAATAACAAACTTATTTATACTCCACTGTAAATTACATGATTTCCGGTTTTGATAAATTCTTCAAAGTCAGTTTTTATTACCAGATTGATTCGTGAAAACTTAGCCAGCAAGAATTTGTTAAAATAATTGGAAAAGTGATGATGAGAAACCAAGAGAACATTGGAGGCGAGATAAAATTATTTAGACCATTATTTAAGTAGTCTTATGGTAAAACACACACACACATCAGTATACTTCCACCAAAAATATATTTAAGAATATGATATATACCAATAAATATTCTTCCAGCTTCTGGGTTCTGTCTCCAACTAAACGGCCAACCCATTATCACAGTATTATGTTTGAGGCCTCCTAATCCAGTAGTTTGGATTCTATAATAAAATAAAATATATATTTAAAGAAAATAGAAATATAAAAAAGCTGGGCATTCGGACATGCTTTTTGTAATAATTATTTTGTATTATTTTTTGCTATCAATATTATCCAGTTATATTTTTCATCTTTTTTCAACATAAGCAAACGGGTTAGAATTGATCGTTTGAATTTTCGCGATTATTTTAATGGTTTGTCATTTACACGTAAGATAATACAGTTATCATAAAAATTTTAATCATAATTCCAAAGGTTGAAAGGAAAAGTATTATTTTCCTGCTTTGTATTACTTATAATTTTGTATAATCACAATATTTTGCTCCAGTCAAGACGGCATTTAAGGGCCTATTTTGAGAAATAAGAATATTGTTTGTATTTTTGGGATAGTTCTTTCAAGTCATGAAAATTCTTTTTTTTTAATCTTGCAGTTAGACTTTTTTAAAATTAATTTTCATAGTAATAGTTTTATTCTTAGATATAGATTAGCATTTCATTCGATTATTGTGTTATATTTCACTTTTCATTGAAAATTAGACGAGCAATTCTGATTAAGTTATGATTCATAATCGAATTTATCATTTGCTATTGTAATCTAAATTAAAGTATTTTCCCATGAATAATTTTATTAATATTATAAGTATAAATTTACTTACAAATGACTTAAACCATTGGCTATGCTTGGACAAACTACAACCTCTGCAAAACCTTTGACTTTTTCTTCACCCATGACTTTCTTCAAACTCTAAAAATTAATAATTATTAGAGAAAAAAATTAGTTTTGAGGATTTTAAAAACACCCTACGAAGAAAAGAAAATGTTTTATCAAATGATAAATATACTGATAAATTATTTAAACATAAAATTCATTTATATAATTAAATCCATTTTCTAGAAATATAAGTAATTTATATCATAAAAATTAAAACTGGTATGTGATTTATTAAAAATTCATTGCGATATGAAATTGATCAAAAATAAAATTTCACTAACGAATAAACTGTTCATGAAAAAAAAATTCTAGTAAATAAAGAACTCACTAGTTTGGCAGCTTGGGCTTCACTATGTTTTTTGGTGAATTCTCCTTCTAATACAGCTGACACCAAAGTCAATCCTTTACCTTTAAAGAAAAAAAAATATTTTTGTTTCAATTTAGAATTGCTTAATTACACAAATTCATGTCTTAACTTATTAACTGCTCTGTAATGGTTCAATACTCTACAAAAATTCATTTGCATTTCTTAATTTTCAAGTGTATTACTTAATATTCTTCATATGTTTATTGTAACACACGCACGCACCCCCCCTCACAATTACTGGTTAACCTTTGGGAGTTGTAGTGAAATATTCTGTAGTTCAAGAAGAAGGGATTGGGTTTGATTTCTTGGATATGCAAAGAATTTTAATAGAATAATAAACTATATAAAATAGAATTCAATAGAATTAATAAACTGTACTTTATAATTTTTCTTCTTCATATTACTTCATAAACAATTCACTCAGTATCTTAACCTTAGTTATCATTCCTTCTACTTAAATGTTAAACAGCATGTAAAATCAACGGATGAATATTTTGAGTGGTATATTCTTATTTTTGTTAGTTAATATTATACTAAAAAATAGGTTACTTACGTATTATACCGTCGATTAATTTCGTCAAATTAAAAAAACTTCGCCAAATGCCACGATATACATCCAATAATGGAAATTATTCCCGCACGTTCGAACATAGATGTTACAAGGATGATAGTATTTGGCGACATTGAATTGGTTATATCCTTTTGTTTATCTAAATTGCTCGCGACGATATAATATGTAAGTAGCGGAAAAAAAGAAAAAAAAAAAAGCTTTATTTTGGGAAAATTCAATTAAATCCGCATACCTTTTAATGTATACATTTGAATGATTTGCGATGTTGCACACAAAAATAGCCGAAAAGTATTTTCTGCACAGTTGATATTAAATACAAAAATCTGTGAATTGTATCAAAATCCGAAAGTTTTTATTTAAAAATACTAAGTGTTATTTTTCTTGACAACCTTAACTTTGTAAAAATGTTTCAATAATTGTAGGATTTACGAAAAAATGCTGCTTTTCAGTGATGCTACATTAAAATTGGTTGTTCGAATAAGTATTTTTTTTTAAAGAGTTTACTTTTTTCCAAACTTATTTTTGAAAGACAAAAATGTTTCAAGGAAAAAAAAAAACTTCACGAAAATATTTTCCTTTGCCATTAGGTCTTTAAATATTTTATGAGCACAGAGTTTTGGAATTCAGTCAACAAGTTTCTTCTTTTTAACGCTATACTAACGATTCCATAAGTCTTCAAAAAAATCCATGAAAGGCTGTAATAACATGAACTTTTTCCTAGAAATTTCTTATCTTCTCATCATTAAAAAACTGCTCCCTTTTAAATTCATAAAAAGTCACGAAAATCTTTAAATATTTAATCATGGTAGAAATGCACGCATTTCGAAATTTTTGAAGAATGCTGATGTGTTTTTATTTTTAAAGTTTGTCTGTTCCATAAAGGAATTTTTTGAAAATTCTAAATTGCTGAAAAGATGTGAAACTAGAATAAATTCCATCTGCGAACGAGTAAAAAAAAACGTAAAATATCATCGAAAGAGAAAAAGCACTTAAAAACCCTTTCATTAAACTTATATCGACCGGCTATTTGATGTCCATCACCAATAGTTTTGGCGTTGTTTCGAAGTGCCGCTCTAATAAACATTCAATTAATCGATCCACCATTTTGAATTCTGAAACATAATATTTATTCTTTGGAGTTCCTTGCATTTTTCAAAGGTCGGCCATTGATTGATGTAAAGTGCATAAAAAATTGAAAGTTTTTATTTATTTATTTTTTTCGAAATATCGGAAGAGTTTTGAGATATAAAGGGTGTTTTTTTCCCAGGTATAGAAATTTAAGTTGGCATTACTTTCCAAGATGGCGACCGATTTAACAGCTGTCAAGTGATTTATTCTCAGTTTGGTTTGGCAATTCATCCAAACGATCATCAAGCAAGGCGTAGATTCGTCGAATGGGCCCAAAACGAGATTGTCGTTGTTCCCGATTTTCATAAGCGAATTTTGTTTAGCGATGAAGCGCACTTCTAGTTGAATGGCTACGTCAACAAACAAAACTGCCGCATTTGGAGTGAAGTTAATCCACAAGTGTATGTCGAAATACCGTTACATCCAGAAAAACTGACTGTTTGGTGCGCTTTATGGGCTGGTGGAATCATTGGTCCGTACTTCTTCAAAAACGATGAAGGCCACAACGTTACAGTCAATGGTGATCGGTATAGAGCCATGATTACTAACTTTTTCATTCCTGAATTGAACAATCATGATGTCCAGGAGCTGTGGTTCCAACAAGACGGCGCAACATGTCACACAGCTCGTGCCACAATCGATTTATTGAAAGACACGTTTGGTGACCGCCTAATTTCACGTTTTGGACCTGTGAATTGGCCTCCAAGATCTTGTGATTTAACACCACTAGACTATTTCTGCGGGGCTATGTAAAGTCGGATAAGCTACAAACGCTTGACCATTTGGAAGACAACATTCGCCGTGTTATTGCCGATATACGGCCACAAATGTTGGAAAAAGTCATCGAAAATCGTCCAGATTGGGCTACATCCGAGCCAGCTGTGGCAGTCATATGCAAGAAATCATATTTAAAATGTAATGCCACAAGATTATCTTTCGAATAAAAAAAATTCAAGTCAATCGAATAATACATCGTTGTTTTATTGCAATTTAAAGTTCTATACCTCTAAAAAACACCCTTTATTTTAAAGGTTCACAAGCTTAGTAACAAAGTATTCAATGTATTTTTTATGCTCTTGCAAATATTTTCTGGTGGGAAGAAAGGAGAAGAGAATAAGAATCTTGTACATTTTTTCACTCTTTCGGATGAATTTTACTGTACACTATAGTAAAATTTGGGAGAGTTTAAACAACGCACAAGTACACATTTACTAAAAAACGATTGAGTTGCATTTGAGATTTAGATTTTTTGAGAGTTTTAACCCTCTGAGACTGGAAAATCCGTCTCTCAGACGGAGATGATTTGCTTTGATGCATGTAGGTAACGTTGTGGTGTGATTTTTGGGGTGGGCTGCCGTGACATCTTCAGTTGGACTCTACCCAGTGAAAGGATCACATGGTGGTACATGGCGATTTTTTTCAACTCACGATATGTGCGATTTTTCGTATCTATCACCGTCTATCAGACGAATATTTGTATAGTTTTTCGTGTTTGGTATTATTTTTTTAATTACTTTTACATGAATATAAATACTTTTGAATAAGATTTTATAAAATATTAGTCACAATTCTAGTGATAAATATGTATTTTTGTGCTTGATTTAACCCCACACATCTTATTTGAGCCTTACTCAATTTCATGAGCTATAAGGACATTTAAAACAGTCTTTAAGGTAATGAAATTCAAAAAAGTGTACGTACCCGTCTGTCAGACGGATGTTTCTCAGTGTGGTAAAAAAAATTGATGTTCTGGTCAGAGGGTTAAGTTAAAAGTTGAGATACATTGTTATATTCCTTATAAAAATATTATTCCTTACACAGGGATGTCTAAAGACATGGGTCTATTGGGCCAGGGCCTCGTCTCGCTTTCGACTCAGACAATAAGATCATGATCCGAATAATTTTAATGGTCAAATGTTATACTCGGAAATATTCTCAAAAAAAAAAAAAAAAAAAAAAAAAAAACTCGGAAAAAACTGGGAACCACTTGCCAACAGGGGAAAGACTATATTATATGATACAATCGTCCATGTCTATGCCAAGGCCTACCACTCCATTATCATAACTCATTTAATAGAAAGGTAGCAGTAGGTCTAGCCTGTTTGTACCAAGGTTTGCGACGTTGCAGGTCATGCACATTTCTTTCAAATCACCGTTTGTACGAGTATTTGACAACATATACTACATCAGAGTTTCTCAAACTGTGGGGCGCGCCCCCTGGGGGGGGGCGAGCTTATTGAAAATAAAAGATTTAAAAAAATTAATTTACTGGAATGAATTAAAACAAAATATTTTCAGACATAATAAAAAATGCACCTTTACTCTGATATAAGTTATAGGCGATATTAAGTCATCAAAAAAAAAAAACTTCTTCAATACTTAATTAGCTATCTTTGATCCTATAACCAAATAAAAAAATATTTTATTTAATTTGCTGTAATTCTATGATGAGAGAGTTTTTATTACGTTTTCTTTTTTAAAACTAACATTCTACTCTTTCAGAGAAAAAACAGATCCCAGATCCAGAATCGAAAAAATTTAGGAACATAAAAAATTCATCACTGTCATTATTTTTGAAATACTGCACATTACAGCTGTAATTTGTTTGACCTTCTAAGTTATTGGTACAGTTAGTTATGACCCCTCTCTTATATGTGTTTATTTCTCATTTAAGGAAGCTGTAAGTAATGTATTTCTCTGTTGCGCTTTTTTCCATGCAAAACAGTTTTGATATTTGGAAAACCACGGAGAGCACACACACACTTTGATGGACTACTTGGCCAAGACTTAGACTAAGATGAGTATTTTCAAACATATATATAAAGCATAACAATTGTTTTTAGCAGTAACATACATATTATCACAATGAATACACTTTTTACCCGGAAGTGGGCGCGCGAGACACACAGATCACGAAATCGTTAATTCTGGCAAAACTGTTTATTTGTTACCAAAGAAAAATTGAAAAGTCATTGAAAGTAGGTAAGTAAACTTTCTCTTAATTAAATTATTCACTGGAATAACGATTTGTATCGTGTACAATAAAATAATTATAAAAAAAAAGGATTGGGGTGACTCAATAACCCCGCTCGACCGTATCCAGTCCTCGCCTGCTCCCGGGTTTAAACATGTTGAAGTCTTTTTGCTTTAAATATTAAAAATAATACAATTATTCTTCATCGGAATTTCAGATTATTGTTCATTCTTTAACATCAATTATAAATGCTAATTCTGTGAGGCTTAAAATTAAAATTCGCTTAAAACTAATTATAATTTGAGCAATCATTTAAAAAAACATTTTACATTTTTGTAAACATTGTCGCGCACTTGGCTTTACTCTCCTTGCAATACAGCTATTATATCAAGAATGTTTTATTTTCTTATAAATGAACTCCTGCAAAGAGCGGGCACTTCAGCCGGTATATTTTTAATGTATCAGTGCTGCACAGAGTATTTTATAACTAATTAATTAATACTAAATTAAGAACCAGTTTTAATAAGTATTAACGACTTCCATGGGCTTGTCTTGCAAAGCAAAGTTTTTATAAGGAATGCTTATGATTAGAAATTGACCCTCTGAGTTATTTTTCTATATTTTGCAGATATCTATATTTTGTCTTCTAAGCAGTCACCGCATTTTGCAATGTGTTCAATTTAAAAATTAGAGAAAGGAAAAATAACATAATAATTATCCTATTACTTACTTAATTAATTTTTTTGCTTAAAAGTAGTATTCAAAATTTAATACTTATGTTATTAATTTGTATGGTTTATAATTAAGATCTCATATTGTAGCTTTAGCGTCACAGTGTATTATTATTGCATTTAGTGCATTATTAATGTATAAGGGGGGGGGGGTGATAAAAATTGTGACTGAAAAGGGGGGCGCCAGTATTGAAAGTTTGAGAAGCACTGTACTACATAATTTCTACTTTTAAGAGTCCCAAGTAGGGTCTACTTTTACATAGGAGTCCAGGACCTCAAGAAGTCTTAATACGTCCCTAATTCCTTATGATTTCATTTAATGCAGATCGTTGCAAGTGTAGTTAAATTAGAGGGTTCTCATCCATTGAACATTTTTTTGTACTCGCACCTCTCTTTCAAGTCTGGTTCTTCTTTTCGAAATAGTTGATTATTTCAGTAGCTGAAGTAAATTGCATGATAAAATATACATACATGACAATAGGAAAATTTTATCATTACATGCAACAGAAATAATATTTAATTTTCATTAAAAAAATCCTGTATTTTATCTTTTCTTTGTATGATATTAACAATTGTAATATTATTTCTACATTTTTTTTTACAAAAACAGTGATCTTTCCATCGTATTTTCCTGTATCTGTTACAGGTAATGTATTTTAAGTATACAATTTTAATATTGTTAAAACTCAATTTACAACACTATCGACATTTCTGATGTCGATAAACGTAACATTTAAGTGTAATTAACATTGTAACGATAAATGTAACCAACATTTAAATAAAATGTTCATTCACTTATAATTTATTCTCACCAGCTTTTAGTTGAGATGCAAAGGCGATGAGCTTTCTGTGTTTGGGCACTAGATCAGCATTAAGCTTGCATAGAACCAAAATTTGAGGTCTCCAGTTCTTTGTATGAGGCGGTCCTTCTTCTAATCTCAGAAGACTGTAACGAGCAGCAGATAATGCCAAACCACGTATACCATCTCCCCATTCTTTTTCCGCTCTAAATAAATTAATATGTAGATTTTATAGTATCAAACAATTTTATTTAATTAAATGGCGTGAGGTTATGTATATTTCTCGCATATATATTTCACGTACCCCATAAATTCAATATATTTGTATATCAACCCAGCAAGAGCCATAGACGCTAATGCGTAATACCAACTGCTTATGAACATCACAGCTAGACACAGAAGTACTCCCAGAAGAGACATTATCCTGTAAGATAAAATAAAAAGTTACAAATTATGCTCCTATTTTACTTACATTATTCTTATTTCAGATGTTGTTAAGATGATCTCCTCAGTTCACTTAATTCCCCCACCCCTCTAAAGTAACAAATTTAAATAAGGTAATAAGAAGGTAATTCAGAAATTAAGTTCAGGTTTGCATTTTCACCTCTTAACAGCTACGTTAGCCTATAGAATTCTCACGGGTAAATTCCCTTAAACTTAACGCGGGAGCTTATGTCCATTAAAGGAGCTTAGGATAACTACCACAACAGAGCAATTGAAAGTTTCAGTTGCATTTTACTGTTCTCAGACTGTAGATCTGCATTCCAGGCGATCTAGAGCGGCAATTCTCAAACGAACTCAGGACATAATTGTCCTTATTAATAGAGTACTCGCAGCTCAAGCCTCCCAGCCAGTATGGTGGATATGACCCTCAGCTTGTAACCGAGTGGATTTGGGTTCGAGTCCCGAGTAAGGCATGGCTCTATCTTCTTCGGGAAAAGAAGTCTGACTTTCGCCTGTAATGAATTTCCGTCTCGAATGGAAAGCAGCGCACCCCTTCTGTTATATGCTGGGATCATCATTTGTAATAAATGTCCATATTCTTCTGTGTGTACTGTACGTTTCTGTTCTTCCACTCCTAATTCATATGTATCCCAGGATAAAAACACACGGCAACAACATTTGCAGCCCAAAGAACTTGCACTTTGCAATGGGTACTGGCCCACGTTGACATATTCGTCAATGAACAGGCTGATAACCTTGCCAAGGATGCCCGAAATTCCCCTCAACTTTCTCTGATAGCCTTACCCTTACTGATGCAACAGCCAGACGTAAACGCACTACCCATTCAGTTAAGAAGCACTTTATTCCAGATCTTAATTGTGACAGCGTAATTTTAACCACCATAGCTAGATTATATAGAAGATACTTTAAAGCGTTAAAAATATCCCCTGATGGCCAAAGACGTTATTATACTTGTCCTAACTGTCCTGACATTCAACTTTCTCCTAACCATATTTATAATTGTCCTTCTATACTGGCTAAACTCCTCAACATAGACCTAAAACTCACTGACCATCAGTTAATTTATTCGTCAAAGGTCGTCGACATATCAAGGACCATTTTGGACGACTTCGGCTTCTTTTGTTTTTATTGCATAGACAAGGCAATAACAACAACAGCTATAGCTGTTCGCTATTACGTTAGATATTAAAAGCATGGCCGTGTTTTCTATTGAGTAATAGGCAAACGCATAAAGGTATTTTTAGGTCGTTGACTTATTTGAAGCTCGTTTGGTGAGAATTTAAAATGGTTAAAATAATCGAGCATCTCCCGCCGTATGCGAGATACGGTCGGTCATCCGATTTCTTTATGCGAGGTATACAAAAACTTGGGAAATTCACAGCCAAATCTGGGAAGAGTACGGACACAATGCGATGATCGATTTCATGGTCAAAAGTGGTTGCGACAACTCAGATCTTGAAAATGCGCACGACATCGAACGAACGGAAATAAAACAGATTTTTTAACGGTATCAAGTATCTAAGCCCAAAGATTTCGGCTTGATTTGAGGATAAGAATTCATTCTAGTATCAAGTTATATTGTCTATAGAATGATTGCACTTATTTTCTTGGTATTTATTTTACTAATAATTTGTTAAAATATAACAATAATTTTAGTTATATAAGAAAATAATAAGTTTTTGTATAAAGTAAATGATTTTTAACTTATAGAAACTTTAAATATATATAAAGGTAAATAAAAATTAATCAAGAATGATTAACTTTTCTTTGACATACGAAATTATAATTAAAAATCTTCGAATCCATGTGAATAAAATTAATTAAGTACAAATAAATTAACAATATATGTCACAAAATATAATATCTAAATTCTGTTTTAAAAGTTATTCCAATTTAAATACAGGAATACAAAATTTAACAGGCGTAAAATGTTTTCCATGAATCTTTTTCAACGGACAAGGTAACTTATCAACTTTCACAAGTGCTAAATATATATAAAGAATAAATTACTATAATGTATTCTCTTTTAATTTTATTACCAAACAATGATATATTTTCTTTTCAACTTACGCCAGCCTTAGGTATGACCACCATGACGCAAGCAGCCTCAGAAACTCAATAAAAGTTACAGAGATTTTTAAAGCATTAGCCCTATGCCACCAAGTCCAGAACAAGAGCTCAAATGGTCTCCGAACTAGGTCTTTGACATTACATAGAGGGCAAGTTGGATTATGAAACCAAATCTGTGCTGGTGCTTCATGAGGTAATCATGCCCAATTTTAATTCAAAAGTTATCGACACCCACAGATCGCAAGGAATGGAGCTTCCTTTTAAGGGGAACCCTAAATCTTCCCCCTCACAGAATACCAGTTCTTCTGTCCAAGATGAACCTTTAATCTAGATTTGATGATTCTTTTAGCACTGTGATAACAAACATATGATAAACATCTTCTTTATAATGTAAATTCATTATCAATATTATTTTTAAAGTTGAAGCAATATTTACCAGTGATAGCAACGGAAACGAGGTCTCCAGTTGGGAGTTTTGAGCAAACTTTGAAGGGTACAGGCAAGATTCACAAACATATAACACATCAAGAAACACCTGAAAAAAAATATTTGGTGTTTATTCTTTGAATGCCTCTTTTGAATTAGAATGACACTCTTAATTTTTTTAATAAATATTTCATCCAAAATGTGTATTTTTTTCTTAACTCTTATTCGTATTTTAATCTAATTTTGTAATTTCGGTTTAACATGTGTTATTATGTTTCCTTCCAAATTCATTATAACGGTATGGAAAGCTATAAGGAAGTTTAAGGTCTAAGAGAAATTGAATTTAATTAACTTAGACGAAATAAAATTTATGTGAAATATAAGAAAAATTTGAATCATTCATATTAAAGTTTTATGTAAATAGTTTTTTTTAAGGTACTATTTTATACTATAAATATATGCTTGAAAAGTGGTATTGAAAACTCTCCCTTATATGTACCAACTTTCAGTATTTTTCCTGAATTAATTATTTTACTTTTATATCTAATTCATGATTTAATAATTAGTATACCATTATTACATTTTATAGAAGAATAAATAAAAAAAAATATCTAAATTCTCCTTAGAAGATATAAAACAGTAATTCAATTGAAACAAGATTAAAAATAATTGCATTTGAAAATTTTTTGAATAAATTACCGCAAAAAAATGATTTACGGCCAAACGTTATTTTATTACAACACGCTATCAAGTCTTTCATAGGAAATCTAGAATTTAATTAAGTTAGCACTGCGCGCAAACGTCTGAAAATGTAATTAATTTTAAATGATTTCTTTGTGAAGCATATTATTATTTTGATTATGCACAATCAGAACAAGGTATTTAATTAAAGTTTTAATGTATACTGAGGTATATTTATGATTTGATATTTTTTTTATGAAGGAATAAGAAAAATATGAAGGCTCTTACATGGTAAGAATGGGCGCAATATAATCCAAATTTCCAATTAATATTCCTAACTCACATATACCTAATGTGAGGAAAAGTGCTTTCGTCGGCTCATTTCTGGAGTTGCTGTATTCGAAAACATTCAGGACCGGAATAATGCCATCTTTTGCGATGGCTTGCAACAGGCGGGGAGCACCTGAAAAAAGAAGTACCGAGGACCTGATAAACTTTTGCGGCTAAATATTTGAACTGGGATATTACGCGTAATTTCAAAGTATCGTCAAAATAAAGTAGCTACAACTAATTAAACTTTCACTAACGTAATGGGCTCAATTCATGACGGTCACATGAGAAAGACAAACATGTGTTCTCCATTGAATTCAAAACAGACATTAAACTAATTGTACTTGTTGTGCTATTTTTTTTTTGCAAAACTTAAAAATAATAATTTCAAAATAAAATTTCAAATTTCATAATTGGATAAATATGTTTAAATGTTATAAAAAATTTCTGCAAAAAGATTTTTTAAAATTAAAGACAAATCTTATTTTATGCATATACTTTTAAATAAAATGTATTTTGTATACAAATAATTTTTAAGAGAAAGTTTCTGCAAAGAGCAAACGTCGGCAACAACGCAGCTGGAAACACACAAGATAGCTTTTACCGTGTGATGATGATGTTACGCAAGTTTTTGAACTGATTGGCTAGAATCTCGGGGTTACCATTATCATGTGACTATAACGTCTCAAGAATTGAGCCCATTAAACAACAATTAAAATTTCAGTCCTTCATTCTAGATGTTTATCTTTTCATTTTGTTCTTTTGTTTCTATATAAACAAATTAAAATATTATGAGAAAAACTATGCTTACTACGTTAATGTTGCAGCTAATGAATGTATTAATGATGTTAATAATTATTTATGTAAATTAAAAAATTAGACACAAAATACGCTTCCTCGTATACGTTATCGCCGAAAATATGCTAATTACGTGATTTATAATGTTGTGTACAATAGATGCATGTTGAAATTCTGGTCTGTAATATTGTTTAAAGAGAATGTGGTTTTTAAGAGGGATCACCATTCATTAGTTATGGCTCAAAGGTAACATATAAAGGAAAATCAAAAGTGGCGAATAATTGGTAGAATCGTGAGAAGGGGAACACACAAATGGAAGTCGCTCACAGTCTGAATATCCCTAAAAGAGTTATATTAAGAGTTTGGAGCCATTTTTTAAGCCCTGGATCAGTTAATAGATAGTGTGGACAAGGGCAAGCAAGAGCAATAACTGCATTCGAACTGTTTTCTGTCATTGTCGGCTCGAAGAAACCGCGAAGCGACAGCATAATATTTCGTTTCAGACCTTCAGGCTGCTACAGGAACTTGATTGGAATGTGAGCGAAAAAATTAAAGTGGTCTTTGGCCCCCTCACTCTAGCTCTCAGAGTGGCTCGTTTAAACTGGCGTCGTCGTCATGTCCAATGGAGCCAAGAAGATTAAGCACAAGTATTGTTTACTTACGAATTCAGGTATAGTCTGAACACTGTGATTTTAGAATTTTTTTTATCTGAATAAAGAAGGAAATGCACAACTTGTCTTCCTTAGCCCATGAAATATTTCCTTTCTGCGACCACGGGGTGGAATTATGACAAATAGACGCAACAAGCTGCATATCTTTCAAGAAGGGTCTGAAATTGATCGGAGATATGTGGACGTGGTATTGAAATCCCAAGTTTGAAGGTTTATGAGTGCTGATGGCTTAGAGTTTTTGTCAATAAATGAAAATGATCAGCCACATCGAGCATATGTGGTGTCACAATACTTGAAAACAAAAGATATCACTCAAATAGATTAACCACTTTCCTCGACCGTCTTGAATTCGATTGAGCATGTGAAGAATCCTTTAAGGCGTCTAATTTTATAGAGCTAAATTCCTCCCCTTGGACCAGGAGGGAGCTAAAAAGTGCTTTTTTAGAAGAGGGGCGAACAATTTCATGAGATTGATTAACAATTTGGTAAAGCCTATGAAATCAAGATATCAGGTATGCATTTACGAGGTGACTATGTATAATATTAAAGAAAGTTTTTTTCCACACAAGAGGTGAGTATTTTTTCCCATCATTTTCCAATTTCCATAAGTTGGGTTTTACTTTCAATATTTTGTGAATAATCAATTGACAATAATTGTAATTTATGTTAACTAATGCTTTTATATAAGTTTTTATTGATAATTTTTCATTAAGTATCGGTTACACTTTATTTCTGTCATCTTTTAATTTTGGAGATCTGTGTGTACTTTTGTTTCAAATATACAATATGTACTTTTTTAGTGATCGCACAATGTTAAGTCAAGAAATGTATTAAATCATTCCGTGTCTTTTTCTTGAATCAACTCACTATTGAAAGAATGAATGTTATTATTTTAGAAATATTTATCTAGCTTTGAATTTCCTAAGAGTTACATTTCATCTACACTTTTTGTTATTTCTATGTCAAGTAGTTAATTGAAAATGACTGCATATTCCTTTCTTCTGCGCAAATAGGGTAATTATACCACATTGCAAGTTTTTAAAAATGAAGAAATGAAAAGAATGCATTACTTTTTCTCGATATGTAGAGAAAGAGATTAGAATTGTGAAACACAAGATTTACCTTTGCTTATTACTTGTTTAGTTAGTATAAAAGATAATGTTTCAATTTTAGCTATGATATTGTAAATATTGATACAATAAAACTTTAAAAATGTTAAGGTAGCTCTAGAAATAGCAGAAAAATGTATCCTTACCTGTAAGCGATTGGATACCTGCACCAATGGTGGACAGCAGGGATCCAATTACGATAACCAATGGATGGGGCCAGGCTAGTAACGCCACACCTAATTCCCCTCCTACACTTTCACCAAACCTTTAACAGAAAAATCAAACTGGCAAATGAAAACGTTACTATTTTGCAGAATTGGAAAAGATGAACAAGTACCAAAAGACTACTTGTGGTTTCTTTTAAAACATTTAATCTAGACTTCTAAATGAATCTAAAGTTTTCGATGGCTATTCATTTTCTGGTAATACATTTTTTTAAAGTTTAATTCATTTTAGTTTTAAGAATAATTTCATTTAAAACAATTAGAATAGAGAAAAATTGAATGAAGAAAAGTTTTCCTATCTTTAGTCGTACTATGAATTCTATAGATTAAACATGTTAAGTATATTTTAATACTATTTGTGTGCGTATAAGATATATTCTTTTTTATGTTAAAGATATTTCATGATAAATAGACTACAAATATTTCTGGAAATACATATTAACTACTCTACATGTGGTACAATTGCAATGCGGGATTCCTCAAGAAAGAAGAAATTTAAAAATAATATATTTTTTTAAATCTCTCTCTTTATAGGAAAAAAGTGACTCATCACGAAATCTCCGGAGTTATTAGACCCATAGACTTGATATTTGGCATGTATGTTCTTTCTGTTGAATAGAGATCCTTTAAGAATGGGATTTGTGGAAATAGACACTCAAAAGGGGTTTGGTGGGTGTTATAAATAAAACAAATTCCGTTTTTGTACTAGTTAACTACAGATATGAAATTTTGGTAGGTAAATTTCTTTCGTTTCGTTTCGACATCCACTAAAATACATCCTTTGCAAAATTGACTCTCGATAGGGGTTGCGAGTGTGTTACAGACAAAAATTCCCCCTTTTGAAAAACTTAAATTACAGACTGGAAGTTTGGAAAACAATTTATTCTCTCTTTAAGAACTCTTCAAGTGTTTATGAAAGTCATTTCCCAAGTGAGGGATGGGGGGTTACGGGGTCATTATATGTAAAATTCCTTTTTGTACTGTTGAAGACTTGAAATTCAGTAAACACATGCTTATTTTGTTGAGTAGGTACCTGCTAAGAATGTGTTTTGTAGAAATTGACTCTCAAAAGGGTTCTTGAAGGGTTATGGGGGCGTTACAGGTAAACAAAACTCTGGTTTTAGAACAATTAGACCTACAGATTTGGAATTTTACAAGCATATTTCTTTTATTGAGTAGAGATTCACTAAAAGCGAGGTTTGGGAAAATCAATTCCGAGAATCAATTACAGGGGCGTAATTGATAAATATACTTCTGTTATAAAAACTGATAACATTAGGTTATATAAACCTAATGTTTTTTAAATGAATGTGCCAGAGTGATAAGAATGTTTTTCCATATAATCAACCACTAAATTCTGGGACTTTGATAACAATAATTTATTCGAGAAATGTACAGTATTACGCTGTTAGGAAATACCCAGAGCAGCGGGTGAGGAACAACTTGTAAATATATCCTGGATTAAGATTTTTTTATGATATATATATGATAGATTTGAAATGCAGAAATATCTCGTTTATCCTACTTATTATAAAAACACGAAAACAGAGATGGGCACAGTAGACCTTGGCTATTATGGCTGTTGCGCCACTGAGTATAGTTTGTATATAATTACATATCACTATAAGTTTAAAGAAGAGATTAGCAGTATAAAAATGTGTTATATTTTATATTTAGAATAAGGATATAATAATATTTAAGGATCTGTAGTATAAGATTTCATAGTTATTTTACGGAGGTAACACTTAGTGAGTGTTTACATACGCTGCACTATAAAGCGACGTCAGCGCTACTGGCGTCGAACTTCGTGATTTTGAACCATGGTCAAGTGACGAGAACGAAACCGTAGATGGCAATCCTCTCTCCGAGCTGCCACACCATGCGAATGGGAGGAATTTGAGCCATACAGATTTAATCTTTATCAGCTTTCTACACGGCAAGTCTTCACTGGCACTAGTGCTTGAACTCATGAACCGCCAGACACGTGCTTGTAACAATGATCTCTAGGCTACGGCGGTCAGATAATTTTTAGATAGAAAATGTCTCATTATTAATATAAATCGCTATGCTCATCAGATGTATAAATCTATGAATCCTCCAATATTCTTACAATTCATACAAATCTAAAAAATATGCAATGTCTCACACTTATTAAGATATCGATCTGAACAGGCATAAGGTATCCGAACACGTTCAGGGTACTTTTTGACAAAATAGCATATTTAAACATTAAAAATGCTTTTTTAGGACTCGATACCAATAAATACTAATATTTAACTAACAATATTTAAAATAAATTGCCTTAATTTCCCAAAAAGCACAATTATAAGTTAAATTTTAGCAATATTTTTGTAAAACTTCAAAGAAATTAGAGAAAAAAGTAATAAACTTATATTAGTAAAAATATTACCAAAGAAAATTAGACGCATTTATCTAGAGAATGTACCAAAATTTGAATGTTTTATTGAAATTTGAAAATTTTAGAACTTATTAAGTAAACATTATAAGAAAAGTCACATTCTTTATGAGACCATTATTTAAATAACAAGCCATAACTCAAAAAGCATTCATAAAACAAGAAATATTTTAGTACATTTTCAAGAAAATAACATAAATATCAGATTCAAAAAGTTTTATAGATGTACATTTGTAATATTTTGAGTTATCAGACTTGCCATGATAGATTTTGAGCAATTTAAATGCTTTCTTCTGGTAGATCAAAGACCCACTTCCGGTTTTTCTAACTTTATAAAATTGATTGTAACCTGGCCTAGGTAGTGTAGAAACGAGACAAAGCATGTTTTGTAAAGTCAAAAGATAGCACTATTCAATGAAGTAAAAAACAAAAATATCTGTCATGACCGAATTTGGTCATTTTCTACGTGTTTGGATACCTTACATAGCAATGTATAAAATGACATTCGAGATAATTTTTTATATTAACTTTATATATATTAATTCCTCTGCAATTGAATCAGAACTTATAGCACATCATTTAAAAGTGATATGTGTAAAAAAGGCGAAAGATAACTTACTTATCCCGAAGGAAAAGATTGTCATAGGAAGCAGCGAACAGAAATACACCAGAACAATCTATAAATGTCAAGGATTATAACAGGAAGAAAAAAGATTAAAACTTAATTAAATTAAAATGTAGTTATTAAATGTTTTCTCATTCATATATTACTTACGATTTTTCAGCTTCAATAAATGCTAATATGATTTTACTTCTAATAGTTAAATATGAATATAATGCACAAAGCAATTACAAAACATATTTAAATCGTATGATGAAAGCAATTTAGACAAGATTATAAGTTTTAGTTAACACAAGACCCATTATAATATTCAGAGAAATTTTTTTTGTGTTGCTGAATAAATTGTATTTTTAGTATAGCTAAATATTTTAATTTATTTGTAAATCAAAAGCCTGAAAATTGTTCTAATTATATCTTTATGTTTATTGTTGTGGTATATATTTGAATATCTAACTAAAATAAATAAATTTTTTAAAAGAGAATATATTGCTCTGATTTTTTGAAGCTTATAATTAAATTTATTTATTTATATCTTATTTGGAAGAATTGATCGATACTTGAGTGATGACATAATTTTTTTTGGATTTCTGTTTTAACCAATGATCAAATATTTAATTAGAAATATTCAATATCCGCTCTAAAGCTAGATATTAAGTATAGTTTTAAGTAATTGTTAATTGACAAAGATCTGATCTTTGTATTTCTACTTAGAATTTCTTTTTCTTTCTATCACTTTGGTTGGATTTTAAAGTGCAACAGCTCCCATTATTTATCATGACTGTGTTACGAAGTTTATTTAGTAATATTTCTCCTTATTCTAAGGTTCACGTTGTTAAAATCCAAGCACACACTGGTGTACAAAATTAAGAGAATTTTTAGATTTTGTCGATTATCTCTAGAACTACTGGACAGAATTTAATGAAATGTGGTATGTATATAGAGCTGATACAATGCAAAGAAGTAACCATTCAATAGTTAAAATACACAAGCATGATTCTGCGTAACACTAATTGAAATGGAAGGTATGAAACAGCAGTTTCCGAATATAACAACAACAACAAAAGGTTAATAGGGGTAATAGTCGCCTCTTTAAGATAAATAAACACCACACCGTGATTTTATACGGAAATAAGAGAATTTATGAGTTTCTGTGGCCCTTAATCTCATTCTTTCAGCAATTCTGTTTTCAGGCCTTGGAGGGTTCTCGGAGGGGAGCTGCTCATCTGGTCGATGAATTTCTGGAAAATGAGGATATTCGCCGAATAGATTGGCCAATTAGATCTCCAGACCTCATCCGCATAGAGTATAGAGCATGCCTGGGACATTCTGGAGAGAGCAATTGAAATTCGCAAACCCCCTCCGAGAACCATCCAAGGCCAAAAAACAGAGTTACTGAACGAGTGGGATTAACTGCCACAGGAGCTCATAAATTCCTTTATTTCAGGTATCAAATCACGACTTGAGGCCTGTTTATCTGAAAGAGGGGGCCATATCCCAATTAACCAATTATTTTGTTTTATTCTACAACTTCTGTTTCATACCTTCGATTTCGATGAGTGTTACGCACAACCACGCGAGTGTATTTTAACTATTGAGTAGTTATATTTTTGCATTATAACAGCCCTATATATGTACATACCAAATTTTATTAAAATCTGTCCTGTAGTTCTAGAGATAATGGACCAAATCTAAAAATTCTCGATTTTTTTATCAATTTTTTGAACAAACCTTATTATATATATATGTCAGGTTTGAAAAGTTTAGGTTCAAAATTAAGGAAGTAATAAATGAAAATAGAGCAAACTCTTTACCATCGCGTAAGGATTTATGAGTAAACAAGCCTGTTAAAAGGTGCAACGAGCGCTGACGAAGGCGATCCCGGATCCTATCGTCCAGCCAATCGTCGTCATGCCACTCAGCAGAACGTACAACACCACTTTCGTCATGTCCCTCATCGAAGACTTGTCCTGAAATGGGATTGAAAAAAGCCCAAAAAAGCAACGTCTATGCAACGACGAAGGCGAACGCATACTAGAAAAGGACTTGGCTGGTGTCTCCTCGCTGCGATGTTGTTTTTTATACCACCCGGTTGCGCGGCAAAAGGTCCGCCATGTTAGATTATATATGATGAAAGCGTAATAAAGAAATATTGTGAAGATGATGCCCTCCTCAGTTTACCAGCAGGCCTGGGGCCTGTCATATATATATATATAGCAAATTTTCTTCCAACATTTTATTATCAAACCAAACCGTTAACATTAAAACAATTACTAGAACAACTATTAAATCCCAGACGATTACGTTAAGTACAGCAATTGACTGAATAAAAACAAATTCTGTACGAAAATTATCGCCGCCATAATCCCATACGAAATAAAGAATAACCTTTTTTAACTGTTTGAATTTTTCCATCGGATAGGGGCGATGCTCTTAAAATTCCTTTTCGTAGGGATTGCAAAGAATCTGTGGCACGAGTTGTGCCACAGACTTCTTCGGATAAATTTGATCTTTGGTCAATAAGTTAGTCGCGTTCTACAGATCGTTGCTCTGAGCAGCTAGTTTCTTTCCAAGAGATTATTTAGTATATATAAAAAAATGTTTCATTTATGTTTTGACAAGCATTTGAGGAAGTAACAATAGAAGTTCCCTAGATTTAATATAGATTTCACGTGGAATAGTACTGTAGAATATATTTTATTCCTTTTTGAAACTTAGCATTTTTTAAATTTTTACTGTGCACATCCAGCTATTGGGATGATAAAAATTAGAGAGATATATGATAATGGATAAATAATCATGCAATATATATCCATACAGACTAATTCATCGGTATAAATATTTAGGTTGAAATTTTTCGCTTTATGCTCCACAGTCAATATTTTTCCTTGAGAACAGCTTTGACTGTTTGTTTCTTCAACTGAGACAAAATTGTTCAAGCCCTTTTTTTAACTATTAAATTTGATTCATACTCAAATAATCTCAAAACGGAAAATTTAATAATTTCCTTTTTCTTTTTGCTGCAGTATTCTTTTCCCATGTGTTATATGATGGGAAATGTGTTATATGATGCTGCAGTATTCTTTTCCCATAAGTTATGATGATGAATTATTGTTTGTCATATATAAAATAAAGTGGAATAAACTATTTTCAGTATATTTTATGCTTTTTAAAATAAGACTTCTGAATTCAATGAGTAGATTTTGAACATTTTGCTTAGTATATTCAGATTTGTTCGTTTAAATATATCTGATACGCTCGATTGTGGCAATATTTCAGAAAAAAATACATTTACGAATATTTTTTTCAAAAAAAAAAGGATACACACAAATGATGTTGTCAACTGGGCAGCCAGAGTTCCAGCAGGAATGGATTTTTGAGCATCAGCTAAATCACCTGATCGATTTGAACCTGCCATTATACCTGAAAAAGAAAATTTTCATGAAGTGTTATTTAAAACGTGAGCTTTTTCACGCGAAATGCTTAAACTACTCCTAAAATTGCAATAAAAATGTAAAATGGGACCTAAAATGGAATAAAAAATTTAAGTTAAGCTTCTATTTTTGAAATAAAATATCTTGAACAATTAATTTTTGTATCATCCAAGAAAAGAAAATTCTATTATTTTTCAGTTTTTCAGTTGTAATAATTCGTATTTTTCAAGATCAAATTTGATTGCATACATTAGGGTGGATCGAAAAATATTTTTTTAGAATTTCAAAATCTACTTATGCGTAAAAGAAGTTTTCTGGTAAAGATAGATGAAGTGAAAAATAAAATAAACAAAAAGTAATTCTTATGTTAGGTACTGCCACAAGGGGAATGCAGTTTAAGTATTTGAATTTTTTTGTGGTAAAAATTCTATGCAGTTTTTGTTAAAGAGAAAAACAAACAATTTTTAGTTCTCTCTAACATTTATTGCGTTGAAAGGACATCCACTAAATAGTTACAAGAAAAAAAACATCAGGTACATTTAAAAGCTTTTAAAATTAATTTAAAAAACCCATTGTTGAAATTACAGTGCACTATAATATGAAAGGCTGAAAAAAAGCTTGGATCGTTCTGACTTGACGCTGCGGAGAAAAAGAGAGCTGGAGTTACGAAATGTGTTGTAACGTACGAGAGCTGTTCAATAAGTAATAAGACTAAAATTATAAAAACACAGAATACCTTTAATCGTCATCATTTTTTTAGGGAGTAGGTGAAGATGGATGTTTCCATTCACTGCTTTGTTGTTTTATGATTAGATCATAGTAATACAACCAAGCTTCGTCTGCTGTGATAAAACGTTTTAAGATATTATTGCCTTCTTGTTCCGTTTTTTAATCATATCGTATCATATCAAAAATCTCCGATGCTGTATTTTGCAGATTTTTGCTTCCATTTCGACAACTGCCCGCGCCTCGTAGGCCCCCACAAACACGCTTCAGTTCGATCACGTGATACTCAAGAATACGAGTCTGTATATTCCATCTATCGGTAGCTTTTGTTAATACAGACAACAAATTTATCTTATGCCACTGAAATTAACATTCGATGAGTGGTTTTGCGGCTGTAAAATTAGTCTTATTACTTATTGAACAGCCTACGTACATACTACTGTTCTCTACTCGGTACTCACTTATCCATAACCATCGTTTTTGAATACCATAAAATCTACCTATACTTTTTAGCCGCATTTTTTAACTTTTAAGTATATTCTTTGCATAAGGTGGGCTCATATGTTTTGAAGTCATTTATTCGAGGTATGGCTATCAAATAACGAGACTGACTCTATGAAAAATTTATTTTATTTCATACATATTTAATTATTATCACCTTCAATGCACACGCCTTCTCTATTCTTATAACTCTCCAAGCGAATCTTACATTGTTCGAAATAGTGCTGGAAGTCCTTTGGTGTGAGCTCCTTCAGGACGCGTGCCGCCTTCTCTTCCCCAACTTAAACGGACTCAAATCATGTTCTTTTTAATGCAGATTTCACCTTAGGAAACAGATAGAAGTTACATGACCCAAGATCCAGCAAATAAAACTGGTATTCTAATATTGAGATGCTGTACTTGGCTAGAAACCTCTTGACAAACAATGCGAAATGAGCCGGCGCATTGCCTTGGTGCGGAACCCATGACTTGTCCCTCAATAATTCTGATTGTTTCTTCCTTATTCTTCCACGGAGTTCAGCAAGAACGTGAAGATAGCGATACTGATTAATAGTTTGAAGTTCGGGAACCTAATAAAGGTACACATGAATATCGGGAAAAAATCATCATTGCTTGGAGCTTTGGATTTACTCATCCGAGATTTTTTGGCTGTCGGTGGATTGGCTCTGCCAGTGCATGGATTGACGCTTCGTTTCAGGATCAAAAGTAAAAACTACGATTATTCACACGTTATTATTCCTTTCAATAATTTTGGGTCATTTTCACACACACACAATGGCATTCAAAGTGCAAACATTTTTGCGAGTTTCTTGTGGTTTTTTAGGCATTATTTCGGCTCAGACTTTTTACATGGCAAAATTGTTTTATAAAATTTGCCGCACGTAATCTTTGTTGATTCCTACAGTCTCAGCAATCGCACAAGTACTTAACTGATGGTCAAATCAAACCAGATTATCAATTTTTTTGATACTGCCATCCGTTTTGGAAGTGGAAGGGGGATCCGGGCTTGAATCATCTTTTACGTCTTCTCGACCATTTTGAAAACGCTTAAACCACTCAAAAAGACGTGTACGCGATGTACCTTCATGTGGTCATACTCTTATTTTAATAAATTATAAGTTTAAGTGGCGGGGTTTTTCCAAGTTTCATGTGAAAATTCACAACAATTCGTTGATCTATTTTTATACTTATCCTTTTTTCTTAAAAACCCCCTCTGATGCGAACGTAGAATACTGCTATGTGGATTTAATTATAGATACGAGAAGTGCATTTGAAAGAGAATGCTTCAGGCTATAAATCACTGGTGGTCGCTGGCGTTTGGCGTATGCTTATTTCTTCTGTAACAGAGTCAATGTCTTTACTTAATCACCTTATACTTCTAGAAATACACAACTCATTAAGCTCATAAGGTATGACATTTCTTTTAAATAAACAGTATTTCGAGTCAGTCTAATTTTTTCATGCTCATCTCTTTTTTATTTATTTTTAAGACTACACAGTTCCCTAAAAATTTCATTTTTACCCAAAATCTTTTTTGCATGTTTTGGTGTCCCATATCATTGAGATGCTTGCCACGAAATTTCAGATCTGTCAGCAAATTAGTTTTTAAGATATTTGAAGTTTTATGAGCTATGGTTTTGGTTTCGGTTTCCTTTTAAAGCATTTTTTCACACTTAAGTTGAATTAATTAAAAATATTTTTGAGCTTTTAGTTTGAAATGGTTATTAATTTCAATTTTCATTACTAAAATCATTTCTGCTTGATTATGTTTTGAGGTTTTTGAGTTTTCATAATTAATTAATAAAGATTAATTTCATGGCCAATTTTTGCTTTAAAAATAGTTTATATAACTTAAAAGCTTTATCATTAATTTTTTCCTGTAGTAAAAATGCCATGGCAAGTGCGTTCTGGGTTTCTGTGAGAAGCAATATTTCGAAGAGATGGAATACTACTGAAAATAATGTATCTAAAAATAAGTCCTCAGCTGATTCTGCACTTAGACTTCCGAATACAAGTATTCTGAATTCAAATGCTGCAGATATAACTGAATATTTCCTCGATGTATATATATATATATATACCAAACCACATTACACTAAACAAATTGTAGTACTATATTTTAGTATTTTAAAGTCGTACGACAAGAGCTAAAACTTCCTAAACTGCCCCAATTTAAAACTGAAAAAAATTAAATTTTATGAGCAAACTTGGCTATTTTTAGCTTAAGTTAGTATCAGTATTATTTTGTACATAAATGCTTCGTGTTTCAAAACTTTTGTGAAATATTAGGTTAAAATAAAGCTGAATAAACTGACGTCTTAAGAAATGCTCTCAATATTATGCAAAAATATATTTTGAATTAAAAATATAATTTTCAGTCATATTTAATAAAAATAGTGTTTTAATGTAGAACATACATCGGGGGGAAAATAACATATTAAAAAATTAGAGTTTTACGGGCATTATAAGTTTTTGTTTTATGACTTTACAAACTTTAAATGAGTTTTTCTCAGACTTTCAATTTTGAAGGTATAAGTGTTTCCTAATCCATAAGGCTTTTTTCCTGTTCAAGATAGAGCCTTGAATTTTTTTGTATATACTCCCAAATGTATGTTCTATAAAAGTAAGTATGGATTTAGGGCTGAGAATTCTAGTTATTTTTCTAAAAAATGCTAAAGTTGATATTTTAAAAATTTTCGTGTTTTTTCCAGGTTTTTTAAGAAAAATAATTATTAAAAATCAACAAGGGAATAGATTTTCAAATCCATACTAAATATTGTTTGTAATAATCTAAGAATCATAAATAACTTAAAATGACTAAAAAAATTTAAACATCGAGTATTTTATAAGAGTTTGAAAAAACTTCAAAAATTCCTAATTTTTTAAAATTGTAAAATAATGGCTGGTCAAACTGACTTTTTGCTTACAAAATCAGCTTAATAATATAATCTAAATATAAAACATCAATTATTTTTACTGTAACTGTCTCCAAAAACCTTTTTTGAAAAAGGGTACCGTGTAGCCTTAAAGCTATCATTTTTATACCCTGCGTATAATGCGCCCCCATAAATTTTGATCTTATTTTTTTGTGTTAAATGTGCGTGTTATAAGCCGGATTTTACGGTATTATATTGTAGAAAAATAGTTTTATTTTGAGTCTAAAATCATTTAACCATAAGTAAACCTTTTTCCACTTTTTCGAAAATTTAAACCTTTTGGAGCAATATTAAATTTTGTGAAATTGTTATTTTTTAATTAATTTTCTCCAAATCCAACACCGTAGAATATCTTTTCCACATATAGGTAGGTTCCGATTAATAACAAATTATTTCTTCTCCATTTAACCGTGATCCACCAGAAATCAAACATTATTTTAATACATTTTTAGTTAATAATATTTTAATGGATGGTGTTTTTTCATGCATAATTAAATAATGCAAAATGATATATCATATATTTTACTGCCATTTATTTAAAATTGCATACTTTTCGAGAAATTTTCTGTGAGTTTTATTATTTGCAACATTTTGCTTCAGTTTCTTCTATTGAAAAGATTCTTTTTTCTTGAAAGTTTAAAATTATTTAATATTTTGCTTAAGTGATATAAAAAAAAGTGAGTATATGTTCAAACATTATCTAAAAATTTTTTTTAGAGGAAGATCGACCGATTCTTTAAACAATATTCCTTAAAAAGTTCCTTTTGTATAAAATAATATATTTAAGGATGATTATCAGATTAAGAAAAAAAAAACATATCCATATAAGATTAATTACCAGTACAAGACGGGAAAAATATTCCAACTAATAGTGTGAAGGAGGTTGCTATATCGACTAAGATTTGATTATATGTGTTTCGTCCCCTAGGTTGATATTGCTCTGGATCATCTGATAAATCAATGATGTCTCCCTTATCTCGGAAGCGGACAACGATGTTTTCTGAAAAAAAATTGTTAAAAAATTTGAATGAAAAGAAAAGATATAAGTATATGGCATTTTTAACGATATTTCGAAACTAATCATATCACGAACAGTTTTGTAATGTTAGTATGTAAAATTCTGTAATAAATTAGCATATCACTACTCATTGATAAAACATTAATAAAAAACATACAAATTTTGTTCTTTAAGAAGTAATAATTGAAATTTTATTTTATGCGTTAGAAGAGAAAGGACCTTTGTAATTTGTGCTGTTTCTTTTGTAGTTTCATAGCTTCTTTGAGTAAACAAATCTCAGATGACTAAGTAATAATCAATATATATATACATATATATATATATATATATATAGGAGTAAAGTGACTCACTCGTTCACTCACTTACTCATCCATTCACTCCTTCACTCACACATTCGCTCACTCATTCACTCCTTCATTCACTCCTTCATTCACTCACTCATCCATTCACTCACTCATTCATTCACTCACTCACTCATCATGAGATCTCCGGAACTTTTAGAACTATAGACATGTAATTCGGCAGACAAGTTTTCTTTATAGAGTAGAGATCCACTAGGAACGAGTTCTGCAAAAATCGCTTCCCAAGGGGGTTTGCGGGGGCATTAAAGACAAGAATTCCCGTTTTTAACACATTAGATCTGCAATCTAGAAAGTTGGTAAGCTTGTTTCTTTTGTTGATAGATCACTAAGACCACGTTTTGTAGAAATATAGTTCTGGAGTCTTCCACAGAGGTATAAAAGTTAATGTTTAGGTATTCGCGTTTAGGATATTATTTATTTATTGACTATTTAATTATATTTATTTTACTTCGCTATTTTACTTGTTATATCGTTCTTTCCTTAGAGTTTATATACAATTTGCAACTTACTTAAAATTATTCAAAATATTAATTAAATTTTGTCCTTATAAAGATATTGTCAGTGTTCTATCTCATTTGTTATATTTTCAATTCACCCTTGCGAAAAGTATACCTGTTGTTAATATAATACATACTAGGGCTCACAACATTACGCTACGCAGATTAAGAGCATTTATACGAAAAAATGTTATAAGAATTTTATTAAAGTGTTATAAAAGGACTTGCTTCCAATGTTTTTAATTGGATTTTCAATGATACAGTTGTATTCTGCGTTCTTTTACTAATTTAGCATGTTGCATGATTCTTTATTAATATCCCTTAATCAAGCAATAAACATCCAAAAGTCGAATGCATACATGTTTAACATAATTTTTCCCTTTCAAACGGGCTGGGGATTGGAAATTATCATTGCAGACCTATTACATTCCCTGGGAGCTGGTATCACCTTGTAGTGGGGCACTATATAGGTGGATACCAATTGCCACAATGTAATTTTTACCGCCCAGTTTCCTACCCAGAGAGAGGCACCTGAGCTCTGACGATGCGGAGTTGTACTAGAAATTTAATTTTTCAAAAACGTCCAAGCCAAACAGGCACTTTAGGGATAATTAACATGCCGCATAACCATACATCATTGATTATGTCGATTGGACATACAAGGCCAGCCCTAACAAACTACACTATCCAGCCGGCTGTTTAACAACATATACTTTTTTCCTAAAATTATATAATCAAGCAACACGTACATTTATCTTACATTTGCATTATTATTAAACACAGTAACTTATTTGTCTAAAATGTGATACATATTTTTGTCGATAAATAAGACAAAATATTTAGTGATATGCCAAAAAACAACTTTTGTGAACATAAATCTCAATTAAATAAGCACTTTCATCTCAGACTGGTTTCGGATTTGATAAAATATACTTCCGTTCAAATATTAATTTAAAATTTGTGACTGTAAATTCGTAATATATAAAAAATTATATTCTTGTGTTTAAAATAATTTTGTGTTTAAATTTTTTGCGTGTATATAAAGATTACGTTTTTTGTTCGTCGAAGTATATGTTGTGCTGGGTGTTTCTAAAAGAATATCGGAATTTTAACGTTTTATAGTATTTATCACATGAAGTTACAAGTATAATTCATACATTGAATGAAAGAGTAACTCAAACAGTTTTATCTACAAGTTTACAAATGTTCAATGTAAGCCCCATCTGTCACTCGGCATAAATAAAGTCGATAGGCGAGTTCATCCCAAACTTTTTTCAGTGTGTCTCAGGAAATTCTTGCAACATCTGCTTCCATCCTGTATCTTAAGTCTGAAAGGTCAGCTGGTAGCCGATGAATGAACGCACAATACTTTATGAACCCCTTCAGATAAAAGTCACATGGCGTCAGATCAGGTGAACGATTGTGGAAATAGCCATAGTTGTAGAACATCAAGATAGGCAGAAACCGGTACAGTTGGTTACCAGTTACAGTCAGTCTTGGTCGTCCCGCACTTTTACAAAGACAGACAGTTGTTTGAAACTGATGATACTATCTAAGAATGTTATTATCATTTGGAGGTTGACAACCGAACTTAATACGGAACGCTCGTTGCACAGTAGTAGCAGATTCTGTATTTGTTAACCGGAGAACATTAAACACTTTTTCTGTTTACGAGTCGTCGTTTTTCTACTAGCGCGTTAATCGGCAAGAAAGGGGGTAAATTAGCATACGTTTTGCGCACACATGCCTGTAAACAAAACCTTTTCAGTTGCTCTTTCATTCGATGTATGAGTCACACTAATATGTTATATGTAATGAATACTATATATAAAGCGTTAAAACTCCAATATTCTTTTAGAAACACCCGGTATTTGATCTGAACAACAACAATAAATTTTTTTCAATATATCTGTTGCAATCTTTTATATAAATGAGGAGCTATATTAAAATTTTACTGGAGCTTCATTCAAATTCGCATTCTGTCAATACCTGACTAGAATTTTCTATGATGATGATCAGTTTGTTTTCTAGTAATTAAAAAAGGTAGTTTGTAAAATAAAAAACCTATGGAAAGAAACTAACCCCAAAATATTCCACTTGATAATCCTGGTATAGCTTGCCTTAATTCCGCTTCGTGAGAGTCGAAATACGGATCGCACTGATACATAATATCCTCTGTGCTGTTCATGGTAGAATTTCCAACTGGATTGCAGTAGACATAGAACAATGAGTTAGAGATATTTCTTTCTTTAGAACACGCATTATTCGACGATAGAATTCTATCTCCTAAGGCACAAAAACTGAAACAAGAACAATTAGTTATAATAAAACATAAGAAATATCTATATATGTATTAAAGGATTTAGATATTCTATCCACATTATATTTTCTATACGTTTTTGTTCAATATTATTAAAAGAAAAAGGAGTAAAACATGTTCAACCCCACTTTTATATAAATTACTTTATATATAAGAGCTATCCTAAGTCAGCTATGTTTATATAATACTGTAGCATCCATATATATATATCCTTAAATTATATTATTTTTGTAATTTTTAATATATCCTTTCCAAAATCTTATGTCAGGTTTATATCTTACAATTTTGCTTTTTTTTTAGTTTTAGTGATTATTGATTATTTATCTTTCTATAGTATAGAGAATTTTAGCTCTCTCTCTCTCTCTCTCTATATATATATATATATATATATATACTGCTGGCCACCGTAAATGCAACACCAAGAAAGACAAGAAAAAGCACAACAATTTGTAGATAACATGTTGTAGATATTGTAGATAACATGTTTTGTAGATAATTTTGTAGATAACATGTTGACCAAGTATCAAATGATTGAATTTATAGACCTGTGAAGTGTGGTTCCTGCCAGAATCAGTAGCCAGAGTAGCCGCCATTGTTGAAGATCACCGCTGTCACACGCCTCGGCATTAATTCAAAGAGACTTTGGATGTGTTCTTGGGGAACAGCAAACCAAGCAGCTTCCACACTTTGCCAAAGTTGATCTGGTGTGGCAGTTGGAAGTGTAATCTGAGTCAATCGTTGAGCAACCATGGACCACATGTTTTCTATCGGCGAAAGATCCGGAGAGCGAGCCGGCCAGGGAAGCAATTCAATCTGGTGATTGAGGAAGAACCTTTGGACAGTGCGTGCCACGTGTGGTAGCGCATTATCCTGTTGAAATATGGCTGTGGCCAAGCCCTGAAGGTAAGGAAGGACAACTGGCTCCAACACCTCAGAGATGTAGCGCTGGCTGTTTAAAGTACCGACAATGCGTACTAGAGAAGTGCGAGAGGGATATCCAATACCACCCCATACCATAATGCCCGGTGCAGAACCAGTGTGGTGGTGCATAACGCAGCTGTTCAGCATCCTCTCTCCACGGTGTCTCCAGACTCGAATCTGACCATCGTGGTGTTGCAGACAGATGCGTGACTCGTCAATAAAGACAACTTCATTCCATTCTGCCACCCACATCCTACTTTCATCGCACAATTGGCGATGGAGACGTTTGTGGTTCTGCGTCAAGGGTAGACCAAGCAATGGGCGTCTTGCGGACAGACCACTCTGCTGTAAACGGCTTCGAATGGTACGCGCAGACACTGAATGATGCTTTACATACTCAATGTGTTGTTCTATGGTTCGTGATGTGACTGAGCGATCCGTCACTGCCATGCGTACCATTTGCCTGTCCTCACGTGAAGTGGTGCACTGAGGTGGATGCGATCGACCACGTCGGTCCATCGTACTCTCCTGCATCCAACGGTCACATATCCGCATTACAGTTATTTGGTTTCGTCCAACACGACTACCGATTTCCCTGAAAGATAATCCACAATCTCTCGGTAGGCCACTATCCTTCATCTGTCGAACTCGGATACTTGATCAAAAGCTGATCGCTGTTTTCTACAAGACATAACTGATCGTTTTTTGAAAAAATCGGAAGAAAAACATAATTGCCGAACTTGAAATCGTCGAAATGTCCAAGCCTTAAATGGCGCTTTGAGGTGGCGTCACAGGCGCGCGTGATGTGTGTCTGCGCTGAAATTCTAATCATTTGCATATCTCAACTCCGCTAATGCATGTTATTTGCATGCTTCCTTCATGGTGTTGCATTTACGGTGGCCAGCAGTGTATATATATATATAACTTTTAAATTAGCAAAGTAGTTTATTGAAAACTTCAGAATAAAATTTCAAATTACTTTTATTTAAATAACCAATATTCGTTCATATAGATATTGGCTCAATGAGATTTGTATTTTATTAAATATATATCTCGGTTTCATTCAAAAACGTAAATACGATACTATAAGTAAGTCAGAATACGATTCTCATTATCTTTATAATGTTGTCTGCCCCTTTCAGTTTCTTCTACATTTATTTTTCGAATACTTACAGAAAATTAATTCTTTTCCTTTCGAAAAATAACAAATGTATAAAAAATATACAAAATATGCTCTTATTTCTAAATATACGCATTTATTTAAATCTCAGAAATGCTCTTAATTTACCAATAGAAAATTCAATGCAGTTGTATTGTGGAAAAAAACCCCTACACACATGGAATTAAACGTTTATAATGTATCGCTTGCGCTATCAGACGTAATAAATAAAACATTCGATTACAGAGCTTGTTTACTTTCTGTATTTTTTTTTGACATTGAAAGGGAGGAGTAGAAACAATAAGAATGGTTAATCGCATTTGTTATAAATGAATAGTAATGGATGAGAGAATTCTCAAACTCAGACAATTTTTTTTAAAGAATTCGTGTCGATAGCTTTTTGGTGCTTTGAGTTAAATTCTAAAGATGATGTTTCGAGATAAAATCGAAAGTTCAAGATAAAATCAAGTGTCTTTCTTTCTTTAAATTGCATTTTACATAAAAATTGTGCAAGAAAAAGGAGGCCAATGATGCACAAAATTAGAAATTGTTTATAATGGAAGGATTATTGTTTAATCATATTTTTGTTTCGTGCAATCTTCTTAGTTCTTTAATATTGATTCTTGATGATGGAGATTTGGAACACTTATTGAAAAGTCTTAACTTTATCTAATTCTTTTCAAGTAAATTAGAAAGCAGCGAGGGAGTAGTTATTAACGTATCACAAAAAACCAACGGACCTTGTAATTTTGAGGCATGGTTAAATGACGGAGATGATGCTTGTGCTGGCACCCCCTCTGCGAACTTCCACACCATGCCAACAGTAAGAATATTGAGGTTGACAGATTTAATGCACATCAGACACTTTATATAGCTGGTCTTCAGTGGCATTAGACTCGAAATCATCACACCGCAAACACGAGTCCATTACCATAACTACTAGGTCACCATGGCCACAAATTACAAATCAGAGAGAGAGAGAGAGAGAGGTTTATTTTAAGCATTCATTTTATTGCAGAATATATATGAAATAATCAACACAGTAAAAAATTTTATCTGTAATTTTGTTGTTACTATTTGAAAACTCAACAAAATAAATGCGCTTTATTTAAATTCAAAATTTTTGGATTTTTCTTCCTGAAACGTCACAGAAATAATACAGAATTAAATTCATCAAATTTTACTTATCGGTTATAAGCTATTGTTCTAGAATCTTCAAACAACTGCACAGCTCTTTATTTCGGCTTTTATAATAATTCATTTTTATCGCATTAATATTCATTGGAATATCGATCTCTGAAATTTGCTTGTTAACCATTGTGAGATATAATGCAAATCAACCATTAATTTAACTTATAATTGAATCAGTTGAGTCCACACCATTCACTTCAGGGAATGCTCTAAGCTCAAAATGGCGAGAGAGGTCCTCTTGGGGATTGAGGCTTTAATATGCAGCAGCTTCCATTATTCCACAGTATGAGCCTTTTATTAAATTAGGACTCTGACTACGGTTTAACTTTTAGCATGATCAATGTAGGATAATCTTTAACCATAGTCAGTCCGAATTAGTTTTCCATAATCTAGCAAGTACCGATGCCACATGTTAGAATTTTTAGTTCCGGCCTGGAAATAAACTGAAAAACTGAAAATAAACTGAAAAACACGCTTTTATTGTAGATCATTTTTTGTTTGTTGTATTTGTATTAACCAAAAGCGTTTTCGCTTTAAGTATGTATGCATCTTATAGTCGCTAAATCTGGAAATAGTCGACAAATCTGGAAATGGGAAATCGTTAATACTGATAATCCTGATCAGGGCAATGGTACAAAAAATTACTAAATTTTTGTATTGTCATCAGTCCTTTACAAGTATGCAAAGTTTCGAATTAATAGGAAGCTTTATAGCGGATAAAAATCGATTATCAAGATTCCGTTACATACAGATGAAGCTGATAAAAGCGTGTTAAGGTATTCGACTACACGTTCTGAACCATGATTTTTCAAAAGCGTATAAATGGATAATATTTATGATATTTAGTGTCACTTAGATTAGAAAATGTATATAAAATTGTTTTAAGAATAGTATTACAATAAAAAAATTATTTAAGGGGACTTGGCACCCTTTGAGCAAACTTCTTTATTTACGTATTTAAAAATTATATGTTAGTATTTTATACGTTTCTATTCAAGAAAATGTTACCAGATGAAAATTTTCATATATTATTCACACAATTTTAAAAATTTTAATTTTTTGAAGAAAAAATTGGGAAAATTTTAAAATCCTACTCCTTTTGTAAAAATTAATTTTTTGACCTGAAATTTTTTTATAATACTCTTATGGATGATCAAAACAACTTTAAGGATCGATTTTAGAATAACTTCATTCGTTTTTGAGAAAAAAGAATAAAATGTTGATATACAGGCTAAAAATCAACGAAAAAGCCAACATGTCTTACATTTTATTTTTTTTTAAAAAAGTATTCAGTTTATAGCAAAACGGATCCCTAATTTTATTACATGCTTTATTTTCAACACGCAAGAAAAAAATTGAAGTGATTGGTAAATAATTGTCGAAGGAGTAGCATTTGAATGCACTAAGGTTTCGAAAAACACAAACTGAGAAAACAGGTTTAAAGTTTATAATTCTGAAAAAATAATTATTATAAGCTTAATGAAACTTAAAATACCACTTTAAGATATTAGTTATACGTTTTTCTTTAAATTAATTGCATTTTCATATTTTTTCAACCCACACATTTTTATAAATGATCAACTTTTAGAGAGTACTAATTGCCCATGAAAATTCAAGAAAAATGTTAAAATTTTTTTTTTCTGTCACGACAGAAATTTTAGCTGTTTTTCTTCTTATAATATTAAAGTATTACATTTGTATGAAAAATATATCAGGAAGAAGAACTGAAATTATAAAATTATTAATATAAAATGCCTTAATTTAAAAATTTTACATGCACACATTTCACAAGGAAGAAAAATTACATTATCGTATTGCCTCGGAAATATTCTGCTTTTAATACTACACATTCTTTTTTATAGTTATTATTTCTATTTCTAAAATAGATTTTTTTTTATCATAAAGCATTTTTTAGCTTTTTTTTCTAAAAAGGGGGTGTGGCTGTATTGCCTAATTTGTTTTCAAATGAAGTTTTAGTCAACTTCTAACTTTCCAACATGCACAAGTGATATATCAATCGAAAGATAATAATGCAAAGAATAAGATTAAATGAAAATTAAAAAAAACGATAGGTTTGTGATTTTTAGGGTACCAAGTCTCCCCTTAAGTACAATATTTTGACAAAAAATAAACATAGAATATTCAATTTTCAAAATGTTCTCCTTTTGTGAAAAATGCTTCTATTATGATAATATTTTGCCTGTCTATAGCTCAGACCTCTGCATAGAGGCTCAATTAGAAGTTTTGAAATATATCACTTAGAAGAGGGTTTATCCATGTTTTACGACAACAGAGGGGAGAAATTTTAAGAAAAAAACGCCGATAATTATTTCAATGGGTGCTAACTCTTAGAATAATGTGAATTTTTCAAAATTCATAGTTGAGCCTCTGTACAGAGGTCTGAGCTATATACAGGCAATATATTATTTTAATAGTAGCATTTCTCACAAAAGGAGAACATTTTGAAAAAAGGTTATTCTAAGTTAATTTTTTTGCCGAAATATTGTATTTAAATAATTGTATTTTGTCAAAATGTCCTTTAAACAATTTTATACATGTATACTAATCTAAGTAACACTAAATATCATGAAAAGTATCCATTTATGCGCTTTTTTAAAATCACGGTTCCCAACGTAGTTGGTTACCTTAAAAAAGCTATAACCAAGAGGCACATCGAGAACTTACATTGCTTTACAAATAAATAAAATAAAACCACTGTATATTGAGTATTATATTATGATTGCCTCTCTATATTGATCAGCTTGTTCTCATTCCTTAGGGGATCAAATTGCAGTCGTTCACCGGACTGGAGGTAGCACATAACCTTGTCGGGCTCTAATCTCTGGTCAGTGAAGTTTGATGACTCTAGAATCTAATATAAAAAGCATTTAATGTGCAAGAGAAACTTGTTTTTAAAAGAAAAATATACTTTTATGTGGGAAATATTCAAAATTAATATTAAAAACGTTTTTATAAAAGATACTGAAAGCAGCAGTTTAAATATCGGTAGTGTTGGCGGGGCATAGCCTAATCCAGGGATGGCGAACCATTGGCACGCGTGCTATTGATGGCACGTGGCACAATATTTTGAGCACGCTACCGATCAAAACGATCAACCGCGATTGATTCTTAAATCAAGGAAGTTTCAGTGAGATTTTCTCAGATCAAAGAATTATCAGAAATGCTCAAATTTATTATGTACCCTGATGTGACATGGTTTAATAAACTGAACTTGCCCCAATTCGATTGGTTGGAAATTGAGGAATTTGAAATGCAACTTATTGATTTCTAGTATAGTTCAATATGGATTCGAAATTTTATTGAAACAAGGAAAAAGTTAGAATTGATTGAAACTGAAAGATTAACAAGCAATATAAGTAAAAATGCCTGTAAAGAAATGTTAGAAACAATAAATTAGATTCCAGACACGTTTAAGGTATCTGACTACGTTCAGAACCGTGATTTTGCAAAGTGCATAAATGGATAATTTTCATGATATTTAGTGTCACTTAGATTATAATATATGCATAAAATTGTTTAATGGAGATTTTGACAAAATTTTTTTATTTAAATATAATATTTTGGCAAAAAATTAAATTAGAATAATCTTTTTACCAAATATTCTCCTTTTGTGAAAAATGCTTCTATTATAATAATATTTTGCCTGTATATATCTCAGACCTCCCTACAGAAGCTCAACTAGAATTTTTGAAATATATAACTTAAAAGTGAGTTTATCCATGTTTTACGATAACAGAGGGGAGAAATTTTAAGAAAAAAACGCCGATAATTATTTCAATTGGTGGTAACTCTGAAAATAATGTGAATTTTTCAAAAGTTCTAGTTGAGTCTCTGTAGAGAGGTCTGAGCTACATACAGGCAAAATATTATTATAATAGAAGCATTTTTTATAAAAGGAGAACATTTTGAAAAAAAGTTATTCTAAGTTAATTTTTTGCGAAAATATTGTATTTAAATAAATTTTTTTTTGTCAAAATCTCCTTAAAACAATTTAATGCATGTATTCTAATCTGAGTGACACTAAATATCATGAAAATTATCCATTTATGTGCTTTTTTAAAATCACGGTTCCGAACGTAGTCGGATACCTTAACTGTTTGAAGAAGCAGGCTCATGCTATATTAACCATATTTTCATCGACCTATGCCTACGAGTCATTATTTTCAGAGATGAATAACATTAAAGACTCGCTTAGAAACCATCTGGCAGATGACTTCAATTCAGCATGCATTCTGTTAAAAGTAACATCTTATCCAATCCTAATATAATTTATTTGTCATCTAATCTGCAATAGTAGGAATCACACTAATGTTGCTTTATATAATTCGAATTACACGTTTAACTAAAACATTTACTACTATAAGATACAAAATGTATTTTTTCGTAGTAAATAAAGTTTTGAGTTCTTAGTACTTAGTTTTATTATTTTCCCAATAATCACAAGTCAAAATTATTTGACGGCACGTCTATGCCTCCCTAAGCAATTCTTTAGAAAGAAATGGCACGGTAATCCACAAAGGTTCGCCACCCCTGGCCCAGCCAATCCGGTTGCAGCAAAGAAACCCGACGTTCCGAAGCAGAAAACTCTTCGGTGAGAATATAAGCTCCGTGGGTGAGAAAAAGTAATTTGATTGGTTGACAGAAAAAGTCGGGTACAAGTAGATCGTCAAAATTAGAATCCAATCAGAGTAGGAAAGTAGTTCACTTAGCATCTGACTGCAGTCCATGGATGTTCATTTTAAGAGAAGGAAATAAAATAACTAAATTATGTTAAATTTAAAAAAAAATATGTATAGGAATATACTCTCTGGGTTGACCAAGATGTTTCTTGGCCTGTTGAAATTAGGATTTTGGATATTCATTAAAAATGAGTTACTTGAATCTTCCATATTTTTAAACAAAATTTAAAGCATCTTTACGTATTTGCTGTATGGTTGGAATTCTGCACGCTAATTTGAGGTCTGATTTTCTTCTGTACCTTGAGCGTTTCTGATGTACCTTTTCTGACGTACGTTTAGAGATTGTCTTATGATAACGTTTTGGGATTTCTCTAATACCAAATTACAGAAGTATCATATTAGTACACGGTTTAGTTTCACATTGTGTTCAACATGTACTTAATCTTCTAAAGACACGCCAGTGCTTCTCAAACTTTCAATATTTGAGGCCCAATATTCAAACATAATTTTCATCGCACCCCCCTCCATGTAATAACAATATATCTACTGCAATAATAACTTACTTTGACGATAAAACTGCATTACGACTTTAACCTCTTAAGTGTCTCCTGCGTATATAAACGTCCCACCCAGCCAGTGCGTTAATTGCCCCAGTACGTCTTTCCGAAGTACGATCTTTTTTATCGATAAAATTATTCAAAAGACTTTGGAATGCAGTAAAATCTCTTTGAGAGTGTTTGCGAAGGATTTACTTATTTCAGAGGATTTGCTTATTTATTTCTATCCACCACCCCCTCCCTAAGTACACCACATATGCTTGCCTACGAGCCAAATGGTAACATTGGGGAACGAATCGCGTAATTTTTAATCGGCATTTAAGGCATTAGTTATATACCGTACTATTTATCAAGATAAATTTTAATGTTTGTATATAATTTTACATGAAAAGCTTATGGGATCGCTTGTAATTATTAAATTTATTCCTAACTTAGTATTGTCAAATTAATTATAAAATACATTGCGCAGTAATGATATATTTACCTGCATAAATGTATTATATAAGTGTAAATGTGTATTTTATTTTTTATTATGTCAGAATGTATTTTGTTTTTTATTTATAATAAATCAATAACTTTTTTTAAAAAATCTTGTGTTTTCGACTTTTCAATATGCTCGCGTCCCCTCACAGGGTTATCACGCCCCACAATTTGAGAAACACTGGCTTACGCTATATATGAAGAGAAAAAATTTAAGAGAGAAAGAGTAAACATACTAGGTATCAGGCTTTCCATCCATGTTGACGAATACACCCACATAGACGCAAATAATCGAAATGATCACACACAGCAGTGCAATCGGAGCCAACTTGCTGACGAAAGCCACACCGATGTACACCATGATACCCACCAGAACAAGTAGTATAGTTCCATAGGTTCGATAATTGTTATACTTTACCTCTTGATCGACTCGGAAGTCACCGTAGAGCGAAAGTTGAGGCGTTAAGTAATTCTGAAAGAGTACGTGAATTATCATACTTCTCTTCTAAACATAGGAATGTAGGAAAAAATTAATTTTCAGTTTGTTTTATAAATTCGAAGTAAATGCGTAAAAGTTATCTAATTAAAAAATATTATTTTTTATACATTGTTATTCGAGAAATCTACTTATAAATTTTCATTTGAATGTTTTCTGATATTTATTTCAAAACAGTCCCAGAATAAATTAAGTTCGTTTGTTTTAGAATTTGTGTTGGAAATTAAGGTTTAGTTCGTGTGCATTTGGATTATTCTAAAAAGACAAGAATGACGATCATAACATTTTAACTTATGCACTATAAATAACAATAATATTGGAATAAATATTCTGCAACAACAATAAAAATTCTATAAAATAATATGAAAACAAAATAGTAATATTAAAACTGGATGATTATTAAGCATAAAATTGACAGTAAGAAACACAATAACATAACCATACTAGGAGTGCTGAACTGTCATTTATTTAAAATTACGGTAGAATTCCCAAAACGTGGAAAATTAATAAGATTAAATTATGGATTAGTTGACAAAACTTTAGCATCAACACTACAACATATTAGGTTGTCAAGTATGAAATGGAGCAAAAAATGCACATAATTGAATTCGATTTTTTTCAACAATAAAAACTAAGATTTTCAGATGATCTGTTAATTTTTTTTTCAAACTAAAATATGCGTTAGAAAGAGGAAAAGATGTACCTTTCACACGAAAAACAAATTATGCCAAAATACGGCGTTTAAATGAGGTTATGTGTAATTGAGATAAATAACAGGAACTTTGCTCCATTTCATACTTGACAACCTGTGACGAATCTGTACGGAACCTTTCCACTAATCTTCTTAGGCGTTTTTCTGGGGAATATAAATTCGCGTTTATTTCCAATCAACTCCAAAAAGAGGTACGGGATATTTAAATTAGATAAGGTATTTAAGTCGAGGGTTGCGAGATAGCAAGAGAGATGATGGTAGGCTATTGAGCCAACAACGTTAAAAGTAAAACTAGAAGATTCAAAGAGATTAGATTCGTGAAGACGTCGTGCTGCTAGACGTACCAGAAAGCTGATATAAGCCAGCGGTAAATATAATTCACGTACGCTTAAAGTAAGCGTCAGTTTGAGATACTTAGTTAAAGTTAATGACAGTTAAGAATTCGAATACGCGTGTGTTTCTCGGATCTCCTATTTCGGTAAACCTTACTTGAGTTGAGCTAGATTATTAATTAATTGTATTCTTAGTAATTTAATTTAATATAAAGGCAAATCCCTTTAGAAGACGTAACATTATTGTATTATTTGTTATCAGAGATTTTTGAAATTACGTGGTCCGTCGCCAAAAGCCCTCGTGTAGCTGAACAGTGCGATGTTAATATTCAATCAATCAATCAATCAATCAGAGATTTTTGAGGAAATTATAACAAAAATAAATAATATTATTATTCAAAATGGCTTTTGGTGGTTCTTTGTCTCAAATTAATCTTGGTGTTCAAGGTGTGACTTAGGGGGTCATCACAAACCTAATACAAGTCAGTCATGGGAATATTAAAATTATTAACCGCGATATCTCAAGAATTAAAACCCACAATAACCTGAAATATCCCCCAAGAAAAATGTCAGGTGGTAACAATAATTTTATCTTTTCAAAGTCTACAAAAAAAAGAGTCTGAAATGTACCAAAAAATGCGCGCTTCTTTATATAGTTTCTTATGCAAATGGTTTTGTTTCTCAAAAATTTTAACTTTAGCTTTTTATTTCGAAATATATGAAATTCAGTTACAGGAATCCACATCTTAATATCTATAGATCTATATTTTAGTTATCTAAGGTGAGAAAATTTATAATAAAACATTGCTGCAGACCGTACATAGTCAGCTGTACTGGAAATAATGAAAGTTCTCCATGTTCAAGTTAGTACAGTAATACTTCTTTCATATTGTTAGACTGAATGTATGTATGTTTGTGACCCTAATGCTAAAATTAATATTCTCAAATTCAATTATAATATATTCAGTATACCATTATACATATGTAAGTTCTGTTCAAAAATTATCCGACCTTAAATTTTCCCGCGCACAGTAGAAATTTTAAAGGGGCGCCATGTGTACAGAGGGAAGTGACAGCTTAATGAGTATGTTTGAACTTCCCCTTTCGCTCCAGTATACCAGTTGTTACCAACTAGGCATGAGGGGCTGCTATACGTCGTAGGATTTTTATTTCTCTGAAGTTGACTGAATGACTTGGGCAGAGGGGTATTACAACAAATTTTGTCAAAATCAGCAATTCGTAAGATTCAGCAAGTGTTTGGAGAGGATGCTATGTGTGTTTGGGAGGGGAGGGTCATACAAATTTAGTAGTGGTTTAACCGATTGAAAAGTGGCCGCACGTCTGTAGAGAGTGACCAGCATTCTAGGATGCCACAAACCACTCGAAATGCAGCTGTTGTTGAAAAGGTGGGGAAATTTGATAATGAAAGATCATTATTTGATTCTTCGAGAGATTCCCGAACAAATTGAGATTAGTTCATGCTATGCACATGCAACTTTGTGTGATCAAGTGCTCAGTAGTTGAGAAATTTGTTTTTAAGCTTCTGTAGATGGAATAGAAAGAACTCCGCCTTGCAGTTGCACAGAACCTACTGAGCACTATTAGAGCTGAATTTAGCAGAACGAGAATCTGCTGAATTTGGCAGAGATGAGATAGAGCAAAAGCGATGGCGGAGTTTAACACCATTCCAAGATAAGCCTTTTAGAAGTGTTTTCGGCATTGGAAAGAATTCTGGGGCTAAGTGCGTTAAAGCGTAAGGGTCCTACTTTGAATTTGATTAGGATCCCAATCCTGTAAAGTAACTAAGATACTTTTTCTGGGCAATGTTGAATACTTTTTGAACAGACTTTGTATACACACACAAGTGAGGTACATTAGTAAAATTGAAATGATTCCATCAAATTATGTTCAAATCACGGAAGGGTACCCACCAGAAATATCTCTACGGCTCCTACTAAGTACATGGACCCCGCTAACGTCGTGGCTAGGTAGAAAAGTATACCCACTGCACCGCCGAATTCGGGACCCAAGGACCGAGATATCATGAAGTAGGAGCCTCCCGCTGCAAGAAATCAACAAATGTTTATTGAACACATATGAATGTCACTAAATATAATATTCAATGAGACGGATTACTGATGACGTGGAAAAAAAATACTTACCCGGTACTATACCATTCGTCGCAATAGCGCTCAACGAAATGACAGTGGTAAAAGTCTGCAAAACAAGAAAAAATCATTTTGTTGTAACTTTATAGAATTGTAATTATTATATAACTTTTCAAAATGTAAAAAAAAGTAAATAAGTAAATAAATAAATTTCTTTTCAATTCATCATGTTTTCTCTTTTTAAAGTGTTATAAAACACACTCTACTTATTCAATCCCTACTATTAGTTCACACTCTCCCCATATATATACATCTTATTCAAGTTTTCAATCGTTTATATATAAAATACTTTTTATTCATTCGCTCAAGTTCAAACGCAATTTTTAAACTTGTAGTGGATGACACTTGAAGTTAATACAGTTTTTTTCGAATATTAATTCATTAATTTTTATATCTAATGAATTCTTCGCCACTAGATGGTGACACAGTTTTATACTTTCAAATCTGATGCAGTAGAGTAGGAATTGATTAATTTTTTTTATATTGTTTTTTAAATTCTACTTTTAAGAAGAAAAAAATTGAGGAATAGAAAAAAAAATGTGAACATTTTTAAGTAAACATAAAGGGATACAGATCGATGATATCTTCGCTCTAATATTTATTAAAAAGGCTGTTATTTGAAACCCAGAGAATTTATATTTTGAAATCTAACATACAAAGTTAAAAATTTATGCAAGTTTTTGTCTGTTCTTGCTTGTTTTCCTAAGTAATGAGGTTAATTTTCAGTAGTACTTTTACAACAAAACATTATCTTAGAAATGTTTACAAATTCTACATGAAATAAAACACACACACACGAAATTAAGTATTTGAATTTATTAATTGACGTATTACGGTAATATCAGCTTATTCAGAACTTTAAGATTCTACAAAATTAAGATCAAAATTTTCAACCCTCTGAGACAATTGTGTTGCCACCATTTTTGTTTCGAGCTTTTGAATTGTTTCTTTTTTAGTTCACTTCTTTCAGCCAAAAAGATTTTGATATTTTGAGGTACTATGTTATTTCTTTTATCTTTCAAATCATATTTTCCTCCTATTGAAGAATTTTCGCATAATATTGTATTTCTGAAAGAACTGACAATAATGTTCCACATTAAGCCTTTGCATCAAAGTTCTAAAACTGTTTTTCATTCCTGAAAATTTGTATTAAATGTTACTGAAGAGCTTTTTTAACTCGTGTAAAATTCGTTAAATTAACTAGTTTCTTGTAATTATAAAAGATTTGAAACATCTAAAATTTTATATTATTTTTCATAAATCTTCAATTTTATACGAATTTTATAAGAACAGCATTAAAATATTTCACCTAATGATAAGAATGATATTTATATTTGAAAAAAAAATAGGAACTGGAATCCGAAATTATAAAAATGCCCATAAGCAAATCGGGGAACAAATAAAAAATAATAATAAGAGACTAGATTAAGGAAGTTGATAAAACGTTATATATAATTTTTTTCACATAGATGAAATGATTTTGTTAATTAAGATGTTTGCTTTAATGTAGACTCTTATTTTAAGATTCGAAAATAGTTTTATTTGGAAACCATATAATACTCAGATGGTTATCAAAATAATGGAAACACCTGTGAACAAAAGTGACATTTTTAAATGAGCTCCATAAGCTTTAAAATATAATGATAGCTACCAGTTTCTTATAAATAGAATGGTTGTAAGTGATAGCTTTATTGAAATTCTGTAAGTCTTGAATTTTTTTTTTTCAAAAGTGTAAAATGTCGGACCTCTCAGATTTTCAAAGAGGCCAAATTGTAGGAACCTGTCTAACTGGAGCAAGTGTGACAGAAATATTCCAACTTTTAGGCGTTTCTAGAGGTACAGTGTCTAAAATCTTGACAGTATACACACATAGCTGCAAAGTTAGCTCGGTCAAAGCAAAATAGTGACGAAAAGAGAAGATAATTGAAAGAGACCGATGGGTATTGAAGCAAGTTGTAATGTTTAAAAAACGAACAACTGTTGCAAAAATGGCCTCAGAGCTCAATCAGCATTCTCCAGTCTCTCAGTTACCGACATAAGGAATCTTCATAAACAGGACATTTACGGTGGTGCAGCAATTCCCAAACCACTTGTCACAGATGTTAATGCCAAAAATGGTCTGCAGGGGTATTACACTCTCAACACCTGATTGATTGATGAATGGAAGAAAGTAATATGGTCTGACGAATCGTCTCTTTCACACTTTTCCCTACAACAGGACGGATGCACGTTTAGAGGACACCTGCAGAAGTGTATGATCGTGATTGTGTGTGTGTCTCCTTTCAACTGTCAAGCATGGAAGTGGATCTGTCATGATATAGGTAACCGTGTCGTGTTTTTGAACCCCAAAAGGAAGAATCACTATGGGGAAGTATAGAAAAATTAAAGGTGACCAAATCCATCCTATGATGAAAACTTTTTTTCCTACAGGAGATGGAATTTTCCCAGGATGATAATACACCTATCCATGCAGCGGAACTTGTCAAATCATGGTTTGATGAACATGAGGATGAAGTTAAACATCTACTTTGTTCCGCAAAGTCAGCCGACCGCAATATAATTGAATCGTTATGGTCTTCTTTAGAACGTTCAATACAAAATTGCTTTTCTCCACCAGCATCTCTCCCAGAACTAAAAGTGGAATAATATTCCTCTAAACATTACTAAGAACTTGTATGAATTGATTCCTAGGGGAATCTAAGCTGTATTACATGCCAAAGGCGGTCCTAAACCATATTATTAAAATATTCTTTATAAATCTAAGATATTTCCCTTATTAATAAACACCTGTACCTCTAACCATCTTAATTTTGTTATGTGGCATTTATGCTCTTGACACCAATCTAGTGTTTTTATTTTCTTTCTTAATTTCCAGGAGAACAATACTTATCAATTATTAATTGATCCCAGGAAATTATTTCAGCTCAAATGGATAAAGGGTAGTTAAAAATCATTTTAATTAATTAATTTCTTGAATTTTATCAATGTAATTTTCAAATGCATAGCTGCATAACTTACACTTTCAATAGCTTCACAAATCATTGTTCACTGCCATATATCAAAAGTACTGCTTTGAAATATGTACATTCAGAACATATGCATTAATTCTCTTAATCTATTACAAAGACTCAAACATCATTACCTAGAAATTGTTTCAACATCAGTTTATGCCTGTTTAAAATGCCTCATACAAATGAAAGCACTGCCGATTGTTCTATACGCGCTATTCGTTTTTTAAACGCGAAAGACATGGCAAAATCAGAAAATCAGAGATATTAGTGAAGAGTATGATAAAATACATTAGGAATGCTTGAATGATTAAAAAACGTGTATGATGACTGTGCATTTAAGTTGACTGTGCAAACGTGTTCTAGGAGGAACTGTCCGTTGTTAATGTTATGACATAATGCAGAAAGCTGAGGAATAAGTTCGTTAAAGCAGATGCTGTATAATTTCGTCCTCAACTAATGGGTTTCTTCGAATTACAAGAAGTGTCAATTTTAATCAAATGGTGATGAAACGCTTACATTATCAGATGTTGTATTCAAGCTGATTTCCAAAATTCTGACTGATCTGCACAAAACCAAACGCTTAGGCAGTTCCTTGGCAAAGGAAATAAGTTTATTAAGGTATTCGACTACGTTCGGAATCGTGATTTTAAAAAAGTGCATAAATGGATAATTTTCATGATATTTTGTGTCACTTAGATTAGAATACATGCATAAAATTGTTTTAAGTTCATTTTGACAAAAAAAATTTATTTAAATACTATATATTTCGGCAAAAAACTAACTTAGAATAACCTTTTTTCAAAATGTTCTCCTTTTTTGAAAAATGCTTCTACTATAATAATATTTTGCCTGTATATAGCTCAGACTTCCGTACAGAGACTGAAAAATGATTTGTGAAAAATTCACATTATTTTCAGAGTTACAACTCATTGAAATAATTATCGGCGTTTTTCTCTTAAAATTTCTCCCCTTTGTTGTCGTAAAACAAGGATAAACCCACTTCTAAGTTATGTATTTCAAAAATTCTAGTTGAGCCTCTGTACAGAGGTCTGTGCTATAAACAGACAAAATAATATTATAATAGAAGCATTTTTCACAGAAGGAGAATGTTTTGAATATGGGTCATTCTATGTTCATTTTTTTTTCAAAATATTGTACTTAAATAACTTTTTATTGTAATACTATTCATAAAACAATTTTATGTACATTTTCTAATTTTAGTGAAAAATAATAATTATCCATATTCATAATGGATAATATTTATGATAAATAATTTATCATAAATATTATCCATTTATACGCTTTTGCAAAATCACGGTTCCGAACGTAGTCGGATACCTTTAGCCAAACTATTTTGGAATATGCCTGGTGTTGTCAGTGTTGCCTTTTTGTTTCGGTGAGACCCAATAAATGCTGACAATGACAGTCACTTTTGTGTTAGTGTTTAAAGAAGTAATCAATGCTACAACGACGATCACAATTTAAAAAGGACGCGTAGGAGTGATCAGAAAATCGCGTGTCATGCTTCTATGGGAATGGGGTTTAGAAGGCGGTATTTCGATACGATAATATCGTGTTAAGTAAATTAAAGTCAGGTTTTCATGTAAAAATAAAATTCTGAAAAAATTATCTTCTTTTTTTCAATTCCTATTAGCTTACTCTCTCTCTCTCTCTCTGTATATTTATATATTTATATATGAGTCGCCCAGAAGCCAATGTGGTTAAGACATTACAAATTGATTAACATTACAAATGATTGAAGTGATAAACTGTTTCCATTTACGGGACAATTGTTCTTTTTTTTTGTTGTTAAAATCTGAATTCCCAGTTTCGTATACTTTTTGCAATGATTTCGTTTCCCCAACAGCAGAAAGGAAAAGTTATTGCTTTCTCTGGAAAGGAAATAGGTAAGAAAATAGAGTCGCAGAGAGGAATATTTTTAAATACCATTACGTGTTGACTTGAAGATCACAGCAGGTTAATACGCTTTAAATTCTAAATTTATATAAATAATTAGTATATTAAAAAAACATAAATCGTTTCTGAAGGTCACTTTTTTATTTATTCAAATTTGTAATGGAATTGTATTATAATTTTTCATAGTAAATATTTTCATCGTTTTTGTTAACAGTTTTGCCTAAGAACAAAGTATCAAAACCTATTAAAACCACGAAAATCCGAACTGTTATAGATAGTTGACTTCGAACATAAATGGGGGCAATAAAATTTGATGGCCGAAAATTTCTGTGGGGAGTTTCAGAATACCAGGAACATAAAACCGGATTTTTTGGCATTTATATTGATCGAAGAAAACGAAAAGTATTTTCTACAAGAACTTTCTGAACACTGAAGAACACATGACGACTCTTTCTTTTTTTAAAAGAATATTCTGATATAATTTTAAAAAAATTTGTTTTGTAAATATTAGTTTTTGCGGCTAATGGGGAATTTTATTTAAGAATAATTTTTGTTGTAAATTAATTTCGAGTAAAATTGAGTTTTTTTGCTAATTTGGTATTATTTACACCCTTTCATTTGGAAATAAAATAGAATTTTTAATTTAATTATTAAAAGTTTGCTTCTGTTATTACACTTAAATTTTCACTTTATTATGACATTTTATAATAAAAAAAGGAAAAATACCTCACGATAAGTTTCTTTCGCAGAGATATAAAAATCAGAAGCAAAACAAAAAAAAAACTTGTGTATTTCCCAGAAATTCAGAAAGTTTTATGGATAGTAAAAGATAAAAAAACGTATCATTAATCTTTAGATTTGATTAAATTTTTTAAATTAATGTGGCACTTTAAAGTAACGTAAGATAGCGTTTCTCAAACTGTGGGGCGTGCCCCCCTTGTGGGGCGTGACATCTCTACAAGGGGTGCGAGCGTATTAAAAAGTCAAAAACCAAAAGATTTTTTTAAAATATTATTAATTTACTAAAAGTAAACAAACAAAATACATTCTGACATAAAAAATAAAGTACACATTTACACTAAGTATTGAACTTATAAATATATCAGTGTTAACAAACAAAATACATTCTGTCATAAAAAATAAAATACACATTTACACTAAGTATTGCACTACTCAGTGCTACACAATGTATTTTATAATTAATTTCCCAATACTAAGTTAAGAACAAGTTTAATAATTAAAAGTGACCCCCTGTGCTTGTCATATATAAAATTATATACACAAATTAACACTTATCTTGATAATTTGTACGGTTTATAATAAATCCCTTAACTGCCGATTAAAAGTTACGCGGAGAAAACGAATAGATAAGAGCAACAAAAAGGAGCCTCTGAAATGAGTAAATTCAACGCAAACACTCTGTCAAGGTCCTTTTATTCAATTCCAAAGCTTTCGGAATAATTTTATGAATAGCAGTGCACAGAAAAGATCGTACTTCGAAAAGACGTATATATACGTCCGGTGCAATTAGCGCACTTGAGTGAGACGTTTATATACGTCGGTGGCACTTAAGAGGTTAAAGTAGTATCAAAGTTTTAGCATCAAAATATAGCATTACTGAACTCAATACATTGTTATTGTAGGAGGGGGCGCGATAAAAATTATGATTGAATATTAGGTCGCGAATATTGAAACTTTGAGAAGCACTGACGTAAGAACTTTTGACGACGTATTTAGTAATTCTAAGTCTAGATCATGAGACAAGAATGATACCTGAACTGATTCTTCATATTTTCATACCAAGACAACATGGAGACTTTGAGTCCCAACATATTTATTGTGCATTATTTCTTCTGAATAGCGGCTCTTCAGCAGCACCATTACTTAATTTATGACTCGACAACACTGGCCAAGAGTTTGTAGTCATAATTTACTCGGCTAACGAGGTCACTTTATTCTTTAGGAAAGGGATCGGCAACCTTTTAGCTGTGACGTGCCAAACCAATCTACCAATATGATTCAGTGTGCCACATAGAAGGACATTTTTGAAACAATTCGATTCCAGCAATAATGCATGCAGAGTTGAAGAATAGAGGTCAATAATATAAATTTACGGTCTTATTATATACTAATTTTGCATAATTTAAAGATATATTTCTTAGCATAAAAATAAATAGCATAGAACATATAACTCTCTATTTCTTCAAATTCTTCTAGAAATAAAATTGTACATATAGTATGTATTTTTAAACATATTTATATTAAAATAAGAAATAGACAACATAAAATATAAGTATTTCCTCTCATTATAGTTAATTCTGAGCATTCAGTTGTTAAACAATTTCTTTGCGCATTCAAAATATTTTTCATATTTGAGGAAAGATTTTATACTTAGATATGTAGAATAAAAAAAAAGCGGAAAGTAGAGTACATGCAATTTTCTCTCTTTAAACAATTGAATCTCTCCAGTAATGACATTCAATAATTTACAAAATAGCTGTAAATTTATCTGTAGAGTTATCTTTCAGACTTTTTCGTAATTCTGTAAATGTCTATGATTCTGAAGATGTTAGTCATATAAGGTCAAATACAAATTTATCAACATCAACATACATTCATCCAAAAATTGACAAATTCGTAGTATAGTTGTGGCAATCCCACTGGATTCCTCCCTGGAAACCAAGATTGAATTGAGGCAAAGAACGACCAGACAACATTTTTACAATAACAAATTATATTTATTCACTTGAATCAATTATCAACCATCAAATTACAAAGATTTATCAAGATGTCTACGTCAATGTGATTGACCCTAACTATTAATTTAAATCACGAAATATGAGGATTATCAAATATTAAACTCAATATCGAACGGGACTACCGGAATAAGAGGTCCGAGAGATACACACAATTTGAATTAATAGCATTCATTAACTTCCCACTAACTTTATTATATATTTACTTTTATGATCCGATAATCTAAATTTAAATATCACCTGCCTTTTTCTTCCTTACTTTCCAGGCGGAGCAAACTTTCCAATTGTAGATCGCTGCCTAATAATCAGCGAGACGCTAATCGCACAATCAACTTGAATCTTCTTCGAACTCCGTCAACCTTTCTCTTGGCATATAACCTCCTCTGCTAACTTACAACACTCTCCTTAAATACTTTGACTAATTTGCATATCCCGGTTTCTTCTTTTAGAGCTGGTTGGAAATATACGCGAATTTACAATCCCCAAAGACGTCCAAGAGTATTAGTGATAAAGTGCCGTACAGATGCGTCACATAGTGCAGAGTGCCACTAAAAATTGTACCACGTGCCATAGGTTGCCGACCCCTGCTTTAGGACATACCTTATAAAAACTAAATTGTAAAGTGCTAGCAGGTCTTAAGAATTGATACAATGATGCAAATAACATACGCTATACAAAGGTAGGTTCATAAATTTGAGTAAAATGAGGTAATATCTTGTGATTTTTCTTTTATAATAAATGAAAATTTGATTTAAAACATTTATTTTCATTTATGTTTCTTTTTTGTATATATTTGTCGCATTTCTAGACATTTCAGCATACTGTAAAATTTCCTAAATCGACTACCTCTCTATAAATAAATCACTTCAGCAAAAATTGACTCAATTATCCTACATCGGACACATCGAGCTAAATTCAATTGAAGACTACTTGTTTATATACTGAATCGTTTACTGAGTAAGTTGTATACTGAACGATTGGATTGTGGAACTCAATAGTAATTTACCGTAAATTAGAATGTTTGTAACATGAACTGCTGCTTTAACTCTCGCTACTTCAATAAGCAAAGTATATATATAGATTCCGCTTCTTAATCTATTACACTTTTTCTTAATTATAAGCATTTTATTTATTTTTGTTTCTGTTGCGTGTCGATCAGTGGTTTTCTAATTTTGAAGCGCAGTCCCCAGAAAGGCACAGAAAATATAAAAAAAAAAACACGAAACGTTTAATAAAAATATAATTTTCACAAAATAATGTACACAAATTAAAACATATAGATGTAATAAATTGGTAATATAACATTAAATTTTATTTCCTATCCCATTTTAGCATTAAAATAAACAGAGCAAAAACGGAAAGTTCTGAGAAACAGCTTTGTGGAATAAACTCTACCATTTTATTGTTAATTACAAATCAAATAATTTTGAAAACAAGTTATAAGGTCTTATTTGAATTATAAATACATCTTGCCACTCCCAAAACTATGTAGATTTACAATTTTCAACAGATAGGAACTGCTTAAAATCGAATAATAATGTACAGGGTATCCCAAACCGTGAGCAAAATTGCAAGAGAGTTCGAGAACATCGTTAGGAATCAAAATCACACAGGAAAGCTTAGTCGGGGAAACCGATAGGTAGTTATGTACGCTACTAGATAAGATCTGCACTATAACTACTTTATTTCAGATGTTGACTGAGTGTAGTAACCATGAATGCTTTCATGAATGCCAAGTTGATGGATATGTACTTCGTCTATGTTGTAGTGCAGTAGTTCTTAAACTTTCGATCGTCACGCCTTTTCTCCTCCCCGTAAGTATTAACCTGACATCGTGGACCTTTAAGATTTTAAACACCCCTCCCTAACATCCAACACACTCTCTCTCTTGCTGAGGGAATTAAAGGTTTCCCAATAATCTTACTTTTTAGTACTTTTTCTTTCTTTAAGGAAACAGCAAACATCTAATTAAAAATATTATAAAATGCTAATTTCAAATGAATAAGGTGCTTTACTGTAGCAAAAGTTTTAGTGAGAAGGATGTTGCTGATTTTCTTTTACGAGTGTTGTTACATCTGGTGTAATATTTGAGTTAGTAGAAGAGAAAAATCTTAACATTAAATGACAGACCTTTTCTTGGACCTCCAAAATGGGGGCTGGGGACCCACGAGGGCCCGCAGACTACAGTTTAAGAACCGCTGGTCTAGTGGAAAGAAATACATGTACTGTGCTACTCAGTTATATTGAAAAAGATATCCAACGAGCTGCCAAACAAATTGCCAAATGTTCGCTGGGTAAAGGAAAATATTGCTCGCAAGGGTGCAGAATAACAGGCAAATATTTCCTTTTGTGATTGCTCACAATTTTTCAGTTCTTTGTTGAGTAGTAAAGTTTGTTTATACCTGTTGAGATAAAACATAGTTAAATTTTAAATTTCTTCATGCGCTATATCTACCCGATGTTGAGTGCTATTGGTTTCCAAATAAATTCCATAGCCGTTGGTTAAATCAGGGGTGCCAAACTCGCGGGCCGCATGTAGCCCTCAACTAACATTTTTGCGGCCTAGTCAATATATCGGCACACAATAATATATAATATAACAAACTAACACAGAATAAAAATAAGATAAGTGTAGAACTCCCTAAACGTTTTTTAATTATATTCTTTTTTTTGCTATTATTAAACAAAATGCGTACATTTATTTTGAATATACCAAAGGTAAATCCGGTACCTACGCTTTTATAAATATTGTTTCTTTTTTGCTGCCAAACTAAAGTTAAACCTTGTTTGTTTGGCCCAAGTTAGACTTTGAATTTGACCCTTCAGATTTAAATACTTTATTTACAGTTTGAGAGGCACCAGAGCAAGCTCTGGTTTATATCATAGGGAGTGACGTGACGTCATTTCACCCCAGTACCGCTCAGAATACGGCTATTTTCAGTTAATTTCGCGCTTAATATCTTTTTCTATTGTTGTCCTTCCTGTGTGTCGTTATTTACCACGTCCAGGGATAATATTTGCCCATGTTTTCCAATGTAATTAGGATTTTTAACCATGTTCCTTGCCTCTCCTATTCTTGCAGCCTTATTTGGGGCTCTTATTAAAATTATAAATTTGAAGTTCCCTTCAAAAGGTTTCAAATAGGTTCATGAGTTATACTTATTTCACTTTGAACAAGTAATTCATATAATCATTTTCATCCTTCGGATTTATCCTCCTATTATATATGCAAAGTTTTTGATATTCTGAGTTTTAAATAACAAAGAGATCTTTCATGTATTCTTTCTTCCTTTTTTTCCTTTTTAAATAAAGTCATCAATATTATGATTGACTGCGTTGATATTGTAAGCAGTATTCATTTTTCTGTACCAGCAAGAAGTATGATAAACTATCTCTCTCTCTCTTATTTTTTTAGTTAACTTTGTTTTAACTATTAGTTTTTTTCTTTACTGTGCATTTCCTTTACGTAAATAAATATATTATAAAGCAGTTAAAATTATATCGGTAATGAGAGAACAATTTTGCATGAGAGCAGGGATCTTTTCCGCACTTCGCCTTAATAAAAGAATTGGTAGGAAAAAGAAACTAGCTACGAATCCCTCTTACACGATAAAATTTCCATAGAAGGAACATGCAAAAAAAGAGATAATAGATACTCTATATCATTCTTAAATACAGTAATACCTCGAACTTACGAGATAGGTGGGAATAAGCGATAAACGCGTAAGTAGAATTTGCGTAATTCGGGGTATAATTTCGCATATAAATATATGTTAATTATTTTTGGTTGGGACCGAAGACGAAAGTAATAATTTAGAAATTTTTTTTAATAAATTCTTAGATAACACAAATATAAAATCGCAAACGGGAGTTATTTTGATGTAGAAGGTTTCATAAAATCTAACAAAGTAGTCTCTGCCAGCTCAAGGATTTTTTTCTCCTGTAAAATTTCCTCTTTCCATGCTAATACTTTTTTATTTCTTGTTTTGTTGAGAAAATATGTCCTTCGTTGGAGTCCGTATTTTCTAAAAAAATTGTAACTCTTTTCGATTAAACTGAGGCCATCTGTCAAATTCCTAACCTCCATTCTATCATCTGATTGAACAGGGTCTAAAGACTCTTCAATGTCTTGCTCTTTCTCATGCATCTCTATTAGTTCATCCATTGTCAACTCCTGATTGTAGGAATCCAGCAGTTCTTGAACGTCATCATTATCCATTTCTAAATTTATTTGTCTAGTAACCGATATCTTCTTCGATCACATTATCAATTTTATTTGGCTCTGGCACTGATTCCGCCTTAGTTGCAGTGATGGAAAAAAAAAGAAAGACGAATCAACGAGATTTGAAAATCACGTAACTTCGGGTTTGCGTAAGTCGAGGTATTACTGTAATACCTCGATGGTGGTGTGTGGGCATTAAGTCAATCGTGATTGACCGGGGGACTGTGTGCCAAGGACATTTTGGAGTGACGGCTTGAAGTTTAGCAGTTTGTAATTATTTACCGAAGAATTCAAGATTGACTGACAGTATGCAGACTCTTCTATTGATTATAACTGCAAGAACTAACTTTAGAGGAATATGTTTTATTTTTTAATGTATTTTGAATTGTTTCATCATAAATGATGCACTATTTGATATTATTACATTTCTGGTTATTACCATTATGTTTTTATCTTGCATTTTGATTTAAACGCGGTCTTAAAAATGTAAGATTTTTTTTATTGAAGTTTTGTAGGTAAGTACATATTCCGTATTTATTATTAAGATATAATAAACATTGTAGGCCTTTATCTTAGCTCACCCCCCTACGACATTGGGAGGATCGCAACACCTTGAAAAAATTAGAAGTAGCCCGTGTCCTGGATAAGTTAGCCCGCTCCTGCTGTTATATAATGTTTTGATTACGAACGATTTCGAATGTTTTCCGAAGCTATACATGAAAGTAAAATGCATGAATGAATTAGTATCGATTATCTTTTTTTATGCTTTGTATATCTCTATATTGATCAGCTTTGTCCGGATATTTTAATCAGTCAAATAAGGGAGAATTTCTACTGTATATTAAAATTAATAAAATAATAGTTAAGAATAGATGTATTATCTTACCACACAACAGCACAAGAAAACAGTTATGAAACCAACAAATGCTCCGGCAGTACCTACGATCCACACCAATCGAATGAAAAAAATGACACCGAAAATATTTTGAATACATGGTAAATATACTCCTGCTATCGTTCCTAGATTAGCTTTCTGTAAAATAAAAAACAAAACAGGGTTAGGTTTTCATTTTTATAAGTACAGGAGTTACATTTTAACCTAAAATTAAAAATTTTATTTCATTAATTTTACGTTTAATACAAAAAAATATTTATTCCTCTTCTATTAAAAATTTCAATTTTTATTGGATTCTGTGTTTAGGAAGTATATAAACAGTTAAAGATTTCATAAAATTTATCACACATACACAAGTAATTGATTTTGACAATATTTAAGTGCAATTAAAGAACATATGAATAAAATGAGTTAAAATAAAAAATATATATTTTTCTTTTTACAAATAAGTATAAAATTTTTTAAAGAAGTTTTCACCTTAGGGGCAGCTTTTCCTTCTTGTTGATCTTCCACGGTTGGTATAGATACATCATAATTAGCAAGCGTATTTAGAAGACTTGCAACATGAGGTCTTTCCGCCATTTCCTCCTGTAAAATAAAAAAAAGTGCATTTTTCAATGTTTGAAATTAATAGCGTGTTTTTAGCACTTTATGTCTTATTAAAAATATAAAATAATTTTTTGATTTCTCAGGTGTTATAAGATTTGAAAAAGAAAAATATTTAGTAGAAGCTATGTTTTATTAAAAAAAAATTAAAATTACACTGGTGAAAACAATTGAAGGGATAAATGTTTTTCTATTTTTCCTTTTTTCTAATAAAAAAAACCAAAAACTAATAAAGTAAATAAAATTAAACCTGACCAAAATATCATCTGATATAATGCCAATATATGGGGAAACAAAAATGGGCAAAAAACTGCATACTAAATAAGGAAACTGGTTACTCTTGTCCAGCACAGCTGCTGACCAACACCCTGTCAGTAAGAGAAAAACATGTCTAATAGCCGCCTCTAACAGCTGCACAACTCTCGCATTGGTGTTTCATACAGTTTATTAGGATCCTTATCTATCTCTTTGGCAACCGGACCCACTATTCCACCAAGGCACTCTTGAACTCACCGATGGTCATTCGAGCTGGTTTTCAAACTGCAATTGAGAGCCAGGGATGATCTATATGTGTTCGATAGGATTAAGGTCTGGGGACATGATAGACTATCCAAATTGTATATCTCCGATTGGAAGTAATCATCCATCAACTAAACCTTGTATGGGGGTGGGTTATAGTCCATAAAGATGAAATTAGGTCCATTTTCTCCCCCGAAAAGTCTGACGTAGGGCTTAAGGATCTCATCCCTGTACCGTTGACCCGTCAGAGTACCTCTATCGAACGCACGAAGGTCGGTATGCACGTCTGTCACAATGCCTGCCTAAACCATCAGACCACCTAAACCACAGTGGTCTTTTTCGACAATGTTAGAGGGCCGATATCGACTATCATGTATCCAGATGAGAACACGTCTCGAGCCACTGTCCAGACTGAATCGCAACTCATCACTGAAGAGAGCCCACCTCCAATCATCCTATGTGCGAGACTGGTTTTCTTGGAGCCATGCTAGGGATGCAGACTACAGAGCACCTGTCATACGACCCACCTGCATTAAGTCTCTGGACGACTGTTATCCTTGAAATGGATATTTTTGCTGCATTATGTAGTTTGCAAGACAGCTGTATCGGACCTATTACTTTTAAATCTCAAATAACTGTCTTGAGCAAACGTTGTTGCTCTTTTGCGGCCTCTACCAGGGCGGCGGAGCACTGTTCCTGTCTCTGTGAATTATTTCAATTGAGTGGACACCACATTTATGGAAACCCTGAGGTACCTACAGCAGGTAGTCTGTGATTGTCCCTTCTAGAGTCTTCCAACTACTCGCCGTCTTGTGGCATCGTCTACACGAAGACGACGGGTAAACAAAGAATTTTAAAAACAAGGATTGGGTTAAGCTGCGGTGTTTCAAAACTTCCTTGCGCAACAAGCTTCAGCGACCAAGTGATGTACCTCTAAACAAAAGTGATCACAGCACCATTGTCTTTCGAAGTCGCAGGTTATTATCTAAACGTGTTTAATGTGCACCGGTTTGTGGAAACGATGGATAAAACAAAAAGATGCGGCATATCTGAGTGGTGCTGGTGGGCGAAGAGAGACGTCAAAACGCATAGATTGATGCACCCATCAATAAGATGTGGCTGTTACCACTCTTGCATGTACAAGAGATCCTTAATGTTCCTATATCAACTTGAAACATTATCAGTCGATTGATTGTTAGTGGCCTGCCCTTATGGCATCTGTTAAGAGGACCCTTACAACACAGACGACTATTTTTGTAATGGTGGCAGGACGTGGACGATTGAATGGTTCAGAGTTGTGTTCTTAGATAAGTTCTTAGATGATATTCACCCTGTACAGCCCCGAAGTGAAAACATTTTCAACCCGGCAGCATCTGTGGAGCGGCCCATCGCGTAACAACTCGAATCATGGTTTCGAGGCCATTGTATATGAGAGCAATTTACCATTGATTCATAGTCACGCACTATAACGGCTCAACGTGAACTATGGCCATTGGTACTGCTCTTCCTTCGGGGTCCTTTTTTACCAGAAGGATAACGTCCGAGCGCACGCTGCACGCATCAGACAATATACTTTGCGAGATGTAAAGATGCTTTTCTGGCCATCATTCTTTCTCGATCTTTCACCAATCACACACGTCTGGCACTGCTTAGGAAGCCACTTGTCTGCCTTATTACTGTCATGGTCAGAAAAAGTACTGTGGCAAATGGTATGCGGAACCATACCCTAGGACACCCTTCATTACCTTGTATCGAGACGTGTTACTACGTATCTCGCTGTCCACTGTAGTATTACAACCTTCTGAGATGATATTATTTTCGCTCTGTGTTACAGATATCATATTGAAATAGACCTCACGTACTGTTCCTTGCTGTCTCTATTTGTTAGCCGAGTTTCTTCATTTTCTGGTCATTTACTTTCGGTGTTGAATTTTTAATACCTCAAAATGTTTATTATGAAATAATATTAGGGGAAAATTTCCCTCAATGAAAATTATGGCACACGTTGAATCCACGATAAAAATATCTAATTTTTTTAAAAAATGTTTTGATTAGTTACTAACATGCTGTAAAAACTAACTGCAAAGTATAATACTATAAATGTACCTTGTGTTATAACGTTTAAGCTAAAATATTTTATATAACTCAAGATTTTAAGATTAAAACAATGATTAAAAAAGTTTGAAATCGGATTATTTAGACTTGAGAGTTTGCATGCAAAAATCCAACTCTTTATAGATTTTCCATATAATGCGTAATGTTGCTAATATAATAGTTTTGATTCTCAAAAAGGAGCATAAAAACAAACAGGAGGATTTTTGAATACTCCAAACGAAAAAAACAAACAAATTATCCAAAGATATTTTTCAAAATATTTGCTTTCTTTATCTTAATAAATGTTATAAAATACAAAAAAGAGGAAAAAGCAACTCATATTATTCAAAAGGAAAAGCTTTTGTTTGGCACAAATGTGTGTTTCCTTTTCAACCTACAAATTACTCTCTCAAGAACGCTCGAGATTTCTATATTTATTTTTAACATATTTGGCAGAATAACTTTCATATTTATGAGTCTTATCACGAAACTTTATTGTTATTAAAATCCATTCGATGACAGATGTGATGCAAGGAAACGACTCTAGGCTTCGACAGATATCTGGATTCTTTCACATATATATTGATTTCAGTTTTCAAGAAACTGTAATGTAAGGTATTTGATATGTTCAGAATTGATATTTGCGCCACCAATATTGAGAGAGAAGCTTCAAAGTTTTAATTCCTCAAATCTATCATACAATGCCGGATATTTTGTTACTTTTCTTCCGATTATGTTTCTCTCAAAACAGGAAATTGAATTTTTCCAAAATTTGCAGTTATATAAAGCAATTTATCGTTCACGATAGCAAATTTTCATCATTCTCTGAATTTAAAATTGGGTCATTACTTTTTTAATCATAACTTTACTAGCCATTACCATCCCGCTTCATTTGGTGTTTCATGGCATTTTGATATTGTATATTTTCTTATTTTCATTGTTATCTGTCCTAGTACTAAGCTTTTAATTACATTGAAAAATATTCTTAAAGCTCTCACACTTCTTGAATTAAAAAAATACAGTGCTTGAATATATATAACATACGTATATTTATCTTTAACGTTCGTGTAGCTCCACGTTTTTAACGGATATCAACATAACAAAGGAAATATATTTTTCAAATTTCATGTCTGTAAGTGTAATAGTGCTTCAACAGGAATTTCACTTGCCTGTAACGCCCCCGTGAATCCCCTTAAAAGTCTATTTTTGAAAAAAAAACCCCGTCTTTGTGAATCTCTACTCAACAAAAGAAACATGCTTTCCAAATTTAAAGTTTGTGAGTGTAATAGTTCAAAGAAAGAGGAAATTTTGTGCATAACCCCCTTGCAACACTAGGAGTCGATTTTTGAAAATTCTGTTCTTGTCAGATCTCTACTCAACAAAAGAAACATGCCTCACAAGTCTCAAGTCATTAGGATCAACAGTTTCGTAGGCCTGGTAAAGAGTGAATGAGTAAATGAATGAGAATGTTTGGGATCTCCTCTGTATCTTTTTCTTTCTCTATAGAGATGACATCCTAGATGCTTATGTGGGCCCTTTTGCCGGAGCAATAGGTGATGCTCCCGTGATACAGGGTGATAATGTGACACCACACAGGGCTCGAATCGTGAATGCTTATCTTGATCAAGAAACAATTCCGCGTATTCGATGGCAAGCTCAATCTACGGATCCTAACTCTTTTCAGCCTGCTTAGGACGCTCTAGGGCAGGGATGGCAAACCATTGGCACGCATGCCATTCATGGCACGCGACACAATATTTTGGGCACGCCAGTGATTAAAATGATTTGCATTTTATTTCAAAATTGCAAAGTTTACTATAAAGTATAACTAACAAACGCGAATGATCGGTTGTGTTGAGGCGGGGAGCAGTCTTTTGTTATTGTCTTGTTTTAATTACGTTGTAGACTACAATTGCTTATGATGCAAAGTTTGATTACGCATAGAATAGTCAATTTCATTGACGCAACTGTTTTTTAAAGTTTATTTGTGTTACATTTACGATTTTTAAGTGTTATTTAACATGGCTAGTTCAGCAAAAGTATAAAAAGGCTAGATAGTAAGTGTAACCGAGAATTTCAAATTTGGTGAATCTAGAAATATAGCATTATTAGTAAAGGTGACAAAATGGTATGTCGTATGTTCTGGAATAGTGGTATGTCGAGCATATCGTTTGTAAAACGGCATTTTGAAACAAATTGCAAATCCTCTTGACAAAAAAGTGAGCCACAGCAAAAATAATAAGTTGTTTAAAAACCGATTGGGGCAGGCAGAGGGTGGCGTGGTAGTTGCGGACACCACTCCGAAACACATCGTGGTTTGAGCGGACTCATTCCCCTATCTTAGAACAGATAAATGGTGCAGATAAATAAGGAAAAAATACTTTTAAAAATCACAAATATAATTTAAAATAGTATTTTTAGTGGCAAATCTCTTTCACCTGGGAAAACCTTTTTCTTTTTTTTTAACCGAAGTTTTCTGTTTTTACACTCGATTATCGAATTACAAAGATAAATACACAAATTTTTGCTAATCAAATTTAATTATTTATACTGAATTGTTAAGATATTATATGTGAAGGCATTTTAAACATAGCGCAATGTAATAAAAATAAACACTTTCAAAGAAATATTTAAAAATTAATAGTATAATTAATTTTATAATACAGGGTAATTAGCATTTATGTACTTGTATTTATTTTTCTTTTATTTACTTGTATCTGTTTTATAAATTTTACTTCTGGTATTTATCTTTATTTAAATTAATGAAATTGATGAATTTAATGGCAATTACACTTCTTCTAATATTTATTTGACTCTAAAATACAGTTAATTCACTAAAAACTACACAACATTCCTGAAATTTGTTCATACCCTACATTATACTGTTACTTACAGTTGATTTTTAAACATTTCTTTGAAAGTGTTTATTTTTATCACATTTCGCTATGTTTAAAATGCCGACACTCTATAATATCTTAACAATTCAATATAAATAATTACATTTGATTGGAAGAAATGTATTTATCCTTGTAATTCGATAATCGAGTGTAAAAACCGAAAACTTCGGTAAAAAAAAAAAAAACGTTATCCCAAGTGCAAGAGATTTTCCTCTTAAAATACTGTTTTAAAATATGTTTGTGATTTTTAAAAGGATTTATTTCCTTATTTATCTGCACCCTTTATCTGTTCTAAGATGGGGGAAAAATGTGTCCGCTCAAACCACGATGCTGTACGGAGTGTTCACAAATACCACGTCCGCAACTACTCCGCAACCTGGCAGATGACTCCAATTGAGCGTGCATTCTACTAAAATTCTTATCTTACAATCCTAATATGTTAGTTTTCATCCGATTCTGCTACAACACAATGAGCGTGCATTCTACTAAAATTCTTATCTTACAATCCTAATATGTTAGTTTTCATCCGATTCTGCAACAACACAACTCACACTAATGTTACTTTAATTTGAATTGGACGCATAACTAAAACGTTTACAACTATACACTGCACAAAAGGTACTTTTTCGTAGTAAATAAAAAGTTTTGTGTTCTTATATTTAGTTTTATTATTTTCCCAATAATCACAGGTCAAAATTCTTCGACGGCACGTCTTTACCTTACTAAACCCTTCTTCAGAAAAAATGGTAATCCAAAAAGGTTCGCCAACCCGGCTCTAGGACGCCGTGTAGCTGCTGTTAATCTCCCTCCTAGGACCCTAGCCACCCTTTCAACTGCCTCAGAAGAACAATGGCTCCACTTTCTACAGAATTAATAGACCGCATAACTGAGACATCAAACATCGTGGCATGCATAGTTACGCTTCTCGAGGGGATCATACCCTCTATTAATGGTATTTTTCCTATACAAAGCTGACACATCCGATTTATTTATTGTATACATGTGCTAATTTTTATAACATCATAATTATCTGATTATTTCTTTTTATCTTATTTTATACCTTAATATGTGTGTATATGTGTGTTGTAATATATATATATATATATATATATATATATATATATATATATATATATATATATATATATATATATATATATATATATATAATGTGCATGTTTCATTAAATTCTACGCATACCTTTTTGAGTTATCGTCGTTTTTGTGATTTTTCCTTAATTTATGATAACAAGTGTAGTTACAAAAAAAAGAATACATATTAGGTATATGTACAATCTTCTTTAGTATTGAATTAAAAAAAACCCTACCGCTGAAATTATAGCAAACTATTAGAGCGGAAGACGGAAAACAGCTTGTATCGGACTGCGAGAAGTGAGAGAGAGAGCTGTGTTATGAAAGGTTGCAATTTTACTCTGCACTCACTACTCTGTACTCATTTATCAGTAATTATCGTTATTTATATTGTAGAAAAATAATTTTATTTTGAGTCTAAAATCAGCTAACCAAAATTAAATCTTTTTCGTTTTTTCGAAAATTCAACCTTTTTTTGGCAATGTTAAATTTTGAAATTATTTTTCAATTCCTACTATCAGTTCACTCTCTATATATCTCGTTCAAATTTTGAATCGTTAATAAAATACTTTCTATTCATCCATTCAAGTTCAAATACATTTTTTTAAACTTGATGTTAGAGTTTTTTCAAATATTAATTCATTAATTAAATTAAAAAAGGAATAAATAGTAACAAACGAAAATAATAGTCCTACAGCAGATAAAGAAAGGAGATTCGTTCGTTGTGTCCCTGCAGCGTAATGGACAGCGCGTTGGAATTCTAATCCAAAGGTAGTCGGTTCGAATCCCACCTGAGATGGCCTAATTTCTGAGAATGTTATTTCTTTTCTAAAGAGTGTTTTTGTCCAGGTATAGAAGTTTAAGTTGGCATTACGTTCCAAGATGGCGACTGATTTAACAGCTGTCAAGAGATTTATTCTCAGTTTGGTTTGGCAATTCATCATGAATAGACTCACGCCTGAACAACGCTTTCAAATTGTCGTCGAATGGGCCCAAAACGAGATTGCCGTTGTTCCCGATTTTCATAAGCGAATTTTGTTTAGCGATGAAGCGCACTTCTGGTTGAATGGCTACGTCAACAAACAAAACTGCCGCATTTGGAGTGAAGCTAATCCACAAGTGTATGTCGAAACACCGTTACATCCAGAAAAACTGACTGTTTGGTGCGTTTTATAGGCTGGTGGAATCATTGGTCCGTACTTCTTCAAAAACGATGAAGGCCACAACGTTACAGTCAATGGTGATCGTCATAGAGCCATGATTACTAACTTTTTTATTCCTGAATTGAACAATCATGATGTCCACGAGCTGTGGTTCCAACAAGACGGCGCAACATGTCACACAGCTCGTGCCACAATCGATTTATTGAAAGACACGTTTGGTGACCGCTTAATTTCACATTTTGGACCTGTGAATTAGCTTCCAAGATCTTGTGATTTAACACCGCTAGACTATTTTCTGTGGGGCTATGTAAAGTCATTGGTCTATGCGGATAAGCCACAAACGCTTCACCATTTGGAAGACAACATTCACCGTGTTATTGCCGATATACGGCCACAAACGTTGGAAAAAGTCATCGAAAATTGGACGTCGAGATTGGACTACATCCGAGCCAGCCGTGGCAGTCCTATGCCAGAAATCATATTTAAAATGTAATGCCACAAGATTATCTTTCGAATAAAAAAAATTCATGTCAATCGAATAATACATCGTTGTTTTATTGCAATTTAAAGTTCTATACCTCTAAAAAAACACCCTTTACTATACTATTTTATAAGAATAATTGAATTTAATTAATGAATAAATAGTAACAAACAAAAAAAATAGCCCAACAAAATATATAAAAAAGAAAAGGGAAAATTGCAAAGAGAAAATCGTTTTCTATTTTGTCACTTAATATTGTGATTCTGTCATATGCATATACATATTTATATTAATTGCAACTATTCAATAAAAAATAACTAAAATAAAATTTTTCTTTGTTGACCAAAGTAGGAACTGACTTAATTTTTTTTATATTATTTGTTTAATTATTTTGCTCCAAACCTTTATATCACATAACATCTTTTCCGTGCAGGTAAAATCCGATTTATAATAATTTTTTTCTCCTTATGTATGTGATCCACCTTTTTTGTATATATTTTGAAAAAATAATTCCATTCTAAATTAATTTTTAAAAACTTGTATAATTTAATTTCTTTACAATTTTTATTAAAAAGACCCTTCTATATTATATTGTAAAAAAATGAACTTACGCTATACAAATAAAGATTCTTGTCGAATGTTCCTTGTTCCTTGTCCCTGTTTGCAGCATGATCGTCTGATTGGTGTCCATCTCCTGCAACAAAAATTTTTTAATTAAAAAAACTGATAAACATAAGCGAAAAATTTTGCGTGCAAGTTTTTTTTCTACATTTTTATAGCCAAACAACATTGATTAACATGAAACATATTTCTCTCCTTTCATTTTTTTTGGATTGGACGTATTATAATAAAAATTATCGATTTTAAGCAATGAAAGTTTGATTTGTTGCTATGAACACAATCAGTTGTTTGGCTAAACTTAGTATGAGTATAATACCGCCCCACTGTTTCCATACATGATTACACTAGCAGCGCACGTTATATTCCCCATATCTTTCATATTATCTCGTATATTATAATGGAAAGCTATATAGACGTCGGACTTAATTCATGCACGAATCATTTTGAAATATTTCTTTGTTACAAAATATCCTTTAAAAGTTCCAAGAGGAATTAGTATTAAGAATGTTTAAAATTTTTAATAAAAAACATATGTTAAAGCTTTATTTATTGGAACACTGATGCCAAAAATGTGAAGATTGTCGAAAGGTTTCGAAATTATTAGTTTCTTTTGAAACACATGTCATCAAGTTATTATTTAAAGTTTAAAATTTCTTTTAATTTTTCACAGTTTGTTTATTATTTTATCAATTTTAAGCTAGCATTTCTCTCAGTTCTAATACAAAAAGAATGTTAATGATATGCTTTACTTAAAAATACGATTTTCTTTAAGCCGAGGAAAAATAATAATAATAAAAAAACAACAACTTTCAATTTAAAATTCTTTTTGAAAAATTGAAAAAATAATTAATTTAAGATTAATAAATTTAAGAAAACATTATTGTTTATTTGAATTTTTTTGAAATTATTTCTTTTTTGTTGAACACACATTCGATATTTTAGCGTTAATTGTTTCAAATTTTACTTTCTTAATTCATATTAGTAACTACTACTAATAAAGTTCAGTTAATTTTATTTATTTGTTTAAATTTGTCAAGAAAAAAAATTAAAAAATTTATTTATAAATAATGCATTACAACAAAAATAATTAAAAAAAACTTGTCTACATTTCTTTTATTGACATAAAGGTTTTTTAAAACTCGGAACTCAGTGTCTTAAACATGTTATTAAATTAGAAGAACTTGTGGAAAATTGATTAAATATCCCTTTTTGTGATAGGCTTAGTACTCCAGAGACTTTTTAATGAGATACAAAGTGTAAAAATAATTTATATACTTTTTTAGAGAAGTAACATTGGTTTCTAATATTTCAAAAATACAAACAATATTATTATTATTTCCGAAAAGTTGGAAATAACAATTATAATTAAATCATTTTAAGCTATACAGTCATGATTATCCAATATATGCATAAAATATATTTTATACAATTATCTCAAACTGTAAGTAGTTAAGCATTATTTTAAGTAAGTGACACTTAATTGTATTATTTTAAATAGTTGTATAAATTTTAACTAATTATAAAATGATTACTTCATATATTTTTTTAAAAATTATAACTAGCTAATCTATCTCATATTGGAATGGAATTTAAGATGCTTATAAGGTTTAATTGTCTTCACTGCAAATTAAGTAAACTAAAAATCTCGAATAGATCCAATTAATATTGGAATGCATTTAATTGCTAATCACAGAGAAATTCCTTTCTACAGAAAATGCCCCAATTAAGTAATCGACGTCTTAAAACAAGGATTCCTTAAAACCTCGTTAACGAAATAAGATTAATGCCTTCAATCGATTCTAGAAGGATGTGTAGTCTTTGTAAGATTTTCCTATTTTGGAAGGAAATGTGTGACGTCTGATGAAAAAACTTTCCAATCTTTTTTTTTGTTTCTTACTGCATTTTATTATTTTAGAAGAAAAATTAAGCAACTGATATCAGAATCTATTATTGTAAAATATCATCACACAATTATATGAGAGAGGGAATAGTTTTTACATCAGTAAAGGTAAGTACAATTTTTATATGTTTATAGTTTGAGATATTGTATTTTACCGATTAAAAGAATTTTCAGCAATTGCATAAGCAGCAAATAAATGTCTTCTGTATAAAATTTATTAAATATATAAATATTAAATGAGATTTTAACATTTTAATATATAAAGGAAGAAACAATTGCAATTTATTTTTATGCTTGTTTTATTTTTACCTGCAGATATTTTAAGAAAGAATTTGATGAATTGTCAAAATTTAAAATTTGAACACTCAATAAACTTAAGCATTATGAAATAAAGATTATATTAACATTGAAGTAACTTTTTAGGATAAGTATTTCTTTTTGCGATACATAATAATTTATTTAATGAGGAAATATTTATGATGGGTGTATGTTGTGTATATGTAATGATATATTATATCATATACCATACATGATTTATTACAAACTTCACGTTACATAAAAATTTCAGACAAGGAATAAAATGTAATGTCCGATAAAAAAAGGGAATATTATTGTACACTAATACTCTACTGGTCATTACACAATAAATAATGAAAACATGATGCACATATACATCATATTTTTAATGTACACTGGCGATCATTCAAAATGCTAAATTAAGAATAATGATAAATATTTAAGTTAAATTTATTAGATAGGTAATACATAATACAAAGATAAAATGACTCAAAATACAACCTGCTGCGAAGTGAAAAAGATGATAAAATCGGTATTAATTTTTCGTCACTTATGATAATAATCGCTCTGCTAAGCATCTCGATATTGAATGAAAATTACTTTGAATATTTTATTGGACTATTGCAGAATATACTGTCTCCATAGATCGCAAATGTTGATTTTGTATTGCATTAGGATGTGTGTATTCTGGGCTAGTCGTTCTTCAATAATTGACCAGACGTGTTCGATAAGCTATAGGACGAGAGAACAGGTAGGTCAAGACAGAAACGCAAGCTAGTGGCCGAAAAAGTTTTGAACATTACGTGTGGTCACGTATTGTCCTCTTGGAATATCCACAGGCAAGACTTGACGGTAAGAGAGAACAACAGGCTCCAAAACTTTAAAAATTTGGTTTTCGTTAGACATTGAACTGGAAATGCTGACGACGGGGGTGTGAGAGTGGGATCCGATACCACTCCAAGTTGCAAGACCAATATGATGGTGTAATCTCTACAAGTTATGCAATATCTCTCTATAGTGCCTCCAAACATTTAATCAACCATCACAGTGCTGCAAGCAAAAGTGTTTCTAGTCTGTAAAGACATTATCCTGCCACCTGGATGTCTCTGTAATAAAGTTCAATGTCCTGTTCAATAAAGCATCGTAGACGCAAATTCCTGTAGTTTTGAAGCAAGAGTAATCACAGCATTTCCACTTTATTGCACACATTATCGAATGTAATAGAAAACTCCATTTTTTGTTGAACAAACCACATTTTTGAGGTGAAACTTTTTGGGGCTCGAGAGTGAATGAGAAAATTGCCCAGTTTTGCGTAACAGTGAAAAAGCGAACGGAAATAGTCTTCCCCCATCCCCCCGAATCGTCGCCTTGGTAAGGAGAGAACCGGAGGAAAAAAAAAAAAGGGGGGGACGGGGACTGACTTGTGTCATATCGGTGAAAAAGTTGGATAATTGCCCACGTCTCCGACTGGTCAACTTGCCCACCTTCCGATTAGGGGTCCTTTTCCCAAGACCCGGGAACATTATCAGTGGTCGTATCAGTTGTAGTGTGAGCATTACGGTGAAGACATAACTCTCACAGCAAAAGCGTGCCTTTTTGAAATTTTCTTTAGATTGTTGGCTACATGGCGATGTGTTCGGTGACTAATTTATTTCTTTAATTTTCATTTGCGTTGAATTATTATTAATTCTAGTCAGAATGCCTAAATCAAATGCACACAGAGGAAAAGAGTTTCGTGAAAGAAAAAAAAGAAAAGCTAGCAGTAAGTTCAATCGGCACAATGGGAACGTATTGTGCAAGTTGGCATTACAACATAGAAGTGAGTGAGAGAGAATAATGATATAAATGTTGAATATAGATAGTTGTTAGCTAGAAAAGTTCCCGATTAGCAGATCAGGGATAGATTTTGATAATTAGATTCAAAAACTAGTCATTACTTCGTTGCTTAAGCCCAGGAACTTATTGACGTGAATAGTGAAGTCTATTTTGAAAAGTTCTCTGATGAGTTTTACTGATCGTTAGATCCGAGACCATTAAGGTAATCTAGGGAGCTTCTGTCAATTTGTGGAAGAAAGAGCTCAAAGTATTTGTAAATACTTCAGAAAAATAAAATTTTGATTGATTAAATATTAGTTGTTCTTCTCAACCCTTTAGTAGGGACGATTAACTCAATAAAAATCATTAACTGGATTATTTGTCTCTGTAATTAAATTGCCTGGTGTTTTGTGTAATGGAAACTACTCCTATTATTAGGCAGGGTTCCAGTAACGATATATAGAGTACGTGACTCTCGTAGTTTGATATCAAACTTTAACCGAAGGGGTTGTTACAACTATTTAATTACATCCGAAATGATTTCCGTTATGCCAAAAATATTCCTCAGTCTCTATAGCAGTGGTTCTTAAACTTTCAATCACCTCACCCCTTCCCCTTTTATGTAAAGAGTGGGTTTTTTTCCAGGTATAGAGGTTTAACTTGGCATTACTTTCCAAGATGGCGACCGATTTAACAGCTGTCAAGTGATTTATTCTCAGTTTGGTTTGGCAATTCATCCAAACGATCATCAAGCAAGGCGTAGATTCGTCGAATGGGCCCAAAACGAGATTGCCGTTGTTCCCGATTTTCATAAGCGGATTTTGTTTAGCGATGAAGCGCACTTCTGGTTGAATGGCTACGTCAACAAACAAAACTGCCGTATTTGGAGTGAAGCTAATCCACAAGTGTATGTCGAAACACCGTTACATCCAGAAAAACTGACTGTTTGGTGCGCTTTATGGGCTGGTGGAATCCTTCTTTAAAAACGATGAAGGCCACAACGTTACAGTCAATGGTGATTGGTATAGAGCCATGATTACTAACTTTTTCATTCCTGAATTGAACAATCATGATGTCCAGGAGCTGTGGTTCCAACAAGACGGCGCAACATGTCACACAGCTCGTGCCACAATCGATTTATTGAAAGACACGTTGGGTGACCGCCTAATTTCACGTTTTGGACCTGTGAATTGGCCTCCAAGATCTTGTGATTTAACACCGCTAGACTATTTTCTGTGGAGCTATGTAAAGTCATTGGTCTATGCGGATAATCCACAAACGCTTCACCATTTGGAAGACAACATTCACCGTGTTATTGCCGATATACGGCCACAAATGTTGGAAATAGTCATCGAAAATTGGACGTCCAGATTGGACTACATCCAAGCCAGCCGTGGCAGTCATATGCCAGAAATCATATTTAAAATGAAATGCCACAAGATTATCTTTCGAATAAAAAAAATTCATGTCAATCGAATAATACATCGTTGTTTTATTGCAATTTAAAGTTCTATACCTCTAAAAAAACACCCTTTATGAGGGTGACATCGCGGACTTCCGAAATTTTGAGCATCCCTCCCCGGCTTAATATTCTTGATCAAAATACAAGTTCTAGTAGTGTCTTCATTGCGGATTATTTAGTAATCTAGTCCAATATGACGTATCTTTCAATATTTCCACGACATTTTTCAGAGTCTGTAAAAGAGGGAAATCTGAACTCTCAACGTTACATGAGAGACTCCACAGACCCCCCAGGGATCCGCGGACCACAGTTTAAGAGCTGCTGCTCTATATTGAACAATTCTTCCATGATCGAACTCGAGAACATTCTTGTATAACATTCGTGTACCTTCAAGGCATACTGAAACTGCCCAAGCCAAACAACGAGTACAAGCTTCTCGACTTGATTTTGTTCTCCCTTTATATAATTCTTGTTGGTGGCGCTACTGGCGCTGATATACTAATTATCTGGATATCCCATCTTGGAATACGTTCGGTGAAAATTTCACGTTTTGTTTGTATACTTCTTTCATGATGTTGCATTTTAAATGCCCAGAAATCGTGCATAGCCAACATGCCGAATGGAAATTATTTTTGAAATTATAGGAGAATATTATAGTTTTTCAGTAATAATTTCAATAAAATTAGCTATTTTCATGTTAAAAAAATGAAAATAATTTAATGTATTGAATTTAAAATTTGAGTTATCGTATAAATTTGCTTACAGTAATTAGACATGCAAAACGCATCCTTAGGATTGTCTGATTACTTATAATAAAATATGAAGAATTAAGTTTTTTAAGCATAACCATTTATGCATATGAGGCACTGATGCATGTCTGATCGATAAAGGACACACCCAATCTCTGTAAGTCATGCATGTACAACATGGCAATAATTTATGCATGGAAGAATAAGAAAGGGAAAAATTAAAAAAAAAACGTTCCTGTTATATTACTACACACTTAGTATCTTTAATCCCAAAAGAAATATAAATAATTCATCAAAGCAATTTGTTTCTTTTCCAGTCCGTTTAAATATTAGTAAATTAAGAAGGACGGGGGGTGTACGCATTCTTTAAAATTTAGTAGAAGGTGTAATTATTAAATAAGCGATATTTATCTAAATTAATTCACGAAGTGAAGAATTAAAAAAAAATATTGTGTTTTAGTTAGAAAATATTTAGCAAATTCTGACATAAAAGTAAAAAAATAAAATCATATTGAAAACAGAGAGAAATAGTTAATAGTTGGAGCTAAGGGATTAAAATAAAGAGCTTGCTTTGTAAAATTTTGGAGTATGAAAATATGAATAGTGTCAAAGGGAGAAAATTGGAAGTTATTAGCAATAAAAATGATTAGATTTGCCAAATTTATTCTACAACATAGAGAATATGTGAAAGTTCTTTTATTTTAACTTTCTACGTTGAACCGTTATACGAATTCTTCAAAAGTTAAAAAATATTTACTATTTCGAAGTAGTGTTACATATTAAAATCATGATCTCATCGCAAATGAACACGTTTTATGGATCTAAAGAGCTTAATATATAAGAAATTTCAGAAAAAATACGTGGAATTGTTATTTTTGAAAGCATTATATTAATTAAAAATTTTGTTTCATTAGCTTTCCAAATTTTTTAAATTCGGAAGAGTATTTTTCTGAATTTTTGTGAATAGTTATGTTTATCAATAAAAAAAATGGATACTAAATATTCTTTTTTTCCACCCCAAAAATCATTCACTTATTTAATTTTATTTGATTAGATATTTAATTCAAAAATTATCGATATTTAAAATTAATTTTTTCCCCTGGTGTTAATGTTTGATGATACGAATATAAACAAATTTCATAAAGCCCATATTTAAACTCATTTGATACATTTATGAGTAGTCTAAATTCAGAAACAGATACAGACAGAACAAGAATCCATTACTTTGTTATTATATGCAAATTTATTTAATTTGAAAGTTGTTACACTATACCTCTCGTCTTACGTGAGAAAATATTAACAAAACAACTGTTTATTTTTCATACAAAATAGCATAGCTGGAGTAATTTAGAACTAGAAAGAAAAGAAATAAAATCAAGATATTATGATTTCACACTTAATGCAACACGAAATGACACGGAAGAAAATCATTTACTTCTCATTTAATGGTTAAGATCTAAGTTTTCGGAGGTGATATGTGATTAATTCTAGCGTGTGCCAGAATGAAGAGAAAGGGGTAATCACGAGAAAATTTTCATGAAAATTTGCGATTTTCTCTTGTCTGGAATCTCTTAAGTTGAAAGTTAATTGGAAGTTTGTTACACAAGTTTGCTAGGAAATAAGTAATGTTACACATCTGGTTATTTCAGAAGTTTGTCTGATATAAGGATTAACATTATATTTAGTTATGGACAATGTCAAATTTTATTTCATTGGATTTATATTATTGAATAGAATTATAAAATAATTTGTGTTAAAATAATGTAGTTTTCAACTGCTTGATTTTATGCACAAGACTATATATTATACATTGTTTTTTTTGTTAATTGCCTTACATTTAATATGATAAATAAATACAAACTTTTTCAAGGGAAAAACTGAAGAACTGCAAGGTAATTATACGTAAAGTTCCGCTTTCAAATTGCTGTAAAAAAGGACCACTGCTCAGAAGGACTTCAAATTTTAACTGAATGTACCAGAAGAAAGGGGGAAACGGTATGGCAATAGAAAAAGTACCATAGTTTATTGACAGATGGCACTCCTCTACATATTCCAAAGCCAATGATAAAACTGCTCAAGTGAGATTTCGGAAAAGATAGAATGAATAGCTTCCTCAATGCTCATGACTTCTCGCTGTGGGGTTATCTTAAAAATATTGTGTTCATTGGTCTGATAGCAAATTTAGCTGACTTGAAGGCATATTCGCAACGTGACCTCTGAGACAATCCGCTCTGTTGTGTTTATTGTTTTTAACTTATGGTGGAAAATGGTGGACAGCATATTGAAGATGCCTTGCTCAAATCTAGTGATAGCAGGAATTTTCACTGTTGCTTTTTATGCGGCTCATGGCCGCAGGACAATTAAAAATCGATTTTTCCCATTGAATGTGGTTAAGACCTTGCCGTAATGGATGTGGATGGATTTTCACCAAGAGTGTCAAGATTGTAAAGGAAGTAAAGAATTGTATTGGAAGTCATTTTTATCATCAAAAACAATCATGCACATTGAACAATACAATTGGTTTAATATACAATTCATGTATATTAAACCAAGTCTCTTGTAGCTGAATCCACTTTCATTTTTCTGCTCACAGCGCCATCTTTTGGTACACTTGGGATTTTTTTCTTACGCCATACCGTTTCCCGTTTTTTGAAGTATGTTCAATTCAAATTTGAAGTTGTTCTGACCTATGGTTCTTTTTTATAGCTATTTGAAAGGGAAACTTTCATTATGAACACTCTGTATTTATAATAAATCCATAATTCATCCTAAAATAAATGTCTATATTCTAAGCTAGGGAATTTATTTTACTTAATTAATTTAAATAATGAATTCACCAGACTTCTCAAAATAATTATATAAAAAAAAGAATTTTATAACTGTAATTTAAAATGTTATTCCATTTTTGACTACACTCAAATTTACTACTTAAATAAGATTGTATGATTAAAAAGATTAAAGAATTTCTTGTGTTTTTTTTTATAATAGCGTGTTTTCAAGAACCGTATGCAAATAAAGTAAAAACTGGGAATTGGTCTTTAAAATTTAGCAAGAAAACGTCTGAAAAGTACTCAAAGTGAATTTTTATGCTTTTACCCAGATCGTTTGTTCCAAAATAATATATACCTTTTTCACATAATGTCTGTATTTATTTATTTAGCAGAATGAAGAATTGATTAAGAGTTTTTATATAAAACAAGAATTTTTTCAGAAGCATTATAAGATTAATATTTTCACTTCAGGAGCCGCCAGAATGTCTGAGAAAGATGTACAGTAGATAAGCAGATTAACAAAAAGGAGTAGCTGTTGCTAGTCATAAATTATGCAATAATTTAGATCTTTTGGTTCCTTTCCAGACTGACACAATTTATGAGATAGTTTGTTTCAAGTAATAGATCGTGGTAAGAAAATTCATGTACTACTGTAACTTACACATAGCTGAAATTCCAGACAAAGTCACAAAGATGAAATAAACGCAATATATGTAACCAAAATAATAAATAAATTTAAACACAAACAATGAAATTATTTCCAAAACTTGATTTTTATATGTTTCAGATCATATTTATACTTTCAGGGTAAGAGATAAGTGAATAAATAAATACATTTTACAGAGAGAGATAAGAGAAAAAAAAGAGGAATTATTGAAAATTTTATTGAAGATATCTTTTTTTTGCTACATAAAACAAGAAATTAACCTCAAACGAATACTCGCATTGTTAACCAAGAATTAAACCAGGAAACAGTAATATATTTTGTGGGAAATATAAGTAGGGTTTAAAGATTGAGATGTCCTTCTACTGCAGAGTCCCGTAAGTCCATTCCACCACAGGAGAACCATTTGTGACAACGTAAGAGTAGCAATCGAACTTTATTTAAGGAATCTGGACCCGCATTGTAGAGTTAATTTTAATACATGATTTTAGTTTAGAGCTAACGGAAGGAATTCTAATGATAGATTGGAACCAGTTTTTTTAGCATTTTGATATGGGAGACCAAAAGAAAATCCTTAGTCAGTGAGTGAGTGAATATTAACGTCGAACTGTTCAGCTACACGAGGGCTTTTGGCGACGGACCACGTAATTTTGAGCCATAGTCAAGTGACGTGGACGACACCTGAGTGGGCAGTCCCTCTCCTAACTACCACACCACACCAATGGGAGGACGTTTAAGCCCTACACGGCGGGTCTTTAGTGGTATTGGGCTCGAACTCATGACATGCCTGTCATGATCTGATACCTTGACCACTGGGCTACCGCAGCCCCAAATCCTTAGTCAGAGAACAAGTGAACATATAATGGTCAGTCGCCCTAACAGAAGCACAAAGACAATTGGCTAAAATGGTATCCTAGTTTTTTAAGGTATCCGACTACGTTCGGAACCGTGATTTTTAAAAAGTGCATAAATGGATAATTTTCATGATATTTAGTGTAATTTAAATTAGAATACATATAAAAATTGTTTTAAGGACATTTTGACAAAACAAATTATTTAAATACACTATTTCGGCAAAAAATTAACTTAGATAACCTTTTTTCAAAATGTTCTCCTTTTGTAAAAAATGCTTGTATTACAATAATATTTTGCCTGCATATAGCTCAGACCTCTGTATAAAGGCTCAACTATGACTTTGAAAAATTCACATTATTTTCACAGTTACAACCCATTGAAATAATTATCGGCGTTTTCTTCTTAAAATTGCTCCCCTCTGTTGTCGTAAAACATAGATAAACCCACTTCTAAGTTATATATTTCAAAAATTCTAGTTGAGCCTCTGTACAGAGGTGTGAGCAAATATTATTATAATAGAAGGCAAAATATTATTATAAATACAGGCAAAATATTATAATAGAAGCATTTTTCACAAAAAGAGACTATTTTGAAAATTGGTCATTCTATGTTCATTTTTTGTGAAAATATTGTACTTAAATACTTTTTTATTGTAATACTATTCTTAAAACAATTTTATATACATTTTCTAATCTAAGTGACACAAAATATTATAAATATTATCCATTTATACGCTTTTGCAAAATCACGGTTCCGAACGTAGTCGGATACCTTAACTTCCACGCCTCACTATACGATTCAAGAGATCAAGTTCTGTTCTTCCATTTTAAAACATAACAGTTTATGATGGAATCCGAACTCGTGCCTCACTTGTATATGACTTGAAATTTGTTGGCTAGCTACTGTGCTTACACACAGTTCTTAAACTTATAGCGATTTAATAGCTTAAATGTGTGCGTGTATATAATTTTTTCTACATAAAACTAACGTTAATGCCCTTAAAATTATTAATAATGCATACATTTAGCCTGTTAATTATATATTCATACAGGTTTAACAAAATTCAGATCTTCTTATATATAGAGAGAGAATTTTATTACTTACTCTTCATTTCTACTGAGAAAAAGAGAATTTAACAAAGATACACAGTGAAATACGTTTAACGCGGAACGCCTTTGACGGTCGCCCATCCAGTATAGTGGTTAGCGACGCTAATTGCTGTGTCGTAGGGACTGGGTTCGAATCCAGGAGAAGACATGGATGTTTGTAAATGTATAGTGCCTGCGCGGCGTGGGGGTGCTCTAAATAGCCTTCGAGCCGCAAGTTCTCTCGTGAGGTTGGTGGAAGGGGAAGAGAGGTGGGAGGTCTCTGACCACCCCAGAGTGCTCTCTCTAAATTGAGGTGGAATAGAGCCAAATCGTACTGTCAGCTGTATGGTGCTCGAAGCTAACGGCAGGCGTCAATTAGCCCTTTGCCATGATGAATTTCGCGGGCCTCGATCTGGCCTTTGCCGATCAGGTGGCATTAAAAACAACAACAACGCTTTCGATGAAATATAAGTTAACACGAAATAATACAACAGCCCCGACAAACTACAATGTATTTTCATGAATTTTTTTCTCTTTAAAAGAAATAAAAATCGCTTAACACGAAAAGAATTCCCTTCTGGGAATGTACAAAATACGGAAAACATCAGTCGGTTTGAACTGTCCTACTGTCTCATCGGAAGAATTCGTTACAATAGATGATAGTAATGTGTGTACAACCCCAATTATTGTAGACAACTACATTTTGGAGTTTTATAAAAGCTAAACATTATTGATGGAGATTCCGACGAGGAAAATTAAATGAATATTGCAGTCCTTGCTCCCACGTCATCCGAAATGAGGAACATCATGAAAAGTATGTCCAGTTATTTAGGCGCACATTCAAATGGTGGAATGAATAACAGAATGAGCGACATTGAACAATTTGTTGATAATTTGATGGAAAAAAAGCCAATGTAATGAAAAATATCAGATTATTTTCCAAAAACTCAATAACTTTTGTTTTTCTAAAACTTGAAAACTTTGTATCAAATTTCATTAAGGTCTTGTGAATGTTTTTGCTTCATCGATATTTATAAAATGCATGCAACAGTACACATCTATAAGTAAAATATACTCTAATAAACCAATTTTGTTGAATTATGTTTTTTCCCAATATCCTTTAGCACGAAAAAATGTCTCAGTCCGCTCAATTTCGTGTTAAACAATTTTCATAGTAGTACAAATAAAATTAAGCCATTCAATCAAATTAATTCGGAATTTTGAAATTAAACTGAAGCTTTTTCAAATGATTTATCACTTCAAAACATTTTAGCCTACTTTGCTACTTTAACTAATGATAAAAATATAAACACGTTACAAAAATAGGTGGCTTCTGAGAAAAAGCCGTTATACATTTATACGATTCCTATGTGAGTTAAAAGAACATTGAGTGTGTGATAGAAAGTGATTGATAATGAAGAAAATTCTATACAAGCTATAATTTTCTTCCATAAAATTATAAGCTCTCTCTCGAAAATTAGTAAAAAAATCATTTTTTTCCCATTTTATCAAAAATGGCTAATTTAGTATTAAAAATGAGTAAAAATCATTTTAATACATCTTAAAAAATTAATCTTATTCGAAAAATTATTTAATCATTCTGAGCAAATACATTTATTATGAAAATATTTAGAAAGTACGCCAGCAGATTTTGTTTATTGCAGATAGTTGCAGAAGAATTGTTTTGCATATAAAAAGTCATATATCTGTAAACTTTCATTGAGATCTATACCCTGTAAATCTTCTAAAGAAATTACAGTCGTAAAAGAAAAGGGATATGTGTGACTAACATTTTAAAAATGGCATCTTCTTTCTGTTTTACATTTAATTCAATTATGGGAACAATCTCACATTCTGTAATTTTTTCTTCCTGCCATAGATGCTCATATATGTAATATTGTGCAATTTTATTCATCTAAGTTGTTGTCATTCCTGAATTTTAAAAATTTCAGTCACTTGTTAGTTGACCAAGAGTTACCATTCTGGAATACATCAAAGAATTTTCATTATTCATCAAGGATTTCGCTTATGCAACGCATTTGTCAAACAATTAATGGCTGATACATTTTAAAAGTGTCAGTAAAATGTCAGTAAAAGTGTCAGTTCAATTTAGCTCTGCAATAATTATTGAAATCAGTGTTTTAGTGTTAAATATGACAATATGGAGTTTAGTGGGCTTTAATTTCCAATTGCAGGCAAAAAATTAAAGACGTTTAATTTGATTTTAATTTACATCACACCCTGAAGCAACTCGAGGGCTATCGGAAACAACCTTGTAATTTTAAATCATGCTCAAGTGACGAGTACTACACTTGAGCTGGCACTCCCCCTCTTAAAATTTTCACACCATATCAACGAGAGGACTTACAGACCCAATAGATTTAACTTGCATCCCGTTACATGGCAGGTCTTCAGTGATATTAGGTTTTACACCAGTGACCATGACAATTCGGCTATTGCGGCCACAAAAGTGAAGACGTACATGGATTTCAAAGCATATTATCTCTAAGGCTACATTCTCACCAAGACAACCAGCGTCAAGTATTGAGCGTCTAGCCAATCAAAAACTTTATCTCGGGCGAAATGAAGTCTCTGATTGGCTAGACACTCAACGCCCGACGCTGACTGCCGTAGTGTGAATGCTGTTTAAAATTGATATATATTGCTTACGCCACTTAGAGTTTAAGGTGATTGTGACTAAGTTTGGATTTGTATAAATGAATACTTTTAGATATATTTAGTGTCAGTTGAATTGGAATGTACATATAAAATTGTTTTAAGAGTATATTACAAGAAAACAAATATTTAAATTCAATTTTTTTTAAAACAATGAAGAAAGAATAATATATTTTGAAAACATTTTTTTTACGAAAAATGATTCTATAATAATAATATTTTGCCTATATATATAGTTAGGACTTCTATACAGGTACAGGGGTTGAACTAAAGTTTTTGAAATATATAATTTAAAAGTGATCTTCATTCATATTATATATATATATATATATATATATATATATATATATATAAATAAGAAATAACGGATGTTTTTTGTTAAAATTAATCTTATATAATATATATATATATATATATATTATATAAGATTAATTTTAACAAAAACATCCGTTATTATTTCTTATATATATATATATATATATATATATATATATATATATATATATATATAATATGAATGAAGATCACTTTTAAATTATATATTTCAAAATTTTAGTTCAACCCCTGTACCTGTATAGAAGTCCTAACTATATATATAGGCAAAATATTATTATTATAGAATCATTTTTCGTAAAAAAAAATGTTTTCAAAATATATCATTCTTTCTTCATTGTTTTAAAAAAATTGAATTTAAATATTTGTTTTCTTGTAATCTTATATAATATATATATATATATATATATATTATATAAGATTAATTTTAACAAAAAACATCCGTTATTATTTCAGTTGATAGTAACTCTAAAAATAATGTGAATTTTTCAATAATTTTAGTTCAATCTCGGTATAGAAATCCTAACTATATATAGGTAAAATAATATTACTCTAGAAGTATTTTTCGCTAATCAAGAATGTTTTGAAAATGTCTTTTTTCCTTCATTTCTCGACAAAAAAAATTGCATTTATATAAATAATTTTTTTTTCTTGTTATACTATTCATAAAACAATTTATACATTTATTCTAATTTAACTGAGACTAAATATTAAAAAAAATTAGTCCTTTACTCTCTTTTTAAAAATCCCAATTCCAAACACAACCAGTCGTCTTAAGCAGAGGTTCTTAAACTGTGGTTCGTGGACCCCGGATGTCCCCAACTCTTTTCTAGGGGTCCGTGAGGGTCTCTTATTTAAAAAAGAAAAAAATAAGTTGAAAATAATTTCGCAAGAAAAAAATAACAGGATTAGATATCCGTTTGTAGGAGATGTGTGTGAACGCGAGATGGTCTCATATCAATAGAAAAACAACTGGCAGAAATTTCCACGGATGGAGATTTGAAATACAAGAATAAGTTCCTCTTCTTAACTATTAGACTTTTTTTCCCTTACAAGAAAATTTTTTTGAGTTGTCCATGAAAGCTCTGATGCCTTTTCAAACAACTTATTTATGTGAAAGAACATAGTCACCTCTTCTTTATCTTAAAAATAAGTACATAAACCGTCTGGAAAGCGTAGAATCGAAATAGAGACAGCACACACACAGATTTCAAATATTACATAATATATAACTGCACTTGTAAAAGAAATTCAGTGCCATCTATCTCATTTTAATTTTTACAGTTAAGTACATTTATTTGAAATTAGTGTTTTGTAATATTTTTAATTAACTATTCAATGTTTCCCTGGAGGAAAAAAGAAGTGTAAAAAAAGTCTGTATAAGTAGGATAGTATTAGGGTCTGTATATTAGGGTTATTGAGGAACCTTTAAACTCTGGCGTAGCTAGCCCAGAGTGGGAAAGTATCAAAATTCTTTGGGGGAGGGGGGCTCTTTGGAAATGAGTACTTTGTTAATGGGATTATATTTTGGATAGTTTTGCTTGCACATGTTGGGGCCCCATATCACTGATATGGCTGATACTGTAGTAGCTACGCCCCTGCCTTTAATTCACTCAGCCATGTGTTAGGAGTCAGGGAGGGGTATTCAAAATCTTGGGGGGCGAGATGTCAAGCTGAATCATATAAGGAGGCCGCGGTGATCAAAAGTTTAAGAGCCGCTGCCTTACGGGGGTTCACCCATGTTAAGGGTTCAAAAAAGTCAATTTTTCTTTCTTTCATAAATGCACCCTTAACATGTCTAGAATACGATAGTAAAGGTTTTTAAAAAGTTCGAAGTCATTATAAAGATACGGCAGTTAGAAAAAGCAGTTGGTTTCATAGTTTTAACCAGACTTGAAACGCGTTTTTCTCAAAGCTGTGTTTTTCAAATTTTCTTCTACCATATTTCAGAAACGGTTTGACCGAATGACTTCAAATTTATAGGATAGACTCAGCACATATAGTTACATAGAATGAATTATGGTCATTCTAAAATACTCTCAATATTTCTATCTTTTTTATAACAAAAAAACACACACGAAATTCGAAACTTTCTTCAGAGGTCTACCAAAAAACCCGATTTTTGGTATTTTCAATTGAATATTGTTCATTCGGTGCATTTAAGCTTACAAATTAAAACGCCGCTATTTTTTTTTGTTTCAGATAAGTCAATCAGCCGGAATCGTGGAGGAAGTGAACGTCCACTTTTTCGATGTAGGTGCGTTCAGAGCGCTATAACTCACGTTCTGATGGATACTTTCGGCAAAAAATTTATATATACTAGCTGTATGGCCCGGCGTTGCACGGGCTATCTTTACTTTTATAATTTTTCCCTTTCTTTCATAAAATCAGAACTTCTAATACTCATTTTCAAAATGACTTCTACCTTCCCCCTCTACCGCTTAGCCCAGCGTTGCTCGGGCTTTCTATTTTCCTCGTGACACCAGCATTTCTCTGTGTGTGTGTTTGTACGCGCACAATGTGAGTGATTTCTAAAATTATGTCAAAAAATTTCCCTTTTTCGAAATTCGCTCCATTCCACTTATTTTTGATTTATAAGACAGGTTTCTGAAAAACAGGCCGTCACGTGGGTGAATCCTCTTAAACCCTTATCATGCACCCTTTTTCAAATTCCTATTTTTATTTAAAATTCTTTATTACGTTATAACTGAATTCGAGCAACGATGTCAAAGTACTCATATTTCCTCAAATCTAATATAATTTGCATACCTTTGATATAATTTTATTTCTTCCCGTCTTCACATAAATTTCTACATCTTAAAGATGACGACTAGGAGTAAAAAAAAAAAAAACAAGATTGCGTACCTCAGCACAGCCGGAGGCTTTCTTTCTAACTACTACTCCGTTATCGGGGCTGCAATGCCAGAAGCATTTTTATTTTCCTGGATCATTAAACCCAGAAAAGTTTAACGAAACGCGCATTGTCTGATCTCTTCGCGAAAAATTTCTAAAACGGGGGTCCAATAAATCAATAGAGAAGCTCAGAACACAGAATGAAGCTGGCTATTGATCGCCTGGAGAGGTATTTTCAGGTAAGATTTGGGAAATTAATTATTGGTGCAAATCCTTTTCATATATTCCTGACATTCGATTGGCAGAGATCCAATCGTGTCGGTAGAAATACTAAGCATAATACAGAGAGCACTTAGTTATTTTAATCTGATTTTGGAGTGCAGATAGATGGGAATTCATATCGATTCTGGTGTAAGAGGTGCATTTATTATTAATGGTGTGTATTATTTTGGATTAGTATTACGCTAGCCAATGCTTATTTGAATAGCAGTCAGAACTCTGATTTGCTATTCATGAATTGGAAATATGAGCAAAGTTAGAATTGATGATTATAGGCTTTTAAATTTTAACATAGAAATGCTTGAAGGAAATTGTTTTAAAATTCAGACAAACTGTATCACAATATTGTGACTGTGACTACATTCGAAACCGTGATTTTGAAAAAGCGTATAAATAAACAGTTTTTTGATATTTAGAGCCAGTTTAATAAGAAGGATATAAAATTGCTTTTAAATATAATTTTTTTTATGGAAAATGAAGATAGAATGATATACTTTCAAAATGTCCTTCTTTTGTAAAAAATGTTTCTTACTTCTATATGGGAGCTGAACTAGTATTTTTGAAAAATTCACATAATCTTTAGAGTTACGATCAACTGGAATAACAACTGGTGCTTTTTCTTAAAATCTCTCTGCTTTGATATAATAAAATATAAATAAAAATTGACTCCTAAATTATAGATATTTCAAAATTTCTAGTTCAGGTTCTCTGCACAGAAAATAGTCTGTCTCGAAAATAGCGCACAATCTCCACATAGACAGAATTCCCGTTGGAAGTACATAAAAATGTCCCCAAAACTGCATTTGTACGATCCAAAGTTTACGAGAAAAATACTAAAAACAAAGCATACCGGTGTAAGGAAAGAGCATCGTATTGGACACATCAATAGAAGTATTTGCAAATATTTATAAAGGCAGTTGTTCAAAGTGTCTGCTATGCATATCGAGGCAGGCTCGAGCATACCGAATGCAGAGATAGTAGCAGTGTGGTGTCTACCAAAGTACAAGCAACATGCAGACGAGCGACAAGTACGTTTTAAAAGTCACTACGTCTCGAAACAACACCAATTCCTTAAGATTCCTCCATAGGAAAAACAATCCAATGGAGTGAGATCTGACGATCGTGATGGCCGAAGGACTGGAATCCCAAGTCCGATCCAGAGGATGGAGTATGCCGTATTCAACCAATCAGGTTCAAGAGCACAGTGTTGATGTGACGGAACGTACTGGAGCTCCATCATGCACCGTCATTCATTTATCATCATTTACCGTGTTTGCCTCGTAAGCTGTGGATCGTACAGGTACAATTCTTTAGCATTTTTTATGTACTCCCAACTAAGAATCTGGCTGTGAAGAGTATGAGGGCTATTTTTGGATACCTTGTGTATAGGCAAACTATTATTATAGAAGACTTTTTATAAAAGGAGAAATTTTTGAAACTATTTCACTCTTTTACTTTTTGCAAAAATTGCGTTTAAATAATTTTTCACCCACACATATAATAATATTTTAAAAACACATTTATATGTATATTCCAATTCCATTGTCACTATAAATACCCTAAAATGTATTCATTTAAAACTTTTTTTAAAATCTCAGTGCCTAACGTATAGTTAATCACTTTAAGTATACTTTAAATCATATATTATATTTTAAATATATTAAGATATACATTAGTATGATTCAAAGCACATCTTTGACAGCAACTGAAGCCTACGTAGCTCCATAAGACAGGCTTTGGATTTGTTTATTTTGAAGGAATTTTAAAAATAAATATATTTTTATTTATTATGTTTAAAATCAGATAACAATTATTTACCTTTTATAATTGTTTTGTTAATTTTTATTGCACATTAGGAATTTCAATTTTATTTTTGTGAAGTATTTCAAAGCAACTAAGGTAATTTTATTCCTATCCAATGATGTCATAGATTCAACTAGGAAAAAATAGCATAGAATAAATATTTATTTTGATAGTAAAAGCTTGTCGAAACATTTTACTGAGTTTAAAACAACTTAACAATTTACGTTTCGCAATGACATAAAAATAATTTAACTACTCAGAATTCTAAATGTATGATATCTTTTCGCAAAATATATTTTCAATCAGCTATAGAAAAAATTATCTATTCAACAGAACCACCAAAGGATTTAAGAAGAAACGTAAAATTATTCTCAAAACGATGCTTTTAATAGAGTCGTTGAAAGATTTTAGCAAATTATATCTAAAAGTTCTTAAAATAGATTTTTAAGAGAATTTATTTAAAACTTCTTTGTCTGATGAAACTCATCAGATAAAAAAGAAACTCAAAGGAACATTTATTAAAGTATTTGATTATTTAACAAAAAGCTAAAATGGTAGATTTTTAATTTTAACGGAATGACAGATAATTCCATATTTACAATATCTTTTTTTATGATTTGTACGAAAAAATTGTTTTGATAAACATAATTGAAAAAATTATACAATTTCAATGTTTGGTTTTTCTCTCTTTTTGGTACTTTAACATTTATATTAAATTTAATTATCTGATAAGATAATTAACATTAAATAAAAATTATGAGTTATTTTTATTATATTAAAGTTTCATATAATAATAATAAATAAATAATCTCTCTCTGTCACATATTTTGACTACCATATAATATGTCATTTGTAATAAATATACAACGATTCCATTTGATAAATTTCCGCGACTCAGATTTATATTTAAATTTAATTCACTAAGTTCCAGCAAATATAAATCAGTAAACGGATTAAATTACTGACATTTATGTTCGTTAATATATTGTTAAGAAATGTATACACTAAGACCAGAGTATCATTTTTAATCGTAAAAAATTTCACAAGTATATATATATATATATATCCCTTTTATTACAACTTGCAACTCGAAGTATCTTTTTATTATAATTTATAGCAGAAAGTATCCTCTTTATTGCAACTTATAGCCTTTTATTGAATCTTGTAGTAACTTTTACTGTTGCTGCATGGTACAAAGTGATAAAATCCCACAAAGTTTTCGTATAAACAAAGATTAAAAAGATTTATTCTGAAATATCTGTTGAGGCAAGAGTTGAATTTTATTTCGAATAGCCACAAAGAAAAAAATTATTAAAAATGTGCTAAACTTTGATTAAAAAATCTTTTTAAACTTCGTTAATTTAGATGTCGTGGAATTATTTACGAAATCGAAATCTCTTAGAAAAGAAATCTTTTGACCATATTCAGCATTATACACTGCTGGACAATTGCTAAGGACGGATCACAAATTGCTATGTAGCATAACATTAAGCGAGACATGAGGCCTAGTAGGATAAAATATAGTTGCCACACTGTTCAGACATTAGAATAAAGAATATTTATTGTTCTGGAAAGTACAAAAGCTGTGAAACATCTGAAAGAAAAAAAATGTTCATTTGATCTGCGTACGGAGAAATGGAACAATGCATCTAAAAGTCAGCAGGCACCTTAAAGAAAGGTATCAGTACGGGATATGTCCACCGTGGAGTGTGATGCAACATTCCACACGTCGTACCATACTTTGCACAACATTATCCAGCAGCTGTTGAGGCAATTTATTCCATTCCTCTGCGAGTGCACGGATGAGGGTGTTCTTGTTTGTCGGAGGATAGTTTTGACCAGCAACTTGCCTCCCCAAAGCATCCCACACATTTTCAATGGGGTTTAGATCTGGAGAACGCTCTGGCCATACGAGACGTTGAATACCCTCGCTGTCTAGACAATCCTGAACAGCGAGTGTTCGATGACATGTTGCGTTGTCGTCCATAAAAACAAATTTATCACCGACAGCACCACGGAAAAGACGAACGAACATGAGGAAGTAGAACTTCATCAATGTATCGTTGGCCCGTCATAGTCTCATTCGCAACCACATGTAGGCGCGTGCGGCCATTGATCATGATGCCGGCTCACACCATGATACTGCATGTCAGATATCGGTCCTTTTCCTGGCTATTTTCTGGACGATAAGCAGTACCACTCTCACGCCAGATCAGTTGGCATCTACAATCCGATGACAGACTGAACCTACTCTCATCTGAGAATAGTACACATGTCCAGTCCTGTTCAGTCCAATTGTGATGCTCACGACACCATTGCAAACGGGCAGTACGGAGCTGTCTGGTCAATGGGACACACACAACAGGTCTGCGTGCGTATAGTCCTCCTTTCCTCAAACGTCTGGCAACAGTTTTTCGGGAGATCTGCTTTCCTGAGGCAGCAAGAAACTGATTTGCCACCTGCTGAGCTGTGGTACGCCTGTTCCTTTTTGCTGATAGTTCGATATATCTGTATTCTGCAGGCGTCGTACTTCTAACACGACCTCCCCCGTGCCGTCTACTACACATTCCAGTAGTTTTAAATGACTTCAACAGCCGTGAAGCAACGCTGTGAGCGATGTCGAATTCCCTGGCAACATCTATTATTTTTCGCCCTTCTTCGATCTTTCCAATAATGCGGCCACGCATAAAATCATCTATGTGATGTCGGGAAGACATGCCAAAAATTTTAAGTTCGTCTATTAAATCTTTCCTGTAAAACTTTGACTTGAAACAACAACTGTCCACACGCGTCAAAACCTTTAAAGCTCTTATGAACGCTATCACGTGATGAACAAACGTGGAAAACAAATTTGCATACTCATACTTCTTCTTACTAATATCCCGCACTTATTCTAATTTTCCACATTTTGCTTCCTTTCATTTTGTGGTTGCTATGGATGATAGTGTTATCCGTCCTTAGCAATTGTCCAGCAGTGTATATTGAATAGGGAAAAATCCTTAAAATTTTGTACTTAAGGATGTTCTTATGTTTTTTTGATAGATGGAACTTTGTCAAAATATCTTAAAATAAATATGGAAGATCGAGGGAATTATAATTGCATTATCCGTTGTCTATTAAAATTAAAGACTAAATATGTGTGACAAAAATATTATTTTTATATACACGTAGTTACAAATTATGCGTATATAAGATAATATACACATCGATTGATAAATAAATTAAATTTTAAAAAATAAAATCGATATTCTTAGTTTTTACTTCAAACCTTATTTACCGTAAAATCGGGCGTATAACGCGCACCTTTAACACAAAAAATAAGATCGAAACTTAAGGGTGCGCGTTATACGCCGGGTATAAAAATGATAGTTTTAAAAATTAAAAAAAGAGATGAGCATATAAAAAAATTAGGCTTCTATTTAAATCGAAATACAGTTTATTTAAAAGAAATGGCATTCTTTATGAACTTAAAGGGTTGTAAAGGGTGTTTTTTTAGAGGTATAGAACTTTAAATTGCAATAAAACAACGATGTATTATTCGATTGACATGAATTTTTTTTTATTCGAAAGATAATCTTGTGGCATTACATTTTAAATATGATCCAGCAAGGCGTAGATTCGTCGAATGGGCCCAAAACGAGATTGCCGTTGTTCCCGATTCTCATAAGCGGATTTTGTTTAGCGACGAAGCGCACTTCTGGTTGAATGGCTACGTCAATAAACAAAACTGCCGCATTTGGAGTGAAGCTAATCCACAAGTGTATGTCGAAACACCGTTACATCCAGAAAAACTGACTGTTTGGTGCGCTTTATGGGCTGGTGGAATCCTTTTTCAAAAACGATGAAGGCCACAACGTTACAGTCAAGGAGCTGTGGTCCCAACAAGACGGCGCAACATGTCACACAGCTCGTGCCACAATCTATTTATTGAAAGACACGTTTGGTGACCGCCTAATTTCACGTTTTGGACCTGTGAGTTGGCCTCCAAGATCTTGTGATTTAACACCGCTAGACTATTTTCTGTGGAGCTATGTAAAGTCATTGGTCTATGCGGATAAGCCACAAACGCTTGACCATTTGGAAGACAACATTCGCCGTGTTATTGCCGATATACGTCCACAAATGTGTGAAAAAGTCATCGAAAATTGGACGTCCAGATTGGACTACATCCGAGCCAGCCGTGGCAGTCCTATGCCAGAAATCATATTTAAAATGTAATGCCACAAGATTATCTTTCGAATAAAAAAAATTCATGTCAATCGAATAATACATCGTTGTTTTATTGCAATTTAAAGTTCTATACCTCTAAAAAAAGCACCCTTTATTTATAGAAGTATACTGTCTCTTCAGAACCTTGGGATTATACCTCGAATAATATTTTCAAAACACAAGAGTATTGCTAGGTTTCTTCGTAAAAGAGGGGGTGCGTGTTATATGGCGAATGTATCTTAAAATTAAGAAATACAGCTTGAAAGTATAGGATATACGCCGGATTTTACGGTACATGGGAAAATTTTAATTTTGCTCTTAATTTTCGATGATAATATAATATATGAATAAAATTTAGATGTATGATTTCCTTAGTTATTATTTGAACATAGTAAAAAGTGATATCCTTAATGTAGGTTAAATATTTACTTAGCATTGTAATTTAAAGTCAGATTCACTGGAATATCCATTTCTGAAATAAATTTTCTTTTTCCTTCATAAAAACTGTTCTTTAAAGTCCTTGGAAGCGATACTTGACTTCCGAGGATCAAACACATAAAAGAAAATAATGTATTCTAGAAGCACTGCAGCTGTGCTTTAATATCACTTAGTTTCGCCCAAAGCTTAGAAATTTGACAGGAAACTGGCTTGGAAAAATGTAAATTCTGGTTTGTATGTTTTATGTAAATTCAAACTGCTTCTTTCTTGTAATTTGGTGGGTTTTATTAAACTTTGAAACTGTCACTAAGATTCTTTTTTAGTGTGTACACTATTTTATTACTGTTTGTTTTTGTCCTTTATCCTAGCATTTCTTATAACGGCATAAACCTTATGAGGGATATTTGTTCATATTTCTTAGAGCACCTTGGGCTGTTATTTTTTCATAATTGTTTTCTGTTGCTATCATAGTTTCCTTTTGAATTTCACTATATATATATAGATAGATATGAAATACTTCTATATATATATATATATATATATATATATATATATATATATATATATATGCGAAGAAAAACTAAATTATTGAAATTAGGAAAATTATTATTAGATTTACTTTTATTGCTTATATATGTGTGATAAATGTTTTAACTATTAATTTGCCCTTCAATAAAGGATATTTAAATAAAAAATGTTTCTCAACAATTATCTTTTATCTATTTATCCAAATTCTTATGTATTTAATTTTGTTCATTGTCTTTTAACAAAAAAATATAGTCGATCAAATATTTTGTCTCATAAACAATTTTATGCAGAATATATTGGGGTGAATCAGAGCTTGCGTCACTGTAAAGGCAAACGAAAGAAGAGACACATTAAAAAGAGTCACAACTAATTTTATTTAAGTTCAGTCAAAATGCAATATAGTTGCAAGTACTTATTGGAAGCGAGTTTTAGCTCTAATAAACAATAATTTTTTCTTATAATGAGTAGATGAAGTTAGAGAGATTTACAGTTTACTAAAGCTTGTGCATTGGTTCTTGACAATGACAATGAGGCTCCGAATCCTATGGGAAGGCATGCTGATATTCTAATAGGCAGCTTTCACAGGTATAATCCAACGTTATCAAGATCTACTTCGCTTCATTTAAACTCAAATTCATTTCACTTCAAATTCACTTCATTTAAACTCAAATAGTAATAATTCATTTGCATGTGTAATGGTTACTTTATAAAAGGAGGTTCTCAAATGAAACTATTGATTGAAAGAATTTCCCATTGTGAATTAGAATACACGAAGAGAGCCCATTACAATGTGCAATAACATGTAAGGTTATTGCATATTAACCTGCTTAAGTTTTTGAATTAATGTTTGATTGAAATCAAAATTTTTTTTTATGTTTGCCATTTTGCTTAGGAAAAGAAATCGAGCAGCCAGAAAGAACAAAATTAATAACATAGAGAACGAGGAAAGAATATTTTATAAAAGTGGTGAATTTTAAATATCTGATATCAAGCATTATTTTATATAGTAAAATAAGAATCAAAACTTTAAGAGAACTGTATTTCTCTTTTGTCAAAGTTATGTTAAAACGTGATATCTCAAAAATGTATGAATCTATTTCTTTCAGTTTTTTTGCATACATGTTATTTTTAGTATGGTAAATGAGTCAGTGAGTGAATGTTAACTTCACACTGTTCAGCTACACGAGAGCTTTTGGCGACGGACCACGTAATTTTGAACCATGGTCAAGGGACGATGACGACACCTGAGCTGGCACCCCCTCTTCTATCTACCACACCACACCAACGGGAGGACGTTTGAGCTCTCGACAGATTTAATGTGTATCGCTCCCCTACACGGCGGGTCTTTAGTGGGACTGAGCTCGAACTCATGACATGCCTGCCATGATCCGATACCTTGACCACAGGGTTACCGCAGCCCCCTTAGTATGGTAAAAGCAATGAACTAAGGATTTAGCTTTAACATCAATAGTGCTTTACCTTTAACAATTTTATAAAGAACAACATGCATCTTTATAAAATTTTCTTCAAGAAAATGTGCAATGAGCCCTAACTTTTCGGTAATTGTAAATATATTTTCAATTTTAGTTCACTGTGCTTATAATTGTGTTTTTAATAAATTTAAAGTGTCACATAATTTCCCCATTGGTGTTTTTCATTAATATAAATACTTAGCACCAGCAAAATAATATAAAATTACTAACAGTATGGCATTTTAGAAAAGTTGTCTCCGAACGTTGGCAGATATCTTAAACATGAGAGCTAAAACTAGAACTTTGAGAGCGATAAGTTTATGTTCATGACAAATAGGCTGTGGCCGCGGTAGCCGAGTGGTATAGGTATCGGATCGTGGCTTGTCTTGTCACGAGTTAGAGCCCAGTACCACTGAAGACCCGCCATGTAGGGCAGCGATGCACGCTAAATCTGTCGAGAGCTGAAACGTTCTCCCGTTGGTGTGGTGTGGTAGTTAGGAGAGGAGGGTGCCAGCTCAGGTGTCGTCCACGTCACTTGACTATGGTTCAAAATTACGTGGTCCGTCGCCAAAAGCCCTCGTGCAGCTGAACAGTGTAACGTTAATATTCAATCAATCAATAATATTCAATCAATCAATGACAAATAGGCTATAGTGCTATTCGTTTCACTATACGCATAATGTGTCATTTGTTTCGTTATATGCATAATGGTATCGTGTCATTTGTTTCATTATATTCGTAGTATAACTAAAACTGCCTACCTAATTAAGTGTTGAATTATTTTGCAGTAAAAACACTTTAATGGAATGTTTTATGTGTTTAATAGTTATTAAAGTTCAATATACATTATACAATGTAAGCATTATTTTGTATGCGTTTGTAACAATAAAAATATGATTTAAAAGTATTCTTAATTTTATTTAATCTGAAACCAAAAAGAATGTTACATTTTCAAGTAATTCTGTATCAAACTTAGTCTAACCGATACTTCTAAAATTAAAACATAATCAGGTTGGTTTTAATTAAGAATTAAAAGTTAAATTGACAATTGAGCTAGTTAGTAAAATCTTCTTCAGTAAAAAAGAATTGATTAGCATTTCCATTATCTATCGCTAAATTTTCATTAAAATTAACAACATGTTTATCGAAGTAAGATGATTTTATTAAACCATTTAATCCTTTAACCTTTAAATCTATTAATTATTTTCTCGTCTTGTTACTGTAAAGAAACTAACCCCATTTATTCCAGAGATGCATTAACGGTGAAATAAAACTTAAAAAGCACAAAGAACAGTCAAAGTAAAATCTTCTTTTAGAAAACTTAAGATACTTGAAGATTTGAGCAAGTATTTAGTTAAGAGAATCTTTTTTAATGGTAAATTATTTATTTTTCTTGAGTAAGGATCGTGTAATCAATATTTCTTAAGCCTTGCTTTATAGTTTGCGTCCTTATCTTCTAATTTCCAATAAAAAAAGAAACCACTAATTAAAATATTTTCTTTTTTAATTAAAAAAAGGAACGATGAAACTTGGTATTTTATCGAGAATCTTAAAGTCGTTAAAAGATTTTCTTACGATACGGACATTATGTAAATATTAGGAAAAAAAATTGAAAAAGTTTTTTTTTCAGAAAAAGATAGAACGATTACAATATGCAATCAAGGTTTTTTCCCCGCAATAAAGTTTTCTATTAACAAAAGTATTTAAGGAATTTTTGTGAATGTGAAATGATTTCATTCATTAGATTAAAAAAATCAAATGGGAAAATTTATTTTCAAAAACAATTTGAGATATGCTCGAAACTAAAATGTTAAAAATATCTTTCTGCCTTTAAGAGGAACATAAATACTTTTTGAGATACTTTTGATGTTAAAAATAAATCATAAAAACTGTTATTTTAGTTTCAATGTTTCCCATGATGCCTTAGGGAACTCATTAAAAGTACTGTACTAACCAATAATTTCTTTTAATTATATTTCTGAAGAATTGAAAATGTGTTCCGAAAGCTGAAACAAAGAAAAAGTATATTGTATCAATGTATTTTTTTCTTTATGTTAATGAATAGAAGTTTTATTAATTTAAAAATAAGAATTCCTGCTGTCCATATAAAAATAAAATTCACCTATAAAAACTTAATTGCTTCATCATTTTTTTTGTTACCTTGAAAAAAATTCTCTTACAGTGCATTAAAAATTAAATGCAAACGATTATAAGATTTCTCAAATCAAAAGAAGAATGATTCTTGGAATTTTTATTTGAATATTGTTTTTTTTTTTTTTTTGCTAAATAAAATTCCATGAATAAATAATAATAATCTTATTAATGATGAATATTGCTGGAAGCAATTTATTTTTCAGTGCATAGATTACTTCTTTTTTTCTGTATTTTTCTTTGAATACTTAATAAGCCAAGTAAAAATAACATTCTTTTCAATAAATGATTAAATAAAATAATAGTAAATAATGCAAAAAAAGGAAGTAACAGTTTCTTTTATGGCTCATATTGTTTACTTGAAAAGAGAAATAAAAGTAAACCTGCAAGTATTTTGAATGTTATTATTTAATTATGTAAATAAAAACGTTTTCTGTATATTTTAGGGTAAATGCAGCAAATAAAGAAATCAATAACTAACCTGAAAAAGATACATTTTTTTATGTTGACACATTTTTTTCGTTTTAAAATTTATTTTTCAGTCTAAATATGTTTTAGCCTTTCAATTTTTACAATGAATTGAATTTAAATAAATATTTTAAGTGCTTTAAACTGCATGTATTGAGAATAAATGAAATAGGTTGTCTCTCTGGATCAAAATGTCCTTGGTGTTTAGAAACTCTTCTTAAATAACGTATTTATATGGCCATACAACTGATTCCCAAATGTTTTTCACTGATTATTTTTGAAAAATGAATAATAGAATTCGTTATAATATTCAGCCTTAAATAAAAAGAGCTACTATAGATTAACATAAGATTTTATAGTTTCGAAAGAGAATGAATGTTGTAAATTTCAAGTCAGATACATTAATGAGATCTAGTAGCCAGCTACAAAAAAGAAGCTTTGTACAATTTTCAAAGTATTAATATTTTTCAGATAGCATTAAAATGAATTGTCAGAATATTATATCTAAAAATTTGTAATTTAATGTATTTTTATGAGTTTTGTGTTTAAACATTGGGGTAAAATCGGTATATCAAAGCAGTGCGTTAGCATTTATTACAAATGGAACAAACTTGTAAAAATATTTATCATTTTTTTCTTATTTGTATGAAGATGAAATTTCAAAAAGTAAAAATCACGATATTTTCTTCAATATGGTTTTTGACAACTGTAAAAAAAAAAGAAATATTTTTATGAAAATTATTTTTAGATTTTGTGTGTGATTGAAGGTCTACAATGGAACATATTTAATTCTTACTCAAATGCAATGATAAACAAAGACTGGATGAAAAAGACAATTAAAAGATAGAATTCCAGGTAATATTATGGTAGCAGTAGTTGAGTGGCCAAGGCCGTGAGCTCGTGTAAGATGTTGTTGAGTTGTGAGTTCGAGTTCTAATAGTAGTGAATACTCGGCAGGAGCATGCAGGTTTAATCTATCGAGTCAAACGTTTTTACTTTGCGTAATGTGGAAAGTTTGAGAGGAGGATGTCCTTACAGGAGTCGTCACTGACGACAGTTCAAACTTATGAGATCCGTCGCCAATAGCCGTTATTTAATTTCGAATTGCGACTTTAATACGCAATTATAAAATGCCGTTAATTAAAACTACTAATGATATTCTATTATAATCCAAACGATTCAAAAGTTACAATAAATTAAATACAATATAACTTATTATTAGGAAATAAAAAGCGAAATTCACAGCAAATTTAACAATTCACAAGGTGGAATTTTTTTTTGAATAATTATGCACGAATGAATGCCCAAAATAAATCCTCTCCCATTAAATATAAGACCTTATTCTTAGCTCCTATAATATTTTTAAAAGAAAATATCCGAGACTAAAAGCTGAGATGAAATTTAAAATATGTCTCGCTCGAAAGAAGAAAAATAAAAGAAATTTGCAGAATCTTAACCGACTGTTTCTTTCACTCTTTTCGTTTTCACTCTTTTACAAAGGCTTAAAATAACTATTCGTTTTGCTTTCGGGACAATTTAGTTTTCTTTTTTTCCTAACTGAAAAAGTAATCCTTTTCCTAACGGTTGGTTGCTCATGCTAATGGAAAAGTAGTTTTGTTGTATAATACGAGATCTTCGAGAGCAAACAAAGATCTTCTTGAAAGAATTCTAGCATGCACGCCATTTTTTACGACATGAAAAAGAAAGTTCTACATGCTTTTTTCCCCCAAATAATCCGAGGATTGTGAGTTTGTAGCGAGCCTTTTCGACCAGAAACTCTAAACTTGGCTTATCAGTTTTGAGAAGTTGGGGGCTAGTATGAGTTTTTTATTTATCGGAATATTTTAGGTACACATGAATTCGAGAAAAGTACTTCAGGAAATAACGGACAAAAGGAAATGTAAACTTTTCATTTTACATTCTGGAAGTATTCCTAAGATTTTATGCAACACAAATAAAAATTGGAAAAACATTTACTGTTTAGAATATTTGTTTTAAACTATTACGCTGGGGCATACGAAACGTCGGATTTTTAAGTGACCATATAAAACTGCATATCTTTCTTTGAAAGATGTTTATTTAATCAAAATATGTTCCACTTGTTTCAATGCATCTTTATAAATGAGATATTAATGCATAGATGTCTGTGTAAATTTAGTGGAGTGGAGGGTGTATCATTGGTATGCGGGTAATAGAGCAAGCCTTGCTCTAGCCCTCAAGTGTGACAGACTACACTTTCTTGTGGTTATATTAAATGCCTCTCATTCTCAGCGAACAAAAAGATATTCTCCATCTGTACAAGGTGTCAAAATCATCAGAGGCTTCTCCCGAGCACATAATGTGCTGCATGGATCTCACAAGCAAATATATCTACACTGATCCCCACCTCGTGCTGGACATTTTGAGAGTCAACAATGTAATTGATCTTGTATGATTTCATCAGACCCTGGAAGATTAGCAGCAGCAACAACAACAGATGCCTGTATTAAAGAAATTATGATCTTAGAGTCAATAAACTCGAATATAAAACTTTTCAAGCTGTCTTCATTTTCATACTGTTTAGCCCATAAAAGCTGTTCTAAATGATTAAATAAATGAAAGTCGGTTGTCGACAGTGATCCAGTGAATAAGATGGGAGCTGCAAAATTTCATATTTCAATTAATTTAATTTCGTAATAGTTTTGTACGACGTACGTGGCCGAGCTTTGCCGTGAAAAGTATTAGGCCGAGCCGATTAACAAGTAATGAGCGTATAATTATAAAATTTTCATGTGCATGTTGCTTATGTACTAGCAGTGTAATAGGTACAGTCGGATTTGTTTCTACTAATGCTCTAAGAACATCATTTTTCGCAGATGTTTTGGGTCTTCTATGTGGTTCAATTTTGTGGGGAAAAATCATCAGACTGAAAATTTTTCAACCTAACGTAGTACTTTTTGATCGTTAAGGTATTACATGTATAAAATTGTTTTAAGGCTATTTTGACAAAAAAAAGTATTTAAATACAATATTTTGGCAAAAAATTAACTTAGCATAATCTTTTTTAAAAATGTTCTCCTTTTATAAAAAATGCTCCTAAAATGATAATATTTCGCTTATATAAAGTAAAGACTTCTCCAGAGAGTCTGAACTAGGATTTTTGAAAAATTCACATTATTTTCAGAGTTACCACCAATTAAAATAATTATCAGCGTTTTTTTCTTAAAATTGCTCCCCGCTGTTGTCGTAAACTATGGATAAACCCACTTCTATTTCAAAAATTCTAGTTGAGCCCCTGTACAGAGGTCTGAGCTATATATAGGCAAAATATTATTATAATAGAAGAATTTTTCACAAAAGGAGACTATTTTGAAAATTGGTCATTCTATGTTCCTTTTTTGTCAAAATATTGTACTTAAATAATTTTTTATTGTAATGTTATTCTTAAAAAAATTTTATATACATTTTCTAATCTAAGTGACACTAAATAAATATTATCCATTTATACGCTTTTGCAAAATCACGATTCCGAACGTAGTCGGATACCTTAACAATATTCTTCCCAAACGCCTGGTTTATATCGTGATCAGATTTGGCAAGCTACCAAACTATTTCCAAGTTTATTCTCTTATAAAAAACTAACTTTACGAATAGTGGTTGCATTCATATCCTTATCAGTTCAAAGAAAATAACAAAATGGATAACTTTTTGGAAAATTTTGTTGAAATGTGACTCTGGCAATGGATTATACAACTATAAACGAGGATATGCCAGAAACGAAAAAGCATCGAAAACAGGGAGACAATCTCTCACATGTAAAGAAAATCCGATATCTCATATATATGCACATCTCAACTTAATATTATTTATTCTGAAGTACTATTATTGTTTTCGATCGTTATGTATTTCAAAATCATCACCTTGTATATTTTCTTTCTGCTATTTGAAATTAGATAAAACAAGTAATTTTTAACAAAAAATAAATAATTGATTTGAATGCTTTCGTGTAATTATGCGATAAATTATGATTTTCTTCTTTCACTTCTGAGGTGCTAAATATTTTTTTGTTCTTTATTATTTCATCGGTCTGATGAATCTACTTTTTTCATAAGAATATTGTGGTTTATGAAAAAAAATATAAGCTTTTATGAAGTAAAAGCTTATTCTTTAAAATTTTATTTTGCATAATTTTTTCCTTATTTTTATTTTCCTTATTTGCTAAATTTTAAATAGCATTCTACAGTTTGTATAACACTTTTTATGTGATTCAATACATATATTCAACAAAGTATTTCTCTGACATTGGAAAAAACAAAGGTTTTGTGGAAACTATAAGAAAAGAATTAGAAACCCACAGCTAGAACAAGGATTATTTTAAAAATAAAACTATCTGACTACAACCAAGTGAAAATTAAAACAAATTATTTTCATAACATTTGCTATAAATACTCCGTATGAATGCTATTTGATGGACGCATATGGTTTTGTTTTGATGTAGAAGAACTAAAGAAAAAATTGTTTTTGGTATCTTTAATGAGTTTACAGTTTTACTTTTCTTCAGATATTCGTTTAACCATTTGGTAAAATCAATAACATCTGGTTCCGACAACTGGTCTCGTCCTCCCTTCTTGTATCAAAAAGAAATTCAGGCAAAAATGCAATTCGTTTTTGAGCTAGTAGACCATTCATTTTTTTTTTTTGCTGTATCAATCAGTGTTCTATTATGGGTGTAGCTAAGTATTAAAAGCAGTTCATTTCTTGTAATAGAATTAGTAATAACCGTTTTTGTGAAAGAAAAAAGTTAGCTGTAACTTTATTTAATTTCATGAAATAATAAACAGGAAATATAACTACATTTCTTAAGAATAAAATAAAACCATTAACATTTAAATAAATGTTTTAAAGAGTTTTTTATTCTGTGTGTGATTGCTTTTTCCTCTTTATTTCAAAACTTATGTACATCGCAGTTATTGAAGAGAGTAAATTAGTACTGAAATCGAAAATTTTCACTCTGTAAGCGCTCTTGTTACAACTATAACTGACTATTCTGAGCAGCAGAAGCGCCCTCTAGCGACCAATAAACTTTAGCACAGACCAGGTGAGGAAAGAATGTGGTCACTATGAAAAATCATCCATGTTCTTTGCCCATTATTTTTGCTAATATAATATGTGTTGTCATCGTGTAACCTAACTTAAATTAACAAATAATTGTTACAACAAAGGAGATTGAACTTAATCCTGAACTTAATCCTTTACCCATTTAGTTTAATCTTTAGCGTCCAACGCTCTACAACCCTATTTTTCCCATTATATATCGAAAAGATTTGATTTACATTTTAGAACCATAAAACGTGAAAAAATGGGTTTATAAACCTGTTTTAGTGAAGTAAAACATTTACGAATTCATGTACTTTAGTGCTTAAGATTGAAAGTAAATGATTAAATACTGGTAAATTCTCTCTTTGAAGTTTATTTTTCTTTCAATTTTTAAAATTTACTTTGATTATAATATCTCATCAACTTTTCAACAAACTTAGCACGCATGGAATATATTATTTGAGTTAATTTTTCATACCATTTGCCATTTATAGAAAGTATATAACTATTAGAAATTTTTAATACATTAGACTTTTTGTTACATTGATACTAAGTTAATTCCATTAAGTCAATTAGATGTTATATTAAGGGCGAAATTGTAATCACTTGTAATGTTAATAAACAAATAAAGAAGGTATCCGACTACGTTCAGAACCGCGATTTAACAAGAGTACAAAACGAATATATTTTTTAAATATTTAGTACCATTTAGGTCAGAATATACATATAAAACTGTTTTAAAACTATTTTTACAATAAAAATTATTCAAATGCAACATTTTGGCAAAAAAAAAAGAATATAGAATTACTTATTTTCAAATTATTCTTCTTTTATGGAAAATGCTTCTATAACGATAATATTGTGCTCATATATAGCGCAGATTTCCGTACAGAGCCTGGACTAGGATTTTTGAACTATATAACTTAGAAGGGGATCAATCTATATTTTAGTACATCAGAGTGGAGAAATTTTTTAACAAAAAAAAATACCGGCAGTTATTTTAATTGGTAATAACTCTGAAAGTAATGGGAATCTTTCAAAAATCCTATTTCAGGCTCTTTGGAGCAGTCTTAGCTATACGTAAGCAAAATACTATTATTATAAAAACATTTTTTTTTTGAAAATGAGTAATTCTAAGTTCACTTTTTGTGGAAATATTGCATATAAATAATTTTTTATTGTAATAGTATTCTTAAAAAGAAGCCCAGTGGCTGAGTGGTTAGTGCATCGCGCTTCCACACCACAGGTCCGAGGTTCATACCCCGGGCTAGGCAAGGTTGACTCAGCCTTTCATCTCTTAAATGGGTCAATAAAAGGAGTACTAAGCTTGCTTGGGAACTTAACACTGGGGGTTTTCGCGTCAGACTGACCACCTGATTGGAGCATCTGCTCACGCACCTCAGGGCCCATGGAGTTGGCCACAGTAGACCTTGGCCATCTTGAGCTGTCATGCAACTGAATTAAGTATTCTTAAAATAATTTTGTACGTGTATTCTAATCTAAGTGACACTAAATATTAAAAGTAATATTCCTTTGTACGCTTTTGCCAAATCATGGTTTCGAACGAATCGGATACCTTAAAACGTTCTTAAAGAATTAAAACTACTCATGAAATTCAGACATTATATTACCTACAATTAAAGTACTTCCAATAAGATGAAGGAAAAAATATATTTAAATTTGCCGCTGAAAGAGGGTTTTATTTTCTAACTAAACTGGACCATTTTTAACCCAATCGATAAAATGATTTGTCATTTATGAAATATTATGAATTACATTCCATCGGAAGACATGATGTATCGTAAAACTTGAAGAATCGGAACTCGCGATGCATCATTCTCAGAGTTTTATTACTTGCGGTAGGTTCGCCGACAGTTAAATTTCTCAGGAAAGAATATTTTTTTCCCGTGGCATCGTTTTTGGTACATGGAAAGGGACTGAAGAATATTGAAACCACTCATTTAATTACATCTTGAATTCAGTTTCGGCTGGATTCCATGTAGTAAAAATAAGAGTGGATGTTTATATTGTGGAAACTTTTTAGAGTTTAATTGAATTTTGTTTGCTTGATTGTTTTCGAGTGAATTATTTTTAATCTGCATCATCTAAGCAAGTTTTAATTAGTGCGAATAGCATTACGAGTCTTTTTTTTTTTAAATTTATTTTTCATTATTTTAAACTTATGTTCTGACATTATACAACTGGTACATACCGGGAGAGTCAAAAATTCGATCAAACTTAAAAAAAATATAATAAAAGGTAGAAATGACGATCAAGAAGATCGGTTTGCAAGAAAGTTTGCTTCAGATTTTGTTTTTGTGGCAAAAACACTTTTATTTAAAAATATCCCCGGTAGAGGGCGTTGAAAATTCAAAATGCATTGTACAGGACAACAGTTCGTTCTATTCATTTATTCTTGCAATGACAATTGTTAATCATGACCTCCAGACAGGGAGGTCTTAAGGTACGGGCCAACTGGGCCTAAGCCCAGGGCCTTGCTCTCAGTGGGGGCCTCGTTTTGTTCTCGACTCAGTCTTAATCCTTTATCTACCGCATTATGATTCACTGCAGTTTTTTTCATGCAATATTTTTTTAGGAATCATTACATTGAAATTTAAGGAATATACATAAACAAAATACTCAACTTTAGGAAATTTAGTCCGTTAGAGCTAATTAATTAAAGATATTCAACTGTAAAATTAATTACATACACTGTTCACTTAAAATAAATAGTCAAATCGTTTACTAAGGTCTTCATAACATACAAAAAAATAAGACGCTTAAATTTTGACGTTAACTATTTTTTCGGGACAAAAATGATAATCTTCGCAATCCGCTGAAAAAGCCGTAAGCTGAAAACGCAATTTCAGCAATGAAACTATTCGCCCTCCCCGCCAAAATATTCATCGTAGAACCCATGCTGCCATATATCATGGAAGAGTGGATTTCAAAGAATATTCCTGCTAAATATCGTCAGAATATTCGTAAAAATGGTTATGTTATGTAATTTTAAATTGAATGATACTTATAAGTACCGTCGGTAGATAAAGGGTTAAAAAGATCATGATCCGGATAATTTTAAGGATTGAATATTGTTCCCGTACATATTCTCAGAAAAACAGGGAATTTCAAAATGCGTGTCAACTGGTAAAAGTGAGAAGTTTGTATTATTATGTGACAACCGTTTTACATGTCTACACCTGGACTTAATACTATAAACAATCATTCGACTCATTTAGTTGAAATGAGGCCATCGGTCGAGACGGTTTGTGCCTGGCTTTGTGATTGTGGGTCGTGCACGTTTATTTAGTTCCAATTACCGTTTGTATCACTATTTGACAATGCATGTTAAATACTGTCTACTTTTAAAGATCAAAGGTACGACCCACCTTTGCGTAGGGGCCCGGGGCTTAAAAAATCTTAGGATTTCTCAGGGCCTCAAAAGGTTTTAAGACTTCCCTGCCCTCAGAACATTGTCCGATACAACTAAGGAGGCTCACAACGCCCGTTACAGCTGATTGCAACATACCAGAATGAATTGAAAAACCTCACAAGAGGCAGAATCTTTGAGTTTCGCTAATGTTGTGGGGGATAAATGGTACTCAAGTTATTTCAAATAGCCTCACAACTAGAGGTCGACATGAGTGAAGTGGGCTGAACATGGTGGCTGTGCAATCCTGCAACCTCGATCAATCATTTTGTCCTCACCATAGGTAGTCAATAAGAATTGTTTTGCGGGACTGGCACAGTATGAAGGCGCGCCATTCTGTTTGAAGCTTATTACAGATAACATACCTTTTTAATTTAATGCGGGCACGACTGAAAATATTTTTGCTACTAAAAAAATCAGACTTCCTTGTGAGTCCTTTCTTTTAAACTGCTCTTTTTTATCAACATTTCTTCCTTTTTTTATGATTTTTTAAAGTTTAAGCGAACTTTTGACTCACTCGGTATTTATATCAAAGTAAACCAAAATTGAAATTCTTCAAAATTTTTTTTTCAAAATTAAAAAAAAAGTGTATATTATACGTGCAATTTTAAATCAAGTACTTTTTTCTTTTACCGATGATGTGCGATATAATGGACTCGTTCATCACTAGAGGGTGCTGCGATCATTCCGATGACACGTGATTTTCCATGTGCGTTTAAGTAAACAATAACAGCCGAGCGTTTTACACTTCTGGTTGTGCACTAACTTTCGAATTTGCTATTTTTATATTCTTTAAATTTTTTAGTACGTTAAAAATTTTTAATATATTTTCTAGTCTTTTCAGTTTTTGTTTCGTGACTAAAAATATATTTGCCACTTAATATTGTGATTCCGTCATATGCATACTAATTTATATTTAGTAAAAAGTAACTTAAGTAAAATTTTTCTTTGTTCACCCTGATAAGGAATTGTCTTAATTTTTTTTTACATTACTTATTTGAAAATGTAAAATATTATAATGGACTAAATTCATATGACATTATGATCTAGTGATATTTTTTTCAATTGTTTCCCGCCTAACGCAAAACACTTTCGTACTTTGTTTTGTTACTTCGTATAGCTATATTATTCTTTTGCAAGTTATTTGTTGCTGTTACTTAATATGTATATATTGTTACAAATTTTGTGCACTGAACGCTAAAAATGGTGTAAATAATTAGTTCTGAATGTAATTCGTTAATATTACTTTCTGTTGTATTTATTTTATGTTAAAATCGCAAAGCAATTCCGTTCGTTACATAAAAATGGCGATTCAATTGAAGCATAGCCAAGTTGGCATCATTTCATGAACATATATTGATGCTTCTAAAAAGAAATCTACTAATATCACAGTCTCTGATGTAAACGAATTCTTGAGAAAATTCCAGCAGACTAAATAGGGGCGTGGTGCTCAAAAACAAAAGTATTGTTCTTGACTACTGAAAAGTCAGCCAACGATTAGTTAATACTTCTGCTGTTGAATAGAACGAGTGACTGCTAATGGAATACATTAGTTATTTGTATTTCTAGAGTTGTATCTGGCACTTCTAAGGATTCTAAACAAAATTTTCATCGCTACTGAAGACTGCCTGCTGCTCTTTTTTTTTGGAATGATAGCATTAAATCCTGAACTCCGAACAATATTTTTACATTCTAAAATGTCTTGTTTCAGAGCAGATCGGCTGAAATATATTCATTCGTTCTTTGTAAGCAAAAACCTATTCCTTAGCAAATTTTATTATATTTTTTTTTACATAGAAACTTCTTGTAATTATGAAAAAAATAGCCTGATTTGTTATTTTTTAATATTCATATAAAGTTTCCTTTTTGCTGTTCTTGAAAATCCATTTTCAAGTATTATTGTTAGGATATCAAAACTTTTAATATTATTCATTGATTTATTTTTTAAAAGTGTATGGAAATATTTTGTGTGGTTTACATCTATTAGACAATTTATATGTAATTCAATAACTCATAAGAAATAATTTGTAATAAAGAATAATTCAATAAAATTTAAAGTCATTATTTCTAAAATTATGTATTAACATGATTCCTTTCTTGAACTAAGAGTATTTTCTTTTTTTTGATCTTTGAAGACAGTCATTTCTAAAAAGAAATTTCAAACCTTCATAAATGATATTAACAATTATTAATTAAAGTCAGACAATCAAAAGCTGGCAAATGTTATTTCATTAGAGTCATCGTATATTTCAAAAAAAAATCTTACTATGTCTTGGGGGAATTTTTATAGAACAGTTGTGTTTCAAAAAAAATTAGTATACAATAAGAATGTTTAAGCTTTATATATCCATATTAAATCAAATAAAGTTTGAAACTGACACAAAAAAAACCTCTTTTTGTCATAGATCTTAGAAAAATACTCTTCATGAGTACACAATGAAGGGATGTCACTGATAGTCTTTCAACATAATATGATAAAAGCATTTTATAAATTACTACAATGAATTTCTTAGTTAAAAATAAAATTTTCATATGTTTCACTTGTATTATAATCATGTAATATTAAAATTAAATGTTGATAAATAATGCATATTAAATAAATTTTAATTACTAATTTAAACTAGATATCTAACAAAAATTTTCTCGAAAATAACTTGGGATGTTTCCTATAGTGTAATAGTTTGTTTCAAACAATTCCCTAAAAATAATCCCATATCTTAACATGATTCATTTCTATTTCTTTTTCCAACTAAGGAGACAATGATTTATAAACAATAATTTTCAAACATTTATAGGTGATAATTACTAACACTATCAAAGCGCCAAATATTATTTTTAACATATCTTTAAAGGCTTCACACTGTATTGGTACAAGTCATACTGTTTTAAGGCTACAGCTTAGGTTTTGGTTTCAGTTTCATTTTAAATCAATTTCCACTCTTAAATTGAATGAAAAATATTTTTCAGCATAATTGACTCTTGCAGTGTGAAATGATTAATTATTTCGGTTAACATTACTAAAAGCATTTCTGCTCGATTATGTTTTAAATTCTCAGAGTTATTTAATTAAGATTGATTTCAAGACCAATTTCTGTTTTAAAATTGTTTATATAACTTAGAAGCTTTATTATTAATATTTTTCTTGTTGAGAAATAATATTTCAAAGAGATGGAATACTATTGAAAATGATGCATCTAAAAATCACCCTCGGCTGATAATGCAATTAGACTTTTGAATTCTAGTATTGCTGATAAAACTGAATATTTTCATGATGAACCAAACTATACGATAATATATTGTAGTACTATATTTTAGTACTTTAAAGTTAAAAAGTAAACCTAAAAAATTATATTACTGTGTTTCATGATCCTAATTCTCGATAAATATACAATTGCTCCAAGTTCTCTTCTTGATTCAATACTTGTAACTAACTCAATGCACAACAAATTCATTCAGACTTATAAGCAGGATAATATCAATATACATGAGTCTTTTTCAGACTTTTATATTTATGCAAAAATAAATCTAATCTATAGTGATAAATTTTCAAATTGTGCAAAAACCAATAAATGTGCATATTTGTTATATATAGTAAAAACATTTCTACATTTGTTTGATAGCTTTATACCACATTCAACCTCTGAAAAACACAAATGTTGTGTTCATAAATACCACACAAATATGTTGCAATTTTTATTATTTTTTTAAGATAATTAGATTAAAAAATGGCTTTTTATTTTGATCATGTAAGGATGTACAGGACTTCTATATTTTATATAGACACAAATTTATATTTTACTATACACACATTTTAATCTGAAAATTTTAATGCCTGAATTTATTACCATATTTGGAATTCAATTATCGATTAATTAGTTTCAATGTTTGTATAAATACATAAATAGAATAAGTATATAGTTAAAAGTGAAACATTATATTAAGAGCTTTCTTGTGTTACATTTGTTAGTGTCATGAAAAATAACAACAAACATGTTATAATAAATAAACTGTCAACATTGTGTAAACTTTCATATAGAAGAGCACCATCAAAATATTTATATTGTTTGATTCTTGAAACAGCTCTTTCCACAGTAACTCGCTTGTCAGACAATTTGCAGTTACTAACAATTTCAGAATCATAAAATTGAATTTTATCTTTGAAAAAAAAAAAAGGGGCTTTTTAATTTACAACCAATTTTGTCTAACTCTTCTTCAATTAAGAACCCTTTATCAGCCATAAAAACATCATTTAGTTCATTCATTTTTTTACTTTAAAGAAAAAGTTCCTTGTCTGAACTTCTGCCACAATGTAAATGTGATAAAAAGCAGATAGCCCCTGAAGACATAATACCTATTATACCATTTAAAGTATTACAATTTTTGTAATGACTAAATGTTCTTTGTTGCTGTAAAGGACTTGTTAGGTTTTTAATTGAAATTCTGTATAACCTTTATTCTCAAACAAAAAAAAAATTTTGGCATTGTTTCCAAAACAGTTTTCTTTGTATGGAAAAGTGTCTAATAATTTAAATGTTTCTTGAAAAACTATTGTAACCAAATTAAAAATTTGAAATACTGTTACGATGAAAATTTCAAAATAAAATTTCTAGTAATCTATTGTATACACATGTGTGTAGACATACCAATCCTTAATTTTACCAAAAACATATCAATGGGCTGACATAATTAGCATTGATATTAGAATATTTCAAAACAAAGGAACTTCAACATAGAAATGTGATATCATAATGCAAACTACATCTTGGCTACAAAGTAAGAATTAATGTTCTATTCAAATAATTGCAAATAAAAACTTTATGCAGATCAACACTAAGCTATTTAAATTGTTACAATAAGCACTGCTTGAAGTAACACACATATTAACTTTTGTGCAATTCAAAAGAATTGTATAATTCAAATAAATAAAAATAAACAGTGGAGTACACACACTACTTTCATGGGAGAAGTTATATTTCTAAAAAAAAATGTTGAGGAAAGCATCTAGATGTGATATTTGTGCCAAAATTAAAATTTTTAGTTCTATGGGAGTAACTTGAGCTTCAAATCCTACCTTTGTGTAATCCTACCACTGAAAATAAGCAGTGTGTAATTCAAATAATTACAAGTAAACAGTATGTAATTCAAACAATTACAAATAGAAAAATATGTAGTTTAAATAGTAAATAAACACTGATTAGTTCAAAACAATGGTGTAAGCAGTTTTTTAAATTTCCAATGGTCAAGATTGCAGAAGACTACTCACCACAAAAATGGAAGGTCCACTGTTAAGTGAATATTCAGACTTGACAAATAATCACTTTATACTTCAAATACTTACAAATAAAAACATATTATTCCAATTTATGCAAATAATGTCATTGTATTGTTCAAAATGGTCGTAAATTAATATTATATAACCTTAATTTATTGTAATTAACAGTGTATTTATCTTTGTCTTATTTTTATGAAGATGACCAAATAAAATTTAAAAATGTTTTTATTTCATTTTATGTCTAGAAATCTATTTATATGTACATATAAACTTTCTAAGCAGTTTGTAAAAATCTTTTATAAAAAAATCTGTCATTGACAGAATTCCATGACTAAGGCCAGCATTACAAAAACTAATGAATTTAATTACATGCAACTAATATTCTTTAAAAGTACAAGAGAGCAGGTTCATTGACACTATTAAGTCTGTGCTCCTCATAATCACTACCTAAACTTTGCTACTTTGCAGTGATTTCTCTCTTAGCAGCCCTCGTGAGGAATTTTGACTGTACAAAATTATATACATATTTAAATTACAATATACAGGAATAAATTTAATTTTTTTAGTCTATTCCCCACCCTGGTATAAGTACATTCTTTTCCACAAAGTGCATATAAATGTCTCCAAAAGTGATTGGAAACAATAGCTTTTCATTATATACATGTTTTGTTGTCTCTCTGAACAAATGGATCGGAAAAGTTTGTTCCCATTGCATGTTGATTTTTTCATCATATCTAGCCTTTGATATTGTTTCCAATTCCTTATAATCACTCGACATTATCTACAAATCATATAAATTAAGATATTAATATGCATATATTGTTATTTTTCTAAACATGATATAATTTATAAAATACAATACATATTATAGATTTAGAATACTGATTAAATAACTATTAAAAATTATTGCTAATCTTAATTAGCATAATTAATCTTTATCTGCATAAAAAATTAAACAAAATTGAAATGAAAATTTTCAAACATTAGTTTTTAAGTACAAGAAAGAATTTGGATTTGATGTGGATGAGACAGTTCTCTCTCTCTCAGCAATTCAATACACTAACTAATTCAACAGTAAAGTAAGTATAAAGAAGGTACTTAAATGCATTTTCTATGTATTTATCAATATTTTCACTATAAAAAGTTATTAAAGGTGAAATATGTGCATGCAATTCAGAAATTAAACACACTGATTAATCTTAAACCAGCCAAAAATTAACAAAATGAAAATAAGTACTTTTCACATATTTATAGCTATTTTTCTTTAGTCAAATAGGGAAAAAATGTAAAACTATATCTATAATGAAGTTTTATATGTAAAAATAAGTACATGCAGTGTATCTAATTATATTCTAAATAATATGAAACAAAAAAAAGTTTACAAGGTATTTTTGAAAAGATACTGAACATTACACCGGAAGTATTGTTGGGCTCCAGGTCAATGTTGTTGTTTACAAAGTAGAACTTCTCCATAGTTATTATTGAAAATAATCTTAAAATGACAAAAAAAACAATGGTGATCAACTGCATACTTACTCACCAGTTACAGAGCATCCAGAATAGTTAACAGAAGTGGTACCCTAATCTGTGTGTTTCTTTACGTTTGCAAAATTAAAATTCTTCGAATTCGAAATGCTCAGAAAATATATCACTATTTTTTAAAACTTTGAAATATCGTCGGCGTATTTGATAAAAAACAAAAAAATATTGAAAATGAAATAATTAAAAAGTAATCACACACACATTTCAGTCGAAATGCCTTTTGGAACATCTTTTAATTTCTGTGACATTGAAGATTTATTCCTTCTCTGCAAAATTTGATTAGATGGTGGCTCGACAAAACAGAATTTTGTGGGCACTGAATTCGGTTTCAATTGCCTTCTGTTAGTGAAAGTCTGGTACAAAAGCATGCTTCTTCAAAATGTTCGGAACATACTGAGGAATACTTAGTCGTTTTAAAAAGTTTTGCAACCACTTTCTTAATAAGCATGGATCCTTTAGCGGAAACGAAAAAGGCTTTTGGGCCTACAGTCAGACTTTCCTTTTTGCATTACGACCATTTAATGCGCTGCAGTAGCTCATTTTGCTGCTCGATAGAAGATGTGCAAATCCGAAAATGGCGGCTAAATACTCAGTCGAAGGAAGCACATGGCTATTTGTTGATATCCGCGCTGGGCGATGACATGTGACTATGACGTCGTAGGTGAATCGAGTCCATTAAACAAAATTATTCTCATGAATTTTTACAGACCTCAAAATAAATTAATAAGGATTAAATTAATTTCAGGTAATGCTGTTAAAAGCATACTGAATAAAATTACAAAATACGTCTTGCATCTTCAAGAATATGAGATGAAAGTAAAGCTATAGTAAAGTTAGCTCGTGAGATCTTGACTTCACGTTTTTTAAAAATTTATTTAAAATAAAAAGAAAAATTCCAAAAGTTTTGAGTGGGTTTTATTCTGAATAAGTAAAATCGTATTTATTTTTTGTTATAACCCTTGTGTAGAAAAGTCTGCAAGTCTATCTCAAGTGTCTAAATATGGCAACCATTAAGAAGATTTCCATAATTTCGTCTAAAAATAAATGCAATAAACTTGATACCATTTCTTTTGCTAAAATGCCAGAGACTGAGGAAGATATACCTGTACTATCGAAATACGATTTTTATGATGATGAGTTACTTTCAAAACCCTTAAAAACTGCAAAAAGATTAAAAAAGAAAAGTATGCTACCAATTGCTTCAAAATCAAAAGAAGTCTCTAAAGCATATGATAATTCTTCTAGCCAGAATGCTTTGAAGACCAATGTCAACAAAAAATCTAAGAAGATAACTGATCTTTTACAAAAAAGCAAAAAGCAGTTAAATAGTTCATTTACATCTGCAAATTTACAAAGTATTCCAACCAAGCCATCACAAGGCAAAATTGAAAATATCAACGAGAAAATTGCCAAAGAAGAAAGTAAAAAAGAAAATATTTACAAAAATATAGTATCAAGTAATGCAGTGACAGAGAAAAGGAAAAATAAAAAGGCAAAACGTCGTACGATGATACTTTTTAATCCAAATGATTCCTTTTACGATAATGAAATCAAGAATACTGTCAATAATAACAATGTTCCAATGGGGAAAGAAAACGCAGATACTGCTGAGCTGAAATCAGTCTTGAAGTCAAATGTACATGCACAATTTAGGCAATCGCATTTACAATCACCAGCAGCAAAACGGGCCAATTTGAAAAATTCTGTAAAGGATCAAAGTAGTTCTAATGACAATTATAGACGCAAAGAAAAACCGAAATCCAGAGAATATACAGGAGCTGAATTTGAAAATGCTGGAAAAGACAAAGAACACAATAAAGTGAATCAAGTTGAAAGTAAACAAGGGAAAGGAAAACCACTCCAGAGAGAAAATGTTCAAATGAAACCTGAAATTAAGATCAGACGTTCTGCAAGGCTCGCTAAGCAACCGATAGTTAATTACAAAAAATAGGTAAACATCTAGTAAGAAAAAGATTGATATTTCATCATATGCCTTTATTTCCTGGACAGCTTCGAAAACTGAAAAGTTGAAGAAATTTTGTTTTAAATTTAAAATTTAGGAAGAGAGAGAGACATTTTCTCCCCATTGGTAACTTTTATGATTCGACAACATTTGACTGAGATATTTATAACTTTCTGGGAACTTTTAATTACTCAATTAATAACTTTTTCTTGATGGATAATTTATTATTTTACTTTTATAACTGATGTAAATTTTAAGATGTTTATTTCTTATGGAAAATTACTTGTATATTGTTGAAATTGAAGTTGGATTAGTGTTCACATGCATATAACGATACCAAGAAATGTTTTTGTGAAAACATAATTTTTTTTATCATATTATAGTCTAAATTTTATTTTTACTTAATAATTAAAAAACCTATCAATAAATTTTTGAAATATTTTTAGCATTTTACATTTGAATAAAGTTATTTAAAAGAACCGAAATCTTTGTCGAATGGATTTGAACAAGGATAACTCAAAATATTTGAAATACCACCTGCCATCATAGAATTATTCGATAGAATTCTATTTTAGCCCACACATTTACTTAATGCCATTTGGCGAAATATTTACCTCATATTGGATAGAAGTTCAAATGAGTTGTGCCATGCCGTTTACTCATTTGACTCATGGATTAACTCATTGGATAATTAAGTGTAAATATTAATCATTGTCGCTTTGTCGAGGCTCAAACTTATGGCCCTTTGTCGAAAGAATCTTGTTATTACTTTTAATACGAACATTAACTCATTCGCTAGGTACAATTTGTCAAAAGGGGGGCTAAATTAGAATGGTCGTTATTATCGCAACCTATTGGCGACATTACATGAAACGAAGCATATGGTTGCCAATTCAGCGCGTACGCACATGCGAAATCGGGGTTGCCAAATTGGCGAGTTATTTTGAACGTTGGCATTGTTACGATAATACTTAACTACCATAGGATTTAACCAAAATGTACTCAGTATGCTTTCATCTTCCGCGCAGTCGTTATTTTAAAACATATAAAATAAAGAGAAAACTTTTTTAATCCAAGAAAATAGGGGGGGAGGGGAAGAAATAATTTAGCTACCATTTTAACGGAACGCCAAACCCTGTATGAGGAAAAGTAAGCTAACATGTAGAATAGGTAGTCACTTGGATTTAGCTATGTTTATCTAGATATCATGGTGAGATACCGAATTCACTCTGGTAGACTTATATAATTTGGGAAACCTTTGTATTTTGAAATGTGGTCTTATGCAAATAAGGTAATGCGTTTTTTTACTCAATTGCTATTCGTTATTTGAAATTTGCAGATGTTTTTAAAAAGACAGAAGATTTTTAAATTAATAATTCCATCGTTTGTTTCTTCATTTTCATTTCTTATTTTCAATTTATTCTTGTCGTAGCTTCAAAAACTTTTATTCAGAATTTTTTTGGAATTATTTGCTATCGGGTTTTCTTGTTTTGAAGTTGATCCTTGGAATTATCCTGAGCAATATGTCTGAAAGGTATGATTTTTTCATAATTTTAAAAGAAATCGAAAATTGTTTGTGATACAGTGGTGTATGGATAAAGGATTGATTGCTGCAAATGTGTAATGTACGATTTGCAAGAATTCTCTATATTTAATTAAAAAGGATTCGAGTGATGTCTATATGTGGATAAGCCTTAAGAAAGGATACAATGGGCATCGTGATACATGGTCTGTAAGAGAGAATAATTGGCTTCAAGAAAGTAAGCTGAGTATGATTCTGGTTCTAATATGTGGGTGCGAAAGTCGAACAGTGACTTCATTTCTTTCGAAATTCATGTTTCGAAGAAAACAGCCATGGATTGGATGAGTTTTTGCAGAAAGGTGTATATGGAAATGTGTGTATATAAGAAAGCTCTATGTCCTAATGTGATGGTAGAAATTGTCGAAAGCATGTTTGGTAAAAGAAAGTATAACAGACGCAAAAGAGTGAATAGGATTTGTGGGGGTGTTTCGAGGGATTGAAAGAAGTTTGAATAAGTATTTCTTTCATGGGATTCACTCGGGAACCAACTCTACTGGAACCAATTAAGGGAAACATACAGAAGGGTACAACAATTATATCAGATTGCTGGAAACAATCGTCTGGAAAAGGGAGGCTTCCATATTTCAGTCAATAATAGCTTAAATTTTAAGGATCTCGAAACGGGGGCTCATACGAACTCCATCGAAGGTTCGTGGAGCTCCGTCAAAAAACTCTTCATGGAAGACCTAGCAATCCAAATGCCTTGTTTATAGCTTTCTTAGAGCAATAAAAGGAATTTATTCTCCTTCAGAGGAACTTTTCCAAGCGCAGGCAAGTTTTTTTTCTTTAATTTTCTAATTCAGAGTTTACTTTTAATTTTTGAAAAAATAAATCTTTATTTAAATCTTTTATTTATAACTTTAATGTATAGATATATGTGTGTGTGTATATATTTTTCATTATTATTTGTTTATTTTCTTGGAAAAACTGCTTTTAAACTCTAGGAACACATCGCTACATATACCGCAAAATCCACCGCATAACGCGTATCTTTAGTTTCAAGCTGCAATTTTTAATTTTTAGGTACATTCGTTGTATAACGCTCACCCCCTATTTTACGAAGAAATCTGTAATGTACGTGAGCAATGCTTTTATATTTTGAAGTCATTTATTCGATGAACTATCCCAAGCTTTAGAAAAAGTAGTATATTTCTAGAACTACAGCCCAATACATCATAAGGAAAGTCATTTCTTTTAAATAAATAATATTTCGATTTATGATGTAGGTCTAATATTTTCTTCTATACTAATCTATTTATTTATTTTTAAAGCTCTCATTTTTATATCTGGCGTATAACTCGCACCCGTAAATTACGATCTTATTTTTTGTGTTAAAAGTGTGCGTTATGCACCAGATTTTACGGTAGGTAGTTTGGTGATCACTTCTAGTTGCCGAAAGAGGGGCCACCTATTCAATGCTTTAACTCGAAAACAATTCTTTTCTTATAATAATCCTCAGCGAAATGTTATTTACTCTTAACTTATAAAATATTACATTTGTACTAAAAGTCTAACATTCGAATCGCTTCCACCATCTGTTAAGACTGATACGAGTCCCTGACTGGTTCATATTATCAACTGAGCTCGTTCCTGTTTTATTGGCCTAGAAGTGATTTAAAAAATTGAAAGTAAAGAAGTATAATTTAAAAACACAGATGAATGTAAAAAGCCAACTTTTTAGTGGCTTATAAGGTTTCAATTGGCAAAGTCAGTTCCGAATTAAAAACTTGTTCACATTATTTTGCTAAAAGGTAATGCAAATTTTGCTTCCAAGATAACATTCATGTGGATAACAAGGACACAAAAATCATCTTCTCTCATGAATTTCATGCACTTACTTCAAAGATTATAAGCGCAGTTATTTTTTACTGTCAGGTACATTATGACCGTATTCAGGGTCAGATCAAACTTATTTATACAAACTTGTTTATTACTTTAAAATCGTTGACTATCAACATATCCTTGATGAAGGTGTAAAAATAAGAGATAAACCATTACTATGCAATATTTGAAGGCGAAACATGCACATTTTTAACTCAGTTTAGGTAAGCATAAAAGTAAAAATTGTTCAGTGCCATTTTGTTCTCAAAAAAGCACTTTTCCACCACTACTAGCATACTATCTCTGTCTCTGTTTTCGACAGATTGAGGGGGGAGGGGAATGTCAAATGGCAGGATTAGAGATTACTGAACATCCCTTATAAAATATTCATGTTTTCTCTTTGTATTGAAAGTTCTTGTTTATCCAGGATGCAATGTCAATTTATACAACCATTGTTCAATCTCACGAGTATAAATTCTTAACTAGACGCTTAGTAATACTATCTCTTTGTTTCAGATCAGATATCCTTTGAACCATTTAAATTCTTGTACTTACGTATTACACCACCGTCTAATCTCACCAAGTCAAAAGACGTTGCCAGATGCAGTCATCATAAAAATATTATTGTATTATACATGCGCGGGACCAGTTTTTTACTATTGGCTGCATATAACAGCATTTAGTAGCGTCTTTTCTTTTGACACATTGGTCGAAGATATAATATGTTAGTAGAAATTTTTTTATAGGACAAATTTCCGAACAAAATAAACTGAATTTCAATTTGGGAGCAAAATGAAAATTTTTTAAAAAAATATTTATTTTTTAAGGGGCGGATTATTATATAAGTGTCATTTTTAAATGTTTAATTTTGAGTTGTAAAACTATTTTTTAAAATCCCTTTTTAAATAAATCTTCACGAAGATTTTGTTTACATGTTTAGACAAAAGCTATGATGACTATACGTCAGAATCGCTAACACTAGAAAACGCCAGAATAAAAAACACTCATGCAGTTTCGTGAAAACAATATTTCATGTTTTTTCCAAATTTAGAGTAGGGTTAGAGTGGAAAAAGAAACCACTTGAAAATTTATTTTTATAAAGAAAAATGTTTTCTATGCAGTTTAAGTAACTAAAATTGTTTTTATTTAGTGGTAAATTCACTACATATATACATTTAAATATTTGAATTGATATATTATTTTGCTTCATTATTTTTCTTCTGTGAGAGGGAAATTAAATTTAATTAAAAATATATTCACGGCTATTCATTTTTTTGATGAAAAAATGTTCTTCTTATTCTTTGCTACAACAATGAAAACACAGAAAATTCTTCGAGTATAAGTACTGGTTGGGGCGGGGGAGACAACTGAGAGAAGAAACGCCCTTGATTTATTACTTTTCAGAAACAATGATAATCGTGATTATTCAAAATTTAAAACTCAATGGATGTCCAATTTTTCCTGTTGCAAGAGCGTGACAGAATGAAATAAGATGGGTTTGAAATATGATCTGTAAATAGTATGTGAAATGGAAGACTTGAATGGTATTGAGTCATCATTTTCTTAAAGTTTGACCATAAAAACATATATATTAAGATATCTTAATTTACATTAATGCAATCATTTTGACGTTAATAGGAATTTTATTCTGTATTTTACTTCTATTCTGGACACAAATTTTCGAGGAGAATGAAAGTTTGATAATGAAAAACGAATGAAACGAGTTTTTGAAGAACTTATCCAGATTTAAAAAAATATTGGCGGGGAGATCAGTTGAAAATATTTTTTCTAATAATAGGAGAAAGCAAACTTTCAAAAAAGAATGAGAAAAATCTCATAGGGCCCATTATGAGCATTTAAAAATATTACAGGATTTTCAAAGAGATTTCTTTAAATATCTATTAAGCTAAAATAAATATCATGTCAAATGTAATTCATAATGGTTAAGAAAAATTTATATTGATTTCAAATGATTAATACACAGAAGCTAAAATTAATAAAAATATGGAATCAGTGTTTGGTAATGAATAAAGAATTTATAATTCACAGATCTGTCAGACGATAACAAAATGTTTTAATATGATTCAACACGACCCAGAACTCTTAAAATGATTCTAAATAGTCGTTAATTGATCATTATTACTTAAAAATAAATACAAATACTCAATTGTTATCGCAAAAAGATGATAGATTATATTAGACTATATGGAAACATTTACAGATAAAAACAGAAATACGTCTGTCTCATTTCTTTTGCTCATTATAGGTTTATCATAAAAAGTTATGAAAGCTCAGAATGTGGATATTATTTCTTGATAAAATTTTACATAAAAATGTATTCATGTATTTTACCATCGACCAATCTCTCCAAAGGAAAAGATATCGTCAATTCAAAAAATGTTTCCAAATAAAGTCTTCGTTATTATTATTGTATTTGAAAATGTGGGGAATGTTTTCCACCATTGGTTGTATATCACGATATTTGGCGACGTCATTTGGTTTGGTCGTTGGTATAATACGTAAGTGTCACAAAAACAGTTAGAGATACCTTTTTTTATCATAAAGAATGTTACCGAAAGGCCAAAACTTAAATTCATAAAATATTTATTCTTTACAGATTTTCATGATAATGAATGGGATATATCTAGCGTTTGTCCAAAATGGTTACATAAATCGTGGAAATGTGTTTTCTGTGTTTAATTAACGTCATTTCAATTGTGTACCTTAGTGGAAACAAAATAACTACATTTAGGTATTAAAATACTTATATATATTTTGGTTGTTGAATTTAGAAATATGTAACACATTTTTCCCCGGAATTAATTTTTTCAAGTTTAAATCTGAAGAGCATTCCATTTACTAAGAAGTGTAAAAAAAAGAATATTGCCACGAAAAGAGAGGGGAAAAAAAGGCATTCTAGAAAGAATAATTTAAGAAAAATCTTTTCCAAATAAAAGTTTCTCGAAAACTGAACACTTTTTGAGTATAAAATGACTTTCCATTCTTTTGAAAATTAGAAAATGATTGTTAATCCTCAAATTGATGCAAATTTCCAGCATACGTTTTTTTTACTATTTTTCAGATGGCTTTAAGCATAATTTTGACTCGTAAATTAATATCGATTAGTATTGTATATTCATCAGTATTGTATATTCATGAATGTATTAATTAAATTTCTCTGTACACATAATATAGCTTTAAAATTTTTCTGAAACAAAGATATTAAGTAAAAATATAAATTAATGCATTGAGAATGAAAAAAAACTATTAAAACTTTTTTTGAAGTGCACAATTTAGAAATTTTAATACGAGTTAAAATATTCTTGAAGTATTTGGAATAAACTGACAAAGGAGAGAAAAAGGGGAAAAAAATTTAAATTCATGGATTGCTGTCAATTGCAGGAAAAAATGAATATTACCTGTGCTATTGACATTAGAAAGGAAAATAAACGCTCTGTTTATTCACGATGCAATAACTATCCCGATTTCCTGAGAAATATTAAGTAAAAAAGTTGGAATTGGGAATCTTTCTGATGCTTTACAGTACAAAAGAACGAGCAAGTGATATTAAAATGGAAAGGATCTCCAATAATCCTCTAAGTCACTTTTTCTATTTGTTCCTAAATCGCGCCAGATATCCAACCCACTGAGAAATCCTTTCTGGATTCTATTTTGAGAAAAGCTTATTCCTGTGTTATGCCTGGGGAGACAAACAAAAAAGCAAAGAACAAAACAAACAAAATAAGTCTATACGCAAACAACGCGGAAGAAGACTGCGGAGATTCAACATTGGGGATCACATTTTTTATTTTATTTTCCGTGCTGTTCGCCAAGAAGCATTATCTTCGGCTCGCAGTCTTTCCAGTCTCGTTCATTTACTTCTTATGAGATTGGTCATATAAAAAGGGCGGCAAAATCCTTGGTGACTTGCTGTCTGTGGATGATTGTGAATAACCCGGGATGCTGGATGAAGACTTCATGTTTTTCTTTGGTTAAGTTTTTGTTGGTTTTTTTCTTTTGCTTTTGACGGCAGTCTAAAAATCAGTTCTTTAACGTTTTACGGGAGCGTGTTTAAAGAAATACGGCGGGGGAATATTTGAGCAGTAGCCAGAATGATCCGAAGTTTCTTTTATTTGAGTGATCTTAGTATTTTCAACCAGGAATTCCAATCTTTGGGAATTAAAAAGATGTTCATTATGGTACCTGCAGAACGACTGTCAGAACCCATTGCAGTTTTTACAGATTCTCTCTCAGCGAATATCCTTGGAAAATATGAGGTTATAATGTAGGAACAAATAACTATAACGATTTACGTTAAAAAATATTATAAATAGTGATATCAACATCCAATAAACAAATTCAGAGCATATATTGAAGGTTTCTTTAGTTTTTATTAATTCAAAGCTCATTCGATGCAATGAAATAAAATGTAGTAATAGTGAATGTAAAGTAGAAATTATAAAACATACAATCACTTATATACAATCAATATAATATATCGCTTGTTTTTATGCACATTAATTGTTTATTAACATTACTCTACAAAACAACAAGAAACTAAAAAATGGCTATTAGAGATGGATCCCGTTATTTTCAACCATAAACAACTGACGAGGACGACACCTAATTTGGCCCTTCATTCTCCTAATTTGTACACCATAACAATTAGAAGGGCTTCAAATCTAAAGAGTTGTAACGTGCCCTAGTTCCTCTTCAAGGCGTGTCTTTAATGGTACAAAGACTCGACAGAAACAACACTGGATACGAGATAGGATTTGCAGCCCCGAGATCTCGAAATCCCGGTGTTTTTTCCAATCTCGAAATCCAGGGATTAAAATAAATAATACCGGGATTTAAATGTGTCTGAATTATAATTTAAAATTTTGTTCTCATCAAACTTTTCTAAGAATTTAATTCTTAGAAAATATATATTTTGTTTACCGAATAAGTACGTAGAATTTTTTTGTGCTATTATGAGTGCTATAAGTAAAAAATAAATACATGCAGCTCTCATTTCTCGTATGATGAGAGATCATCGGACAGATGTAAGTGTCTCACTGCAATACTTACAAAATAATGTAAGTAACATCTCAAGAATAGATGTCACCGTTCCTTCTTCAATTAAATGCCGTTAATTAATAGCGGACCTGCTTGAAAGCTTTTGGACACTTCAAATCCCATTGCATTACTAACAGCTCATGCAACTGGATCTTTTATTTCAAATGAGGTAACACTTGATATTGTTTCACATTCTGATTTAATAACTGGATTAATTTATACACAAAAATCATTAAGTGTAGCAGAAAAACTAGATAAAGTTATCGAAGAGGTACTATATGCACCCAAATGCAGTCTATTAGATTTGAGACACTGTCATGGAAAATTCAAAAAGAATGTATCTTTTTTGAAAATGGAGGGAGACGTGGTGACTACCAGAAAAGAACACATTCGTATTTAGTGACGATAATATCTATTAGTATAGAATCCGGCAGAACAGTTTGTAACAAAAATAAGCCATAAAAACGATGAACGAGGTTTTTTTTTAAATATTTATTTACAGTAACAAAAGAAATGAAGAAATGTTTTTTTTAAATTTTATTATGTACTATTTTTATTTGTTTTTTATGATGAATTAAGTATTTTTTTATTTGTTTCAATAAAATTAATATTAACCCAAATTTTTTTAATTATGTGTTTTCTGTTTTATTATGCAACTTCAACTACGCTAATGTGTAAGCATTTTCAGTAAATAGTCCAATCCTAATCCCGGGATTTGGATAATGTAATTCCGAAATCATGGGATTGAAAACATAATACGGAGTTGCAAGCCCTAATACATGATAATGAATACAGAACCAACGTGGTCACACAGTGTTATGCAATGTTTAAAGTAATTATACCCTTTTTGAAGTGGCATAACGTACACGGGAGGACCCATGATTTTAGGAGGCCCAAAGACCTCCATACTTGACTTTGCAGGGGGTCCCAACTATTCTGCCTTTTTGTGCGTTCATTGATATAAGATATGCATATCACGAAAACAAAGAATTTTTTCAGTGTAATAAATCGGAATAGGAAACTCAAGTAAAATATTCTAATTAGAATGTTTAATTTGAATAGAATCGTATTTGAGATTCATCGGATAAAATAAAAAAAGGGTAAAAAAGTAATAAAAGTAATTTAAGAATAGAGAGAAATAAATGATTAGAATAAAATATGGAAAAAAAATCAACTCTTGAATCTTTATTCTGTATTTTCTCAAACTTTATTTCTTATTTGCATTGTTATTTCTTGTATCAAATAAAAGTACAGTGTCAAGTATAGCGCGATACAATCAAGCGCAGAGCTTATTATAACTCATCTAATTAGGAATTCTTTCTCGAAAGAACTTTTAAATTGGCTCCACTGTGTGCATAATTTTGGTACCGCCATTTCCAAATATACGAAGAATCGTGTTCCGACATTTCCAATACTATGCAAATGAGTTTGAAGCTTTATGCCTTTATTTATTACTTCCCTTTATTCGTGCTTTTACTAGTATTAATTCCTCGAAATAAGTTATATTTGAATATATTACGTACTCTATATATTAGCTTTAATACATGTCTAAAAATTTATTCATAATTTTTATGAAGACTGTTTATTTAAAGAATGAAGTATTGTTCTAAAATATTTTAAATACGTGTTAATAAACTGATTTTCGCATTGTAAAAGAGCTTTTAAAAATGTTCTTTTAATCATTCTTGGAATAGAATATTTTATTCTGTATATTGATTGGAACAATAAGACGTCTATCCAAAACGTTATTAATTGTTAAGGAATTAATGCCAAAGGGGAAAATGTTTTATTAGCAAAATATTTGTTGGTAACTTGTTTTTTTTGAGAATTAGTAATATATATTTACATTCGGAAAAGGAAATATTTTTGAAATGTGTATCAATTAGTGCAGTGTTTCTCAAACTGTGGGCCTCCCCTAAGGGGCGTGACAACCCTACAAGGGGGGGGGGCGTACATTGTGAAAAGTAGAAAACAAAAGTTTATTTTTTCTAAAAAAATTACTACTTTACTAAAGGGAGCAAAACAAAATACATTCTGACATAAAAAAATAAAATACACATTTACACTAATATAACACGCTTATAAATGTATCAGTATTGCACAATGTGTTTCGTCATTAATTTAACAGTACTAAGTTAAGAGAAAGTTTAGTAAATAATTACCATGGTACCTATGGGTATGTCATAAAATTATATACAAAATTTAATACTTATCTTGATAATTTGTATGGTTTATAATTTAAGTCATATTGTAGCTTTACGTCAAAGTTTATTATTATTGAATGGAATAAATTGTTGTTGTATGGAGGGAGGGCGGGCGCGAAGAAAATTGTGATTGAAAATTGGGTCGTAAATATAGAGTGTTTGAGAGACACTGAATTAGAGACTTAATTTTAATTTACGTCGCAGAAGAAGCAACACCAGAGCTATTGACGAATGCCCATAAATTTTGAATCATTGTCAAGCAACGAAGACGATACCTGAGCTGCTTCACTCTCCTCATTTTCACACCATACCAACGGGAGGAGTTTGATCCCTTCGACAGACTTAACGTGTATAAGCCCCTGTACACGGCAGGAGTTCAGTGGTACTAAGGCTCGAACCCGCTACTGGATAATGCCGGCCACGAGTTCACGACTATGACCATTAGGCTACCGTGACCAGCATACTGACTAGTAAGGCATCATTGTAATTTTTTTTAAATGAGCTGCATTTTGACAGTTACAGAAATAGTACGTCTCCAAGTGTGGGAGCTATTTTATTGGTGGCCACTTGCGCTACCAAAATTTGATGATTGAATTTATTCAATTAAAGCTTTCGTCAGAATTCAAATATTGCCGTTAGTACCAGAGCCTGGTACTCAAGGAATCTTTTACATGCCACGTAATCATATGACATGAGTGCTTACGATTTTCGCGTACAGAAAATCTATCGACTCTGCAATCGAACCCGCAACCTCTGATTCACGAGTTGGACACGCTACATTAAGTCCCCGAACCGAAGTATGTAGAAAGTACAAAACTAAATTCAGAATTAGATGCAATATAGCGAATATAAATTTCCTCATTTTAGGTAATGTAAATAATAAAACTGGTAATATAGCAATTTTACAGATAGCAAAAGAAATTGCGTGAAAGCCTTTCATAGGTTGAAGCGATTCGCGTGATTGCTTACATCCTATTGATATCTATTCCTCTCTAAAAAGTTTTTATTACAAGTGGTTAAACTTCTTATGTGTTCTTTTTGCAAATGCAATTGTAACCTTCAAGAATATATGGTTTTATGGAAACTTATCACACATAAAAAGGACAACATTTTTTTTTTTTAAAAAAAGGAGTCGAAAAGAATGAATAAGTAATACCGTTTTTGTAAACGATGTTGGAAAAAAATTTGGAAATGAAATTTCTAAATCTGACTTGCCACTTTTGTTGGGAAAAAAAGAGAAAAGAAAATGCAAATAACAAATTTCTCAAAGCAGTCTAAGAAAAGAATTATTTATAAAATACTTTTTAGAGACTGCCTTTTTTCAATAAAAAGAAAACAAGTGAATCAAAATGAAATGGATATGTATATATATATTTTTTACTCAGAGCTAGAAAAATATTATATCATTCACATTTCATCAAACGGTGGATCAAAGGAAAAATGAAGGGTTTTCTGTAAAAAATTGTTTGTGTTTATTTCAAAATTGCTCAGTTTCATTTCATTACGTTGAATTTTCTTTTTCTTTCACAGATATGCCATTTAAAGAAAATAAGCCATCTAAGATTTTTAACTCTTTACTCTTCATTCAAATTCCATTTATTATAAAGAAATAAAAGTTATTTAAATAACTATTCGTAATTTAATTTAGTTAGATATTTACTAAAAATTCTGAATTCATTTTAGAACTAGTATTCTAACATAATTTAAATATTTTCTGTTAAGAGAGGTTTCAAAGATCAGTGAAAATGTTGAATGAAATGCTCTGAATACTTAGATTTTTCAAATCACTTTACTTTTATTGATTGTGGAAAACGCGTGAACTCTTTTCTGTTGAAAAGATTATTTTTGGAAATGTATTTGAATTTAATTCTGTGATAGGATTATTCGCTTCCTTGAACATTTGAGATAGAATGTTTATTTGCAACAACCATGTTAAATTTAATTTATGGTGAATTAAATTCATATGTATTCAAAATAAATTTGTCGCATCTGAATATATATTTTATGCATTCTAGGAACCTTTTTACTAAAACTCTCAAGTGTGAAATTAAATTATCTAAATTGGATTACATTTTATTCAAGGAAAACAAGTATTCGTTTTAAATTTCAGTATGTTCATATATTTATGTAAGAGATTAAAAACTTTAAAAAAACAATTGAACAGAATTATTTTTTAAAAAAAGTTTTCTTTTTCATTATAAATGTATTTTGCATTATTTCTGAATAAAAAAATCCGAATCCTTTCAAAATTTGAACGTGAAAAGCACAAAGAAGCAATTCTCTTTTATTTCAGTTCCACTAAAATCTAATAAAAAAAAAGATTTTGTAAAAAAAACATATCGTGCCCAATTGGACCGATTTTTTTAAAAAAAATGTTGTAACCTGAATTAAAATATACTTATAAAATGGTTTTAATAATAGTGTAACAATAAGGAATGATTTAAATGCGATTTTCTGTCAGAAAATATGAAGATCGAATTTCATATTTTCAAAACATTCTCATTTCATGGAAAATACTTCTATAGAAATGATATCGCCTATAAATAGCTGAGAGTTCTCTACAGAGCATGCACATTCTTAAACATAATATTTAGAAGTGAATTTGTATTAATATATTTTAATACATTGGAATATAGAAATTTTAAAGAAAAACACACCGTTTATATTTTTCCAATTAATAGTATCTCTGAAAATAATATGAATTTTTAAAGAATCCTATTTCCAGGCATTACAGATAAATCTTATCTACAGATAGGTAAAATATTATTATTATAGAAGCATTTATCATAAAAAGAGAATGCTTCGAATATCTATAATTCTGTCTGCATTTTCTTCAAAAAATTGTATTTAAATCATTTTTTTAGTGTGATGCTATTTTAAAAACAATTTTAAAAGCATATTTTAATTAATGAGATAATAAATATAAAAAAAATCATTTATACGCTTTTACGAAATTATTGTTCCGAATCCAGTCGGATGCCTTAAAAGCAATAAAGTTTTTATATATATTTAAGTTTCTTTTCTTATGCACTAATTAAGGTATCCGACTACGTTCGGAACCGCGATTTTTTAAAAAAGCGCATAAATGGATAATTTTCATGATATTTAGTGTCACTTAGATTAGAATACATGTATAAAATTGTTTTAAGGATATTTTGACAAAAACAACCAGTTATTTTAATACAATATTTTGGCAAAAAATTAACTTAGAATAATCATTTTTCCAAATGTTCTCCTTTTGTGAAAAATGGCTCAATTATAATAATATTTTGCCTGTATATAGCTCAGACTTCTCTACAGAGGCTCAACTAAAATATTTGAAAAATTCACATTATATATTTTCAGAGTTACCACCAATTGAAACAATTATTCGAGTTTTTTTCTTAAAATTGCTCCCTTCTGTTGTCGTAAAATATGAATAAAACCCTTCTAAGTTATATATTTCAAAAATTCTAGTTGAGCCTCTGCACAGAGGTGTGAGCTATATACAGGCAAAATATTATTATAATAGAAGAACTTTTCACAAAAGGAGAATATTTTGAAAATTGGTCGTCAAAATATTGTACTTAAATGATTGTTTAGTGTAATAATATTCTTAAAACAATTTTGTATACATTTTTTAATCTAAGTGACACTAAATATCATAAATATTATCCATTTATACGCTCTTGCAAAATCACGGTTCTGAACGTTGTCGGGTACCTTAAATATTGCTCTCAATATCTCCTTATCTAATGTGTAGTTTCTGGATTCTTTAAAGTAACTAACATTTTGTTTAGACTAGTCCATTCTTACTTCAAATATTTTGAACCTATCCATTTTAAACGATTCAACACAGATCTTCAAATGCAGCGGAACTTGGAAAATATTTGGACTGTGGAACACGAAGCAGGTGTATCTTTTTGGAACGAGACAAGCCGAGCACTAACAGAAACAGATGGTCTCGGTGACAGCTCCTCAGCAGATGTCTCAAAATAGGGTCGCGCGCTTCAGGAAGTTCTTTCAAGGTAAGGAACGGATTTGCAGGGAGAGTTTAATACGTGAGATATTAATTAGGGAGCCTCGGTAACGAGTATCCTTTGTTAATGAACTCTCTACGCTAGAGAGCTTCTTTGAATAATGGAACGATTTATGGAATGGTTCCTTCGTGGGTTGAAGGTACAACTATTTTAGATGTCACGTCTGGAATCATTTATCTGCCTCGAAAAGTTTCAGTTTTGTAAAAGAAAATAAAAGTTAGAAAGTAGTGAAACGAAATTAAAAGATTTTTTTTTACTTATCAAATAATTTAAATAAGTTTTGATAATTTTTTTTCACATAAAAGGAGAAACAATGTATACCAAAATTTTCTCTCTAATTTTAATAGTAAATATTCACCACTTCTTATAGTTCCAGTTGCAAGTTATGTCAACATTTATTTACTGAAGGATAACGCGAAAAATTTTTTCACACAGTTAAAAAAATTAATTTTAAAAACAGTTGTTACCTCCGTTTACAGACCTTATAGTTTTAAAGAATAATTCAACGTAATATAAATTAAAATTTTCAACGAATAAATCAGTGTTAAAGTTAAAATTGCACACCATTTAAATAACAATTACTCTAAGAATTTTTATTGTAAGTCAATCTGCATATAATATTATTCAAATCTTTAATAAATACTTAAAATCAGATTTTTTTTAAAAAAAACAGAAATGTATATAGAAAGTTTAAGAATTTTGAATGGATAACGGATAGCAATATTATATTATTTATATCATTATTTTATTCATAAAAGTGCTTCGACGTGAATTTTACAATTTACATCGAAGTTGTGTACTAATTCCCAACTTTACGAGTTTTTAAGACTAGTCAAAATATTAAATTATACGTTTTAATGTCTTTGAATAGAAATATTAAACATACGTGAAATATTCTCTGGCTATATTGAGTTTATTTTATTGTTAGACAGAAAACAAAAGTAAAATGAAAAATATGCTTGAAACTGCAAAGAATTTGTGTGGAAAAATAATTTGTACACGTAAGCACATTTAATTGGATAAAATTGACTTTATTTATCTTAACAATGGATTTGCACCTATTTTTTTGATTTATACAATTTTGCTCTGATAATTTAGAACATTTTGATAATTTGAACTCTCTTCGTCTTCTTTAAATCTCAAACTTGAAAATATTAACAAACAATTGGTGACAAAAAGTATCAAAAACATATCACTTATCGTATATTTTGCCTTTGATACATCATGACAGCTACCAACTATTTCAGAATTTATTTTAATTTCCACTTAAACAATTATACTTGTTGCTTAAGCATCAAGAAATTATTTAACATTTACACACATGCCTCCACAATTAATGTTTTGTAAATATCTGTATGTGTGTGCAATAGAGGGGATAGACAAGGCGTTCTTCAAAATTTCAAAGTTTAGATATTTAAGCTTTTTTTATAGTAAAAAGTTAAAGTACGTAATATTAAAGTGAAACAAGCATTTTAGTACATTTTAACATTTATTACTATGAAATGATACCTAGTAAATAGTAACAAGAAAAAAACATCAGTTACATTTATCAGGTTCTTAAGTATTAATTAGTTTAATAAACCTACTTTCCAAATGACAAAAGCGAAAGAGGAAAAAAAACTTGGGTTGAAATGATTCGGCAGGGCAGGTAAAGAGAGCGGGTTATAAAATGTTGCTATGTGTATATTCACTGCTTAGTACTCCGTTATGAGTAATCATCATTTTAGGTTATTTATGCTGTAGTATAAATAATTATTTCTTATTGATTTTAATTATTTTTCCAAAATTCTTCCACTTTTTTTTGGAAAATTCAACCCTTTTGTGGCAATATTTAACTTTGAAGTTATTTTTTAAATTCTTTTTCTCCAATCTTCATGCCATAGAACACATTTTCCGCTTAGATAGATTTCGACTGGTAATAATTTTTACTCCAGGTAACGGCGATCCCTTTTAGTTTGCAAGCTGTGTTGAAATAACATATTAAATAATATATTCTTTTTCATCCCTAAGAATGATGCACGATGCATAAAAATAATATTAAAGCCCCTCCATATATCCCTCTTTTTCTATCTGAAGTATGCTTTAGCTGTTGCTGAAAACATTATTTTGAATCCAACAAATACTATTCTTTTCCACCCATAGGTGTAGTATACATTACGTGGAGAGAAAATAAAATAAATAGATCCCCATGTTATTCAACAATAGCTAAATGCACGATAGCATGGCACGACACTTGCTATCATCCATCATATAGCTAAGCGAAACCATTCTTTCTGGTCCTTTGGTGACAGGCATATGCAAGATAGGTAAAGAGAAGAATTCTCAACATCTATAACAGGCGACGTGACATCGTTGAGAAAATCAGGCGTTCGCTTATGTCTTATTTCTGATAGGACGCTTTTTGTTCTGCTTTTTTTTCCGATTAGATAGGTCCTCTTATGGATAGCTCGGCCACATTAAGCATTTACAACTTTGGAAATGGTAGTTGTTTTCTATCGTTTGGCTATGTGTTGATGTTTTTGGTATTAATATTACGTATTATTTGTTGAGGTTTTGGGGTTTTATTGGCAGTATTTGGTGAAAAACGTCGGCTATGTTATGTATACAACAGTTTATTATATCTCTTGGTGTATTATAATAGCAAACATAGTGTTTGATTTCCAAAGGTTATATAATAATAAAATAATAACTGTTATCTTAAATCAGAAATACATTTTAAGGGTATATTTATTACCATGAATGTATAACATGTAGACGATTGTGGTTTATGGAATGAGAAAGTAAGTTTTTGGCAATTCTTTTTAATTATGCTTAAAATTAGTCAGAAATTATTAATTAATGAGATATATCTATTTAAGATAATAACCAAATGTTGCATCAATGGATGACTTTAAAGCAATTCTAAAACAGTTTCAAGAATTTATTTTTTAAAAAGTTAATATCCCGACAAATGAGACTAAAATTTAAAATTTGCCAAATTCTGTTAATAAATGTGTGTTGTGACACCATATATATTTATATAAATTAAAATATTCTTTTATTGAACGGTGTAATATTTATTGTTGAAGATGAGGAAATGTAGAAAAATTGTATGTTTTTTATAAATTGAGCAGAATGAATTTTTTACGTAGAAAAATTTTGTACATGAAAATTTAATAGATTTTAAAATGAATTTATTAAGCTAAAGTTGCCTTAAAAATATTATCCAAAATTTTCAAATTTCGTGAATATATACTTTTTAATGATTGTATTTGGATTATTCAAGATTTAGGATACATTCTACTGCATTTAAATGATCATTAAATAAAAAATGTTTTCCTTTGGGAAACCAATTTTATAAGAAGGAGAATCATTTCACAGGGAGTTTTATACATGTAGTGATAGAAATAAAAAAAATATTAATCGAATTCAATTAAAATTTTAAAGACATTTTTAAAAAAATAAAAAATCTTAAAATCAAAATTTTAATATTAATTTTAATACAAATTTACAAAATTTTATTATTATATTTTAATACAAATAGGTTTTTGTATTATAAATTATGTTCCTAGGTTGTATTTTTTCTATTCAGGTGAGCTTTTAACACAAATAAAATTTCTCGAAACCGATAAGTATTGTATATTAACACGTAAAATAACAAACGATTAAGCTTCAACGTTTACGTTGAATTTTAAATAAAAACTAAGATAAGAAACCTTTTAATTTAAAATTCAACATTCCATGCGTCTCAAAAATAATATTTTTATTCTGTCTCGAAGATGTACAATGACACAATTCTGGATTCCTAACACACATTTTTTGCTGAATTGGTAAATGTAGTAATAATTAGAAAACACACAGGTATAATGTTACAGACGGAAGTTAAATATAACGTTTCATAAGTATGGGTGTGCTTAAAATATGGTCAAACATTTTTAAGCTTTTTTTTTTATTTTTTAGAATGTAAATTATTTTAATTTTAATTATGATGTAAGATAACATCAAGTATTGACGGAACTCCTTCGAAATATCCTTAAAAAATATTATCTTAAGATAACATTATGTAAGCTGAATGTCTTCCAATTAAATTCATTAAATAACATAAGAAAGAAAAATAAAGGAGAACTTTAAGACGAAATATTTTTTAACGATACGGTTTTTTTAAGGAAAGATATAGTATAAAGACATTTAACATTCACTCAATTTTTTCCTAAAAGAAAATGTATTCGTATAAAATAGTGAAAACAATGAATACTAAATCTGAATTAAAATTAATAAGAGACATCAACTTTCTGATATCCTGTAGCCTGTTAAGCTCAACTAAATGAGTTGATTTATATATTTTATATATAGAAGAAAAGAGACTAACACTCACTCTTTACGAGATGTGCGGAGGTATTAGACCGACAGATTTAAAATTTTACAGCCATATTTCTTTTGTTGAGTAGAGATGTGTTAAGACAGGTTTTGTGAAAATCGACTCCCAAGGGAATTGCTGGGGTTTCAAGGGGCGCTATGGATTATAAAAAATCCTTTTTTTCTCACAGACCTGAAATTCGACAAACATATTTCTTCTGTTATGTGGAGATCCTCTAATAATGGATTTTGAGGAAATAGATTCCCAGAAAATCGATTTAAGGAAGTGTAATAGATAAATTTCTGTAATCAGTTTTAGAAATTCAAGTACTGCAGTTTTTATGTAGATTTTACACGCCTATTTTAGAGATCTATTAACTACTGGTTTTGCAAAAATCGTCCTCCTATGGAAGTTACCGGGGGTTCAAGAGCGCTTTAGATAAAAAAAAATCCCATTCTCTTACAGACCTGAAATAAGGCAAAGATGTTTCTTTGTGTGTGTGTGGTTGAGTAGAGATCCACTAAGAATGAGTATTGAGGAAATCAATCCCAATATCAGGAGGGCATTTAAGGGGGCGTAATGGATAAATATGCTTCCGTCTTAGAAATTCAAGTACTGTCCTTTTTTAATCAAGAGGTGAGGGCCATCAAAAGGTTTTTTATTGCAATCGAAAGTATAATGCTAGGACTTGGATATTGATAAGAGGCTGGACGGCCCCCGTTCATTTGGTAATTTCTACATTTGCCCCCTTGACCAGATGTCGTACATTCTTTCGAAAAGGGACTGTTTAGGGATTGTCGCACCCCTTTCGGTCAAGGCTATCTTAGATGGCCTTGTTTTGGGTCAGTGGACCCATAAATTTTATAAAATGTAACTCTGCGCGATTGGGAAATATCCAATCAAAGACTTAGCTTGCAAGACAGTAGTGAGTACGGTCCCAGGATTTGGAGGTGACCCGGTTTATTATTTAAAGAGACGCGCACGAGTTTCGACAGAGAATTTCCTTAAAATTTTTGAATTAACCATGTAAGTCAGTGTTTCTCAAACTGTGGGGTGCGGCCCCCCTGGGGGCACGATAACCTTACGAGGGGGACGCGAGCATATCGAAAATAAAAGATTTAAAAATAATTAATTTACTGGAATGAATTAAAACAAAATACTTTCAGATATAATAAAAAATGCACCTTTACTCTGATATAATTTATAGGCACGCGATATTAAGTCATCAAAAAAATAAAAACTTCTTCAAATCCTAATTAGCTATCTTTGATCCTATAACAAAATAAAAAAAACTTTTATTTGATTTGCTGTAATCCCATGATGAGAGATTATTTTACTACGCTTTCTTTTTAAGCCTAACATACAACACTTTCAGAGAAAAAACAGATCCCAGAATCGAAGAAATTTAGGAACATAAAAAATTCATCACTGTCATTATTTTTGAAATACTGCACATTATAACTGTAATCTGTTTGACCTTCTAAGTTATTGGTACAGTTAGTTATGATCCCTCTCTTACGTGTTTATTTCTCATTTAGGGAAGTTGTAAGTAATGTATTTCTCTGTTGCGCTTTTTTCCATGCAAAACAACGTTTTACACAATTTTTTAGCAGTAACATACATATTATCATACTGAATACAATTTTTACCCGGAAGTGGTAGCGCGGAACACACACAGATTACGAAATCGTTAATTCTGGCAAAACTGTTTATTTGTTACCAAAGAAAAATTGAAAAGTTCTTGAAAGTAGATAAGTAAACTTTCTCTTAGTTAAATTATTCACTGGAATCACGATTTGTATCGTGTACAATAAAATAATTATAAAAAAAAGGATTGGGGTGACTCATTAACCCCACTCGACTGTATCGAGTGCACGCCTGCTCCCGGGTTTAAACATGTTGAAGTCTTTTTGCTTTAAATATTAAAAATAATACAATTTTTCTTCATCGGAAATTTATATTATTGTTCATTATTTAACATCAATTACAAATGCTAATTCTGTGAGGCTTAAAATTACAATTCACTTAAAACTAATTATAATTTGAGCAACCATTTTAAAAAGATCATTTTACATTTTTGTAAACATTGTCGAGCACTTGGCTTTGCTCTCCTTACAATTCAGCTATTATATCAATAATGTTTTATTTTCTTATAAATGAACTCGGGCAAAGAGCGGGTACTTCAGCCGGTATACTTTTCATGTATCAGTGGTGCACAGAGTATTTTATAACTAATTAATTAATACTAAATTAAGAACAAGTTTAATAAGTATTAACGACTTCCATTGGCTTGTCTTGCAAAGCAAAGTTTTAATAAGGAATGCTTATGATTAGAAATTGACCCTCTGAGTTCTTTTTTCTATATTTAGCAGATATCTATATTTTGTCTTCTAAGCAGCCACCGGATTTTGCAATATGTTCAATTTAAAAATTAGAGAAAGGAAAATTAACATAATAATTATTCTATTATTTTATTTATTTATTTTTGCTTAAAAGTAGTATACAAAATTAAATACTTATGTTACTAATTTGTATGGTTTATAATTAAGATCGCGTATAGTAGCTTTAGCGTCCAAGTGCATTATTATTGCATTCAATACATTATTAATGTATACGGGTCGTGCGATAAAAATTGTCATCGAAAAGGGGGGCGCATGTATTGAAAGTTTGAGAAGCACTGATGTAAGTGCGAAGAAGAACTAATCGCTGAGATCGCAGCCCAACATGAGCTTCCTCCTCTCTTGGAGCTTACTAATAGCTAAGTTCTTTATTGTTTTCATTTTATTATAAGTGTAAATTTTAACTGTACAATAATAAGTTTAGTTATAACATATAATAGAGATAATTTAATCTTTGCGTATATAGTTTAATCTAGTTGATTTTAGTTGATTTAACATTGGCCATGATGCGAACAAGATAAATTGAACTTGGATTTATTTAGTTTTTGAGGTTTGTAATTAAATGGCCTCGCATCAATATCAATTACTTAAAAATAGTATATAGTCATGCAACGTCACGACATACCTAGAGAAGCAGAAAGGGAATGGCTAGTGTCGTCATAAAATATCATTGATACTCAAAATAAGGAACAATAATTGAGTATTTCGTAAATTTGCTCAAATTCCACATTTTTCTTGATTCCAAATATTGAGATATGTAACTAAAAATTTAAATTTAATTAAAAATAAATATTCCGGTCAAACTTTTTTCTCATTGGCTGTACTCCTTAACTACAACTGTAATGATTTGGGCAAATTATTTTCAGGCCTTATATTACTTGTAATTCCACTGAAAGCGAAGCATTAGTTCGTATCAGGGAATTGACTTGAATTCTCTGGAGCTTGGTGTAATGCGATTACCTGTTCCTTTTGAGGCGAAAGGTCTCTTACGGATTGCTGCTCATTTCAATTACGTGACCTGAGATTGCAAGAAGAAGTTAATGATTTAGATACTTTCTGCTTTCAGGTTAAATAATTTCAATAGGAAAGGTCAATAATTCGTACAGACAGAAGAATGCGATCGTTTCATGTTTTATTAGAGATAAAAATAGTTAACGGGAGTTCTTGTTAGGGTTTGATTTTGGAAAGTAAAATCAATTCTGAAGCAATAAATTCAGCTATAAAAGCATTAAATTCAATCAATTGAAAGGCAGCATGTAATGAATTTTTGATGTGTCAGGACAGTTAAAAGTGAGAAATAAAACTCAGCATTTTTTTATCGATCAAAACGTATCAATGCTTTAAAGTTTAACTCCTTTATGTATCTGAGATTTCTTAAAATAGAGTTTTGTGTGAAGTTTAAAAATGGACAAAATAATTTAAATATAAAAGAAAATAAACTGGACCTTTCAGGTTTTTTTTATGTGTTCTTGACTACAATTATTTACTGTAAAGATCGTCTTTATTAAGTATTTATGCTTTTTACAATGAGATTTATGCCCTATGCTTTTTACAATGAGACTTTAGAATAATTCTCATATCATATCTATCATTATTCCTAACACGATTGCTTGTTGAATTAAGTTTTTGAAATTTTAACTTTTAAGTTTTACAAAAAGCGCAGATAAAATTTATTAATTCTTGAAAGTTTTAACTCCAATTGTAAAGGACTCTATTTAAGCTTATACTAATCCTCTTCGGGAAAATACTCTTTTTAACTGTGATATTAGAATAAAAACTACTTTCCGCGTGAAGAGGACTTGATTTATGCAAATGCAAATTCTATTTAAGTGTCAGTCGTTGAGAAGGAGAGATAATGATTAAGAGTTGATCGTAAGCTGAATTCCTAGTGTTAGCGACTGGTAGTCGCACATCGTAAGATTAAATATAAAATAAAGGATCCACGGAATGATGAAAGATGTCACCTTTACTGCTGAACGAGCTATCAGACTGATAGCCAGATTATACAAGAGATTAATATAGATAAGTACTTTTCATGACTTTGATATATAAATTCTGGTTAAAAATTTTTATTACTCCTCGGGTAAGTTATTGGTTTAGCGCATTCGTAAGTGTTGCAAGTGAATAAAATTAATTACAGTAGGTGATCGGTTGACGAGCAGATCGGTTAACGAACACTTTCACGAAAAATTTTTGTGTTCGGATGACGAACACTTTCAAGAAAGATTTTTTGTGTTTGGAGAACGAACACATACTCGGAGGTGATCAGGGATACACCCCTGAAATTATGGATGAAATTTTGACAACTGCTAGAGATCTGGAATTGGAGGTGAATGAGGATGACATAGAAGAGCTCATAATGGGACATGAAGATGAACTGACGACAGAAGAACCCCAAGAAATTTTGAATGAAGAACACCAAGAAACACAGCGAAATGTGTCTCCTTCTGAACAAGAGAAAGACGACCAATGCCGACATCTCCCATTAAAGATCTTTTGAAAAAGTGGGCGGATGTCAGAGCAATGGTCTTAGAATAGCACCCAAACCAAGCTGATGTCAGTAGGGTTTGGGATCTTTACAACGAAAATGCTATTAATTACTTCCGGAAAATGCTGAAAAAGAGAGAAAAGCAATCGACATTGGACATATTCTTCAACGCCCCATAAGCAAAAAATGAAAAGGACTGATTAATATGCAAGGCAATATGTATGTATTATTTTTTTAAAAACTTACTAAGAAATTATACATTTTTTAAAATTTAATTTTTAGGGTCTCCAGAAGGAATTAATCGATTTCACATAGAAATCTATGGTGAATCGATGATCGGTTAACGAACAATTCGGATAGCGAACATGGTCTTGGAATGGATTATGTTCGTTAACCGATCACCCACGGTATTCTGTTGTTGTTGTTGCTTATGCCACCTGTCTGACAGAGTCAGATCGAGGCCCACGAATCATCGTGGCAATGGGCTAAAAGTACGCCTGTCGTTGGCCTTTAGCCTTCAGCACCATACAAGTGACAGTAAGTTTTAGCTCGGTACATTACAGTAGATGGCGCCACCATCTATCTCCACCTCCACAATTTAGGCATGGAACTGAAAGTGGAGGGAAATTTTCTCCAGTTCCCTGCACTCGTGATTCAGCCCACAAGACATTTGCTTCTTACTCGAATCCTCTCACACCCGCGAACTCCAGATCGCGACACAATGAAAAAGAGAATCTGCTTTTTTGAAATATTGAATAAAAAATAAACTAAATTTATATATAAATTACAAATAATTAACTGCAAAGATAAAATTTAATGCATCATAGAAGCATATCTAAAGGTAGTTTAAAAATATCCATAAAATTCATTTATTTTGTATATTTTCTAAATTCTTAAGATATTTCATCGGATTATATTTTGTTAAAGTAAATATGGAAAATCCCACCAATACTAGTAATACTTTTTTAATTAAAGTAACAATGTATCGAGGTACAACCATTGCATAGAATTATCACTAATTTATTTCAATGCATGTGTTTTAGGAATAGCATATTATTCATGAGAATGATTAGATCAATTTTTCAATGGTTTTTTTATGTAAGAATATATTTTAATGACCTAAAGTTACAGTGTGAAAAAATAAATATTTTTTGTATTGATATCAGCTAATTTATTTGATTGCAAATTGCTGCTTCTAATTTGAATTTCAAATTTTTCCTTTTTGAGTATTTGCGATCATGAAATGTATTTTTCGAAAAAATTCAATTGATTTACTTTTTATATGTTTATAAATTACGAAAAGAACTCTTTGGAGACTTTCAAAAGATATATAGCAATATGCATAGTTGTAGAATTCAATATGCATAGCTGCATAGTCGAAAGATCAATGGTAATTCTAAAGAATAGGATATTTAAAATTTTAAGAATAAATTTTGTTTTTAAAAAAATAGCCTAGTTTTAATAATAAGGGAGTAAAAGGAGTTGATTTTTATCTTCTCAGTAAATGTAGAAATTATTTCATTAACAACTATAGTAAAACTGAATTATAAAGTTATTTAAATAAATAGATTTTCTTTATTATTTTTAGCCACTTGACACAACACTTAATAAAATAAATTATTTGGCATGTTTTTTAAATATGTACTGTCTTGAAATATTACCGCTGCAATATTGGGGTCACCGTTTTGAGTATTTTCATCTGTTGGTTAGTCATAGAAGTCTTAACGCAAGCATTGGCTTACGTCGACGCTTGTTTATAGTACATATTGCAAAAACTTTTGACAACTGAAAATTCCGTCGATTGAAAAATAAGCTTTATCACTTATTTCTTAAATGTAAGGAAAGAAAAACATAAAAAAATCATTAGGCAGGTTATTGAAATGCATTAAGAAAACACTATAGTTATGGGATGACAAGAGATATTAAAACATTTAAAGATAGTCGTAAAAATATATACGATGGGAAGAAAAAAGTGATAGACAATTCACATTATTCATGATTACATGGTGCATAGAGCAGAGGAAAATGTTTCGAGAAAGCAATTGTTATGCGATTTCATTTTTATCTAATGAGTTTTCTGAAGTTTTAAGAATTGTTCTAAATGAGTTTGTGACAGAACGCTTACATTATCGGAAATTGTGCTCAGGCTTGTTTCCAAAAAGGATAATGAGTTGCACAAACTAAAATGCTTAGTGCTTCGACTTCCAAAGTATTTTGGAATATTCAGAAGGTTGTCAGCGTGGATTCTTTTTGTTTCGGAGTGTCGCAGCAAATGTTGAAACATGGCGCTGATAATCTTGTTCTTGCGTTTACAGAAGAACCTTAGCGGTCACGTTTACGACAATGATGATGTCAAAATGACTGGTTTGTTACTACATCAGGCACCAAACTTTTATGAGGAAGGATTCAATATCTAGTTTAAGTTGCAGTAAGTGCCTTAATATTGGTGGAAATGATATTGAACAGTAAATTAAGGTCCAGAATTTCATAAAAAATAATTTTGTTCTTGTTTTTTTTATATCAAAACGGTACTCATTAAAAACTAAATTTTGTATACTGCAGTATTAGGAATTGCACTAAAAATTATTCATAATATCAATGTTCACTTGAATTTTTCTATTCCTACTATATTAGTTCACAATCTCCCTATATATATACACACCATGTTCAAGTTTTCAATCATTAATAAAATACTTTTTATTCATCCATTCAAGTTCAAATACATTTTTTAAAACGTGTAGTGGATAAATTTTGATGTTAATACAGTTTTTTCAAATATTAACTCATTAGTTAAACTTAATTAATGAATAAATAGAAACAAACAAAAATAATAGTCCAACACCATATATAAAAAGGAAAATCTATCAAAGTGTCCCTGCAGTGCAATAGAAAGCGAATTGGACTTCTAATCCAAAGGTCGTGGGTTCGTATCCTACCTGCGATTCCCTAATTGCTAAAAATGTGATTTATCTAGATATATATTATAAATGCGAAAGTTTGTGAGGATGTTTGGGCGTCTTTCGCGCACAAATAACTGAATGGATTTTAATGAAATATTACAGTAATATAGCTTATACATCAGAATAACACATAGGCTATAATTTATAAAGATATTGTGAGAAGTGTCCAAAATATAACGATATTTGTCAAGTAAGTAGGAAAAAATTCTGCCATCTGCAAGCAATTCCTGAGTGCGCTGTAATAAAGCCTACGTCAGCATCTATCTATCTTTCGTTTGTGAAAGAACCCTTTTTGTTTTGGCTACGCAAGGCGCTCGCTTCTTATTAATTCCTGTGATCAGCATAATTTCTTTTTTTTTATTTCAGATTAAAACTAAGTTTTGAAGGGAGAGGTTGTTACAAATCTCTCTTTATTTCAATGTTTTTTTAATGATTTTATTATGCACATTTGGTAGTAAGAAATTGATCTTTTTTCAAAATAAATACTTGTATTGCTTCTGGTACTTACAGTACATAATCTGTCTTTCACACTACATCATTTGGACATATTTGCATAATTTGTTTGTGGTTAGTAGTTAATTATAACGCTATAATTTTAATTCAATAGGCGGATATTGCATTTTTAAGTATAAAAATAATTATAACTACTGTACTGTATTTTTTGGAGTGAGTGAATATTAACGTCGCACTGTTCAGCTACATGAGGGCTTTTGGCGACGGACCACGTAATGTTGAACCATGGTCAAGTGACGTGGACGACACCTGAGCTGGCACCCCCTTCTCCTAACTACCATGCCACACCAATTTAGCAGAAATATTCTACCAATACTTAGCTGGAATATTCTTTGAAATCCACTCTTCCAAGATATATGACAGCACGGGTTCTATGATGAGTATTTTAGCAAGGAAGGTGAATAGTTTTGTAGCAGATATTACATTTGCAGCTGACGGCGTTTTCAGCGGATTGCAAAGATTATCATTTTTGTACACCCAAAAATAGTTAATGTCAGAATTTAAGTGTCTTATGTTTTTGTATGTTTATGGAGACCTTAGAAAACGATTTGACTATTTAATTTAGGTGAATGGTGTATATAATTAATTTTACAGTGGAATATATTTAATTAATTTATTAGCTCTAACCGATTAAATTTCCCTAAGTGGAGTATTTTGTTTATGTATGTCCCTTAATTTTCAATGTAGTGACCTAAAAAAATATTGTATGAAAAAAATTGCAGTAAATTATAATGCGGTAGATAAAACATTAACGTGCATCTCTCTCCTACACGGCGGGTCTTACAAAGCTCTAATAAAGTTTGAGCTATGAAAGTAGCTAGACATTTGCCAACTTGACTCTATCGTCAACATTTCGCTATGTTTTTCATTGAATCACCATTGTTATTTAGGAAACGGCGCTGCTTGCGAGTATTACAATTTTAACATAAAATAAATTCAACAGAAAGATATATTAATGTATGACACTTTCAGTTATAAATTATTTACTCTATTTTAAGCGTTCATTATGCATTAACAATGAGTTACTTTTGCTGAGCAGAGATCAGCTTAGGGAGGTATTTTCAAGGATCTATTGGATCTACATACTTAAAATTTAACAAAGGTGTTTTTTTCTTTCTTTTTTTTTTGTTTAGCTGATACATGCAAAAAGCTTTTTTTTTTAATTTGCAATTCACGTAAAATTAACTCATTGAAAACTTCTTTATCCTTCCATCTATGTTGTCTAATTTTTCAGTTTACTCGTGCGAAGAACAGGTATACCAGCCAGTGAATGAATAAATAGTAACAAAAGCAAAAATAATAGTCCAACACCATATATCGACAGAAAAATGGAAAATCGCTATCTATTTTGACACTTAATATTGTGATTATGTCATATGTATATACACATTTATATTAGTTGTAATTATTTAACAAAAAGTAAGTAAAATAAAATTTCTCTTTGTTGACCAAATAGGAATTGAATTTTTTTTATATTACTTGTTTGTAGTGCTTAAAATTGAATGCTTATAGAATGCTTTAATACATTAGATTAAATACATTACTTTAATACTTTAGATTAAAATATATTACAATGATAAAAAAACTTAGTAGACTTTGATAGCCAAAATATAACCAAAATTCAGAAATCAAAGCAACTAAAACTATAAAGAAAAACATTCAAAACAAAACAAAATGTTCCGACAGTTACATAACATAGAGCGACAGAATTGCAAACATTGCTTTCAAAAACTGCAAGCGAGTATTAGCAGCTGCTGCCATCTTGACTCGACACGAAATCCTTAACGATGTCAAATGCCATCTCTATAATCCTTCTGCCTTGAAAATATTTCCCCAAATTAAGTTTAAAAATTTAAGAAGTAAAACAATTTCCTCTTTTAAAACGGAAACAAGGAGCCCGGAATTCATTTCTTGGCAAAAGAATAGGAACACAAAGGAAGAAGAAGCTGGCTAGATAATGAAAGAGTTTTATGAAGAAAAGTCAGCTGCAAATGGTTAAATTTCTTTGTTCGAACGACGGTGCGTCAACTCTTGATCACGTTCCGGCCTCTCGACGCTGGAAATAATGCCTTACTGAGAATATTTCTTTCTCACGAAATTTACCTAACATTTGAAAAAGGAAATGGATTTCTGCCATCGTAGTGAGGAAGTTTTTGGTAAAGTTTAATGTAGAATGTCGTAAGGACGTTTTCTTAATAGTTTTTACTTTAAACCGATTGATCCAAGTCAAAACATTCACACTCTTAAAGTAGTTTCTATTATTCGATACTTGATACTTCAATGGTAAAAAAATGTAAAACTGGTATTTTAACTTTTGAAATTTGAATATATTTTATTTAAGGTACTTTTTCTGAAAATCGAATATTTTAAGCAAAACTTTTAGACAGGGTATTTAAATGTTATTTATTGCCCTTTTATATAGAAAAAAAGAATTTTAGTTTATTTGTAAGATAATTAAAGCAGAATCGTTTGCCATAAATTTATTTCATGAGACCTCAATGGTTGGCTTCAAAATAAAAAAATAATTAAAGATAATCATTTTAAAAGCGCTATTTATGAGCTTAGGAATCACTTTCATTTAAACTTTTTTCCCCCCAAATATTAATGTAGCAATGTAAATTTTACATTATGAAGTAAAAATATCTGAATAAGATACTTAAGTTCTTACGTACTATCGCGACAATGCCAACGATCAAAATAACTTGCCAAGTTGGCAACCCTGATTTTGTATACGCTGAATTGGCAATCATGGACTTCATTTCATGTAATATTGCCAATACGGTTGCGATAATACAAATTTCAAGATAATATAAGATTTTAAAAAAAGAAAATGAGAAGGATTTTTTTTAAAAAAAAATTTATCAGTGAATGGAATGAAATTAAGAAATAAAAAAAATCATTATGCTTTTTCGGAGGATAGATAGTTACATTTAGATATTTTAATATTTTTAACGAGTGGTCTCTAGGAAGAAGAGTGTAAATCACAACTTATATAATTGAATTAAATATATACACATAAACATGTACTTTGTAAAGTAATTCATGTGAATAAAACATTTAAAAGATATTACACGGGAAACAATTTTTTATTAGATGTTACAGTTAAAACAAAAAACCTTTTGAAAATATAAAATATGTGACATTTTGGTAAACACTGAATATTTGTTTGACTGAGCAATTGTAGAATTTTGGATTCCTTTAAAATGCGTTTAGATATGTAAAAACTGTTATTCGAATAAATAAAAGTTTGAAGTTTTAATAAGAACACATATACAAAAAAAAACGCGCACATACTTCAAATTTATTTATACTATAATAAACACACACAATGATTAAGATGGATAAATTAAAAAAATCTTAAATTGTAGAAAATTTTAACAATTTATACAATTTATTAATAAATTAATAATTTCACGCATATAAAACCTTTAATATATTAAGATAAAATTATATATTTTGAATTCAGATTTTATAGTAAGTTTATACTTAGGAGAAGCCCACATGTAAATAAAAGTATAAAGGAGCATATATATGTATATATACATAGCGTAGTACACGTATTTAAGAATTAAATCCAAGTGTAAAATAACGTTTTAACTTTCATTATCATCTAAGTATAAAACATCGACTAATAGGATCTATTTTGAGAGTTTGAATGTTTTAAGTTAGATCAGTAAAAACTACTACATAAATACATTCTTCATAATCAAGATAGACTTTATTAATTCGTTGTATCAGAAATATAAATAATTATTCCTTAGAAAAAACAAAAACTTGACTGAATTCTTATCGAAAGAAAAATGTTTTCATAAAGTTTTTGTGAAATAAAATTCAATGCTTAGAGATTTGTAACCTTCACGTTTGCATACAACGTTAAATGTTGTATTTAAAAACAACATATTGCAAAAATTAAATGACTCTGAATAAAATTTACTAATTACGCATTTAATGCAGCGAATAATTTCGAGTTATATAATACTGGTATGTATTTAAAATAAGAAATAGAAATGATTTCTACTTAGATATACGCAACAAAATTTGATTAAAATTCTATGTGATTGGATTTATAGAATTAAATACATATATGCGCGAGGAGTAAGAAAAGAAATCAGGTTTTTATGTACTTGGTTAATAAAAATAATAGTTCTTTGGTTCACACAGATTTGAGTTGAAGCATTCAAAATTATGGTTGCGAAGCTGAAGCAAGAAACACGAAAAAATTCCTCTATTAATGAATGTTAAAGTAGAACAAAATTGTTTTTTTTATACAATAACTAGCAAATATTACAGAATACTTAATATTCTGAAAACTTTATTGTCAAGCATCATAGCTATTTCTGTTGAAACAACTCATTTAATAATATCAAATAATCACCTTTTAAAAAAAATTTAAATTGAATAGCTAAGATCAAGTAACTTCAAAATATTGTATAATTTTTCAAATCTGCAAATCATAAAGTATAAGTAAACAAATATTTATATTTTGAATAATATATATTTGAAACATTTATAAGAAGAAAATTTTATATTGTATTACAGATCTCTTGCACTTTACTCCTTGGATATCTAGAACCCCCAAAAAAAAAGAAAAGTATTGTGTAAGGAGAGAATTCTCTTTATATGTTTTAACGTACCACTTGTCCTTAAAGTCTTACAGTTATTTTTCTCGTACAAAAGAGACCAGATAAATTGCAAGTCACTTTTCTTCAAGAATTCTATAGCAACCTTCTTTCTTCTATTTGATAAAGTTACTGAGTTTCATATTCGAAATAATAAACAAAAAACACGAGTTTTTTTGTGAATTGTTGGAGATAAACTTAACTTCATTTGGAAAATGTGGTTAACATACAATTATTTAACGTGTTATTTACTAAGTACGAGAGAGATAAAATGCGATTACATAAACGAGAATTCAATAAATTTCCTGCATGAAAATTTTAGAGAGCAATAATGTAATGTAGAATTAATTACGTAAGAGCCCTTAACATCCAACTGTTATTATACTCTCACGAAATCTAAAAAAATGTGTAAACATGTTTTCACGGAGAACAAACAATTACTTCTTTATATTGATTTATTACTAGATCTAGAAGTTAGCGCAGGTTTCTTTCTTTCGAAATGTTTCATTCAAGTCAAACATCTGTCTTCAGGTTGATTGTACGGTTTCCAATTAACGTTGAAGTATTACAAGGGTTAAGAGTGATGAGCCTCTAAGTTTTGAATATAGACTGGAACATTAAAACAGTTAACCCACAAATCTCCTAGTTTCATATCTCACCAATGATGATTTCGAAACATTTAATTTTCATCCATTAACCAAAACGACGAATCTGAAAAGAAATCAGGACCTGAATCCACAACTCGACTGAAATAATAGTGATCACGAGTTCTTGATTATGATCACTCGATTTTAGGGCCTATTAAAAAATTTGATAATTTTTTCCTCTCAATTTTATAAATCAAGGATTCTTAAACTTTCGATCGTCGTGTACCCCCTTTAGGTATCACCCAGACATCGAGGATTCCTTCCTGATTCCCAATCTATGACTGAATGATTTATAGGCCCCGCCAATAATCCTAAGACTGCCTCTGATACTTATATAGACTTTTTAAGCACTTATTTTTCTCTCTAAGAAAATAGTGAACTTTTAATTAAAAACCTAATTAAAACTAAATTAATATTCTAGATAAAAATACATGTTCTAGTTGTTTTTTCATTGGGGGCAATTTAGTGATCTAGCCTAGGATGGCACACCTTTCAACTTTTCTACGAGGCCTTTCAAACTCTATAAAAGCGGGAAATCTTAACATTTAATGAGAGACCTTCGCTGACCCCCTATATAGGTGCTGGGGAACCCCGGGGTTCTGTGGATCACAGTTTAAGAACTACTGTTATAAATGATTGAGTGTAAGTTTATTAACGCCGCATTATAAAGCAACACGAGAGCTATTGGCGACGGACCTCGAAAATTTGAGCTAGCGACCCCCTCTCCTAACTTCTACACCACACCACACCATGGGAGGAATTTGAGCCTCGATAGATTTAACTCGCATCAGCACCTCTACTCGGTGGGTCTTTCGTGGCATTAGGGCTCGAACTCGTGGCACGCCAACCGTCATGGCCATAACCACTTAGCTACCTCGACTTTCTTAAATTATGAAGTAGATACTATTGATATTAAGGAATGATATACAACAACGAAAGATACATAATGCCACTTGGGCATACTAACTCACAATGTGAGTTAAAATACAACATTACAAAATTCAAAAGCGAAGCTTGGGTATCACAGTTATATATTTAACTTTAGATTTTTAAGATCAGCAAGACAGATAAAACTTGATTATAGTACACAAATCCAATAAAAATACCTGACGTAGAAAATATGTTTAGGTCTTAAAAAGCAATCGCGTAAGAAAGATTTTATCTTAACAGTCATCCATCATATTATTCCCATGAAATCTTGAATAAGGTGAAAACGTGTTGGTAAGGAGAACATCTCTTTCCTTATCTTGATGTACCACTACTCCCAGGAGTTCCAGAGTTTGGGATTCCTCCTTTTAGAGTGAACTAGACAAGTCGGATATCATTCTCTTGGAATCCAGTAATTGCATTTCTCTCTCTTTCCATTACGAGTATGAAGGTGAAAAAAAAGAGACCATCTTCACTCCCAAAGCTTCCTTAGAGATATATTGCTTCCCCATTCTGATACCTTTTATATATATCGATTCTGTCAGAAGCGGAAGAAGGTTTGGGTTTTTTTCTTTCTTTTCTTTCTGTTTTTCCGTTCGAGTCGGTTCATTTTTCTTTTGAAATTCACCAAATCCCGATATCGGTAGCTTAAAAGTTTGTAGCTTTGCAAGAGTGTTCATTTGTTTACCAGAGGAATTGTGTACATTTTCTTTGTCTGAGAAGGATTATAGCTTTCATTTGTTTGCATTTTCCGGCTGTCAGGAACGGGGTTTTGGGGGATGTCAGCTATTGGATTATTTTCCAAGAAATTTCTTTTCACGATGTCAGGAGTAAGGTAAGGAACTTTTCATTGAGGAGGATGTGAAAGTGTTTTGAAGTGATAAAATTCAGATTTTATTTGGCTTTCTCATTTCAGTTATCGCGAGTTATCGTTTTCTGGTTTAATTAAATGTAAACAACTTTAATTCTAATTGATTTTTGTTGCCAGCCGATTTAAACAAAATTTCAGATGAAGGTTTCTTTCAATCGCAATCCTTACAAAAACACAAATGACTGTTCATTGTATAATATTTTGGGGTAAATCTGAAAAATATTTATTTTATCGTAATGTTATAGACACATATGATACATGCCTCTTTTAATATATCTGAACACTATGAACTAAGTTCCAACAATAAAAATTTGAGTAAGAGTATCTTAGAATAATTTTAGTGATAAAGGTCTGAAGATGTTTGCATGTTACTCTGAGATGTTTTGTGTACCTACTGTACAATATTTAAGTGGATATTACAGACTAAATCCCTTCATTTCGAAAGAGAGTTAAAGAGTTTAAAAACTGAAAATAAATTTGTACAGGAAGACACACCGCTATATTTGAACGCATAAAGAATTATAAATTCAATGGTTTCATAATGATCGTTTATGATATCCCCTAGATATTGATGAAACGAATGTAATACATGTTTTTGTAAAATACTTTTTTCCTGAAAGAGTAAATTTATTGTTCATGACTATTCAGTTGTAATTTTTGCTCGTTTCTGATTTCATATAGGTGATCTATACTTACTGAATAATACAAAAGGTGCATCGTAGATCATGCCATTATACAATTAATTGGATGAGTCTTCTATAAGATGACATACATCAAAATGATACAATAGGTAGAGGAATCAAAAAGATAGCTTTTGTGAAAATGTATGTTTTTTATATGATCTCTGATCTTTCCTGAATTGTAAAAAAGGTAAGTCACTAATGAATTTCAGAAATTTATTTTAAGACCTACTCGTTGAGCTATGCTAAATTTCAATTGATTTTTAAGATTTAATTTACAAATAAAATAGTACAGACAATTTTATTTTACACACAATTCTTATGCTTTGCAACCTCATTAATTCATTCTTCCTTATACTTTTTTTCCACTTTTTCATTTCAAATCAAGAACATTTTATTTCACTTTTATTCGTGTGCTTTTTAAAGTAAATAAATGGTTATTTTTCGTTTTTATGTATCATTAAAGTGACCAGACGTCTTTTTTACAATTACGAGTCCCGGTGTCCCCGAAATGGACTGGGTGACGCAAAATTGTCCCGTTTTCAGAAACCGCGCGAAAATTTGAGTAGCAGACGGTCGGCTACCGCCCTGCATGCCGCCGCGATGTGACGCCCGCACCAACCAGACGCGAGCTAGCGGTGTGCAAGAACGAGACCGAGTCGTCGTCGACGCTATGATAGCCGAGAGTGGCCAAGACGTTATATCGCTCGTGTTTTGTTGACTTATTGACTATTGTTTGACAAACTTTCCACTTGCCCACTTATTGCTACTTGTTTTATGATCGTGTTTTAAATAATTTAAATTTCTTTTGCTTCGGAATCACAAGTAAAAATGCCGAAACGCAAGTGTTCGTTCAATGTTAGCTTACAAGAAAAATATCCGTTTAACAAGCAAATAAATACTCCATAAGATGTCAGATGTGAAAAGTGTCGTACAGAATTTAGTGTTTCCCACAGTGGTGGCGGTGATATTGAACAGCATTTAAAGTCTGACAAACATAAAAATGCCGATCATGCCGCCGCTTCGAGTTCTTCATTGTTAAACTTTTTCAAGAAATCTGACGCGCCAACTTTGAAGGACTTGGATATCGTCGAGGCAGAAGGCGTCTGGACTTATCACACGATACAAGAAAACCACAGTTTTCGTTCTAATGATTGTGCATCGAAATTGATTCAAACATGTTTTGATCCCAAATTTACATGCTCGCGTACGAAATCAGAAGCTATTGTAGTAAAAGTTTTGACGCCTACAGCAATAAAAGAATTAAAATACGACCTTGATAAGTGCAATTGTATTACAATACTAAACGACGCGTCAAATCACGGTAACAAGCAAATATACCCCAATGTAGTGCGCTTTTTTCAACCTTACGTAGGTGTGCAAGTAAAAATTTTAGATTTCCAAGACCAACCTGGTCAAACTTCTGACATCATTGTCAATTATTTAAACCACGTGTTGGCAGATAATAATTTGACAGAAAAAGTCGTAGCATTTTGTGGGGACAATGCCAACGTCAATTTCGGAGGTGCAGTTAGGCGAGGAACTAACAATATATTAACGAAATTACAATCATCTCTGAAAAAAGATTTAATAGGTATTGAATGTGGAGCCCACATGTAATTCACAATGCAATAAAATCTGCTGCAGATGGGCTACCCGTAGTTTACGAAAACTTTATTGTGAAGATATATTCATTTTTTTACATTTATACGATTCGAGTTGAAGTTCTAAGGGAGTTTTGTGTCAAAACTGAAACGGAATATCAACAAATGCTCGGCTATAGCAAAACCAGATGGATTGCTCTCATGCCTGCTATGGAGAGGGTTTTAAAAATGTATCAGCCGTTGAAAAGCTACTTTTTGAGTATTGAAAAATGTTCCCTGTTACTAAAAAACTTTTTTAAAGATCCCACATCCGAATTGTGGTTTTATTTTTTACACGCTCATTCAGCAAGTTTTTATCAAGCTGTCTCTTACAACTTGAAGGTCAGACTGTATCGGCAATTGAAGCTGCAAAAGTAATCAATCACACACAATTAAAAGACAATTTAACTCAAAAAGAGACCAATCAGTTTCTTCCATTTATGGTTCGTCGATTAATGTTAAAATTGAAAGATAGTGTTACTGATATCTATGAAGAATTTATGAAAAGGACGATTACAGAATTTTGTAAAACAAGTCGTGAATATATATATATATATATATCTAGAGCAGTGGACTTGCTTTCTTACCAAAGAAATGGAGATATTTTCTTGGGCAGATTTAAAAAAGGTCCCTACATGGGAAGACATTCAAAAACCTCCTGATGTATTAATTAAAAAGCAATATATTGACTGTAATAAAGATACTGAAATTTTTGACGAATTTTCATTAATTTCTAATTACATTACATCGCAAAAAATAACGGAATGGAATAATTTAAGTGTTTCCACGGAAATCCGTTGGGTGGAAATATTCAAACACTTTCGCGCCAACAATCTTCAGCATGAAAACATTTCTATTGTAATTGAATGTATTTTATGTTTGCTTGCTACAAATGCTTTAGTAGAAAGAGTACTTTCTATTATGAACAAATTGTGGACATCTGAGGAAGCCCAGTTACAAATTTCAGTTCTTAAGGTGATGTTAATAATTAAGGTGAATGTAAAAAAAAAACGTGCCAAGAGTTTCTTTCTTACTTGAAATCGTCACCAGCCATACTAAAATAAATTTGTTCTTCTGATAAATATAAATAAACTAAACATTTTGGGTACCTATATTTTGTGATTCGTAACTTTTAAGTTAACTAACTTTTTCTGAATAAATAACTTTAAGAAAGTGTTGTTTTTTCTTTGACTACCTATGATTTGACCTAAATAAACCAATGTCCAGTTTGGAGTCAAAAAATAAATGGTCACGTTATGTATCATGCGTATTTTTGACAAAATATGTTTTTCTGAAAAATTCATTCCATTTTTTTTCACTGCGTTTCTTCTATGAATATTTTATCTTTTGTGTGACACATTACCATTACTTAAACAAAACAAAATCAATCTAGTATTTATTGCTTAAAACTTTACAGGAAGTTATAGAGCAATATTATACTGTTAAAAGAGTTACCCCACAATATAATTTCTTAAATCGTATTCTAGAGATAATTTGTTGTTATGCATTTCAATTTTTAATAAACAGCATTTTTCTTAAAGATAAGCTGTGAAATAATTCTTTGCAGCTGTAACAGAACTTTTTATACGAGTTACAATTAAAATAAACAAAATTTAAATTTCATGTTTTGAAATTCTTCTTTATTTATTAAAATCCAAATTTATTTACATAACTAGTATATACTAATTTAAGCTATATAGTCTGTTAGAACATTATTTAATACAATTTACTAAAAATAAATTCTAAGTTTATTAATAACATGCATCAATAAGTATAAAAAAAAAGTTAAGTATAAATCTTCAATTTTCACAGCATTTTAAAATATAAAGTAGCAATAATGAAATTTTGATTCACTGTATGAAATTCTAATGACCATAATGATAACTTGGTTAAAAACATTTATTTTCGTTTGTGTAACGGTAATAACTTTTTATACAGCATCTACAATTTGGTGCTTTAAAGAAGATTAGGCGGTAGTTTAAAAAGGTCCAGACAGCACGAATGGCTAATGACTAACTTTTTGCTCATGGTTCAAAAGCCTGTAGTTGACAGATATTAATACTCCACTTACTTTGATTAAGCCTACTTTTCGCACACGATGGAATGAAGAATAAAAAATAAGTAAAAAACTTCAGGGAACAGCAATTTTATCGCAAACTGATTTTAACTGTACTTCATCGGTGGAAAAATCTACTTTACAGTTTCTGCGTCATTGCCCCCAGCTACATGTAAGATTTTATGCATATTTTATTAACAACTTTCAGCTGCGAGTGGAATAAATTATTTTATTTTTCCTTCTTCCGCAGCTTGAGCAGACCGCTTCCACCTAACGATAAAGTGATTATAAAATCATTGATTTTTCAGTTTTAGTGGTTGCAGCAGGAATTTTGAGCATATAATGACGTCCAATGAAACGTTGTTTCATTACTGTTTCGAGATAAATTACTTATGCATTGGAGTTAACAAAATTCTGGGATGCATCAATAAGGGAAAAATAGCTTTTACTTTATTATCCCTGAATGTATTAGTAAGCAGAAATAAAATGGCTGACATAAATATGTTGGATCAGGTATCTCGAGTTAAGAAAGTTATAATCATGGGAAACTGGAAAAAAAGGCATAATTTGCAATAAACTGATAAATGTGTTCGTTAATAAATAGTTATTAAGATATCAAACGAATGCTACGATAAAGAAAAATGAAACAATGTTCATTAATTACGAAGCTTAAGCTATAAAAAATATACAAGAGTTTTCCAACTTTTAATCTTTGTTTACTTATTTATCGATTTTGTAACTTATTTCGTTGCCCCTTTTTGATTCTATTTGTAAATTTATTTAAAGAGAGAGAGTTTTAGCCATTAAATTTAAATAATGCTTCAAATAACTATGATAATGGGAATCTGATAGAATAAGACAATTAACTTTAATTATTTGCAGTATCGTGTATAAATGATCCTTTATGGATCTTTTATTTAATATTTCTTTATCAAAAAACCTAAACAATTTATAGTTAGAGGCAATTACAAGATTGTGAATTTGATTATTATTTCAAGATGCCCTGCCATAGTAATACCTAAAATGCAAATTTAATCTAAATTTAAATTCCATAAATGATTAGATTTATTTATTTGCTGCAAAACTTGATCTCTTTTGGCGCAATGTTACCTAGTAAATTTAGTAATATGTAATAGTCGAACCGAGTAAGGGGCTCAAGTTTTGTAAAATGTCATTATGAGAGATAATTGAGGATACTAAAAGAGAGTGTTTAATAAAAATAAGTATCTAGACTTCTTCCTAGTGGACGGTTTGGAGAGTAAATATACTAATAAACTAAACTGTAATTTTCTTAATGCTATAGAGTAATGTTTCTTTATCAATATAATTTACACAATTTTTTTTACACAAATTTTTTTAGCATGAATCTCAAAAAAATTTGCTGATCCGTGTCTACTAGATGAGGACGATTTGATCGAATTTATGACATTAAAGAAGTCAATAAGGACGGAGTCGAAGTTCAACTATTAGCAGCTGATTTAATCAGCGAGGGCTTGAAATTGGCTACAAGTATGGAGCATTTTCTTACTCATGATCCTAACAAAGAGCGTGCATTACAATTTCTACGTAAACATAAACGGAATGCAGCAGGATATCAAGAATTATAGAAGCACTTGGAGACTCCCCCCCCCTCCCGGAAAAAAACAGCCACTTATAACAGATTTTGAAAAAAAAAATGGAAGCCGTTAATAACGCACAAAATGCCTCATTTGAATCAAAAGCTGACAGTTGCGCTAGAAAATATCTGATATCTACTGATGATGATAGCATTTTTGATCCAGTTCGTAATAAACGTGCATGCTTGTAGTAGCGATGAGAAGTTGTAAGTAGTTTTATTCCTAATTTCAGTTTGAATTTTTGTATGTTATACGTACTTATAGACTGAATTTTCTCTGTATACTAATTTAAATTTTTTTTGTAATAAAAATGCATTATTTTTGTTTTATATATGCGTAAAATGGATTTGATTATTACTCTTTTGCACAGCTTTGTGCGCAAATATATAGAAATTTTTCCTCTGTTGGATTGTCTGTCCAGTGACTCTATCATAACATGATTGTATTGTTCCACGCGTGTTGGTTAGTGTTCAAATTGTTTAAGACGATTGTCGACCTCACCTATTGTGAAGTACATTCCGTAATCCGTTTTTTGAATACAAGGAATACTAAGCCAGTTGAACTTCTTAGTCAGCTTGTAGAGATATTTGGCGAAATTGCTATGAGTGATGACATGATGAGAAAGAGGGGTCAACAATTCAATGATGGGCTCACCAGTCTTTATAATGCAGCACGGAGTGGGTGACCTTCTGCTGTTAATGATAGTTTGGTTGAAAAGTGAACGAATAAATTAGTGAAAACAGACGGTTCACAATAAGATTGCTTTGTAATGAGAGTCTCCACAAATTTCAAAATTTGTTTGCTGGTTGCGTCTTTCTTTAAAGAAAGTATTGACAAATTGGTTTCCCAATATAAAAAAAAGTCTCAATAACGGTGGTAGCAGTACAGAAAAGTAGTTTCCGACATCTTTCATAAAAGAAATTTTATTTTGAAAGAAAAATAATCATACGAGTTTTTTTAAAAACGGTGCTTAGTTTCGGAAAACCGTTCGTAGCATAAGAATAGAATTGCGCATGGTGATTGAAATAATGCCGTATTTACTCTAATCTAAGCCACACTATTTTTCTAGTCTTAATGCTACTGAAAATCGGGTGCGGCTTAGAAGCGAAGGCAAAACATGTAACGGATGGGGAAAACTAGGTTTCAACTACTTTCAAAGGGAAAAAATGTAGCCGCGTCCATTGCATTGATGACTTATCCCAATCCGCAGTTTATCTCCAGCATTCAGTCTATCCTAAACATCGTTGTTTGTTCGTATTTAAGAATTATTTTTGCATACGTTTTCCTTTAAACTCCTTAGCACCAAGGGTATCGGTAATAGCATGAAGACGAGTTCCCAATTACGAAGTATGTGAAAAAGGAGATTAATTTTATATGCAGAAAGAAACGGAAACAGAGCAGCGGCCACTGAAAATTTGACACGGATGAAACAAACTTGCGTCGTTGGCGTAAGTAAAATGATATAATTTTTAGTTAAATATGTTCGAGGCAGTCTTTAATCGTTCTTTTACGTTCTTATACAGTGCTTTCGTTAAAAAAATGCTGGTAAACAAATGCATTGGATGGCACGGAAGACGACACCGTGCTGAAAAATGGCGATGCCGGCACCAATTCCGAAGTCAGCTGTGGCGAATCATTTTCAAAACATGATTATAGATTCATGTATGTATTTGAATGTTTTAAATACTGGTAAAATAAACGAATTATTAACTTCTTATTATTTCCCATTATAAGTACTTTTAAAAAATTTGTAAGTATCACATATCGATGAACCTTTTACACAATTTTTTTATATTTTTTTTTCTCAATTTTTTGTTAGAGAATTGGGGGGGAGGAGTGATTTAGAATTGATGGCGACTTAGATTCGAGTAAATACGATATATTTAATTTTTTTATTTCTGTAAGTAAAAAATGTGTTTCAGGTATACATTTTCAAAGGATATTAGGCCAGCTGTACATTTTCAAAATTTCCAATTCACATATTTTATATTGTATTGGAATTGTGCTTAATTATATCATTAATGAGATTAGAAACGAAAATTTTGCTTATAAATTACTTAACTGATACTTACGTATTATTCAGCAAATAAATATTTCATTTAGGTTATTAGATATGCACATATTTTTAACTTTAAGCCATATGACTCAAATTACTTACATAACAATAGTACTACTGCTTTATTTATTAGTGAAAATTCCAATTGCTTATTAAGAGTATTCACCCGTATGACTATTGGACAAGAAAATCAATTTTGTTCCATCTCTCATTACCATTACAATTAACCATTGCAGACAAAGTATTTCCGTATTACACGCTACGTATGAATTACGTGATATTGCATTTCTAATTCCCTGAAAGAATGAACTACATCTAGTAATTACCTAGCTCCTGTTTAATGTAGTTGAAAGAGGGCAACCTTTCAGTTCTTCAATTCCCTTCTTGTAACTAAAGCTTAGTTAACTTTCTCTTTTCTAATATTTTGGATAAAATGGTACAAGAAGAAAAAAGGAAAAAAAGTGATTGAAACTTAAGTTTCTCTCTACTAAGTACCTTCAAAAAGACAAAGGATGAGTTGAACGCTTTAAGGATTTCGAGCATGAAAATGGCAACAGCTTGCCTAAGGAAGAATCCATTTCCTGAAACGAGCCATAACCATTTGTTCGTGAGAGTGAGTGGTAATTTAGCTTCTTTCGAAAAAAGAATTTTCAGTGGTAAATGATTCTAACAAAGAATACGAATCTCATGGAAGATTTTGTTTCGCATAGACTCGGTGGATTTAATGAAAGAAAAGAATGTGAGGTTGGATGTAAAAATGCGTAGAGTGTAACGGCATTAAATAAAATGGAGCATGTTGTCTTTTGTTTGAAAAATGTCTGGATATATATTTGGATTATTTCATTTATTTGAATTTTGGGTAAAAAATCAATGCGTCCACATGTTCAAAAACTATCCAGGCATTGGTTGAAGTTTTTAGCTCATGTTAAGAAATTAAATACACAGTTTATATATAAAACTACTATCTATGTAAAAAAAAACTAAACAATTTTTTTTAATCAAAATTATGCTAAGATTTTTTTATATCAATTAAATTATAAATTAAGAATGCTTAAAATTCATAGTATTTGATAAATTTTAAAGATAGGCTAATCTAAAAGTTACAGCAAAGTAAGTAAGTTCGGATATAAATTTTACTTTTCATAAAATGATACTTACTTATTATTAGAGTCGCCGCAGCCAAACTGGCGCCATGCGAATCGAGTCATTTTACAATCAAAATCTGACTAATTGTTTTTTTTTCATATAAAACACGTTAGAATCTTTGTTGTTTTGATATTTGGGCGTGATTGGCGTGGCGCTAACTTTGCTGTGGTGGCGCTAATACGTAAGTATCTATAAAATTTAGCAATATCAAAACTATTGTCACCATTGAAATTAACATTTACATACTACATCGAAGATTCATTTATACACAAGTTCAACGCATATAACATGCAATAAATAATGGATAACAATAGTGGTGGCAAGATTATACACGATTCTCTACAGGAATTCTGTATTTATTTATAGATTATGCATAATTCTCTACAGGAATTCTGTATTTATTTATAGATTATACATGATTTTCTGCAGGAACTCTGTATTTGTTTATAAATTATACTGGAACCCTCTATTTATTTGCAGAATTTGAATTACATCAGAATATTTAATTTCAAGGCATGAGATGGACATATTCTTTCCCAAGTTTTAATATTTGATTAAATAATTTTAAAGTTGAAATACGAAGCAGATATATCTTGCCTGTCGCTATTTCGAAGTTGCTAGTGGACATTCTTTTTTAAAATTTTACATTTTTTTACATTCTCAGGACATTTAACTGTAGGAATTTTAAACAAAATAAGGGCTGGGAATAGATTTATATTTAAAGATTTATTATTTTTTTATGAAGAAGATATTCATTAATATGTAAATAAATGTATCTATTTATTTATGAGAAAGACAAGATTGTTTGGAATTACTTTTATCTGTACTGGTACTTATTTATGTATGATGCAGACGATATTTGTTAAAATGCATATCATTGTATCATTTTTAATTAAAATTTCTTTCGGTAGACTGGCTGTAAATAAAAAGTTATTTGATTTGGAATTTCGTGTTTTGTAAGTTATATCCTCAAGATGAATTGAGAAGAAATGGAAAAAATATACTAACTATTTTAAAGTATAAAAAAAGAACTATTTATTTTTCATAAATAATTTCTTTCGTAGTTAGAATGTTTGGGTAATATCTTTACTTTTTTTAAAATTAAGAATACTTCTTTTGGATTTGAAGTTTGAAGATGGAATACTTGGTTTCGTTTTACAACATTTTTGATGATATCCATAGAATTCAGTGATTTTCTACAAAGGCATAACAATTAGGGAATAATGATCGTTTTCCAGCGTAGAATCACAGTAACATGGGGCTAAATTTAATGTCTGAAGCTCTGAAAATGTAATACAAGTAAATTTTACTTTTATTACTCTAAGATTTATATCTCCTCCTAAAACAGAGTATTTAACAAAGCATAAAATGTGCTATATATTTCACACAAGCCTTTTTTAAGAGAGTTTTCAAATCATATTGGTTTTCAAAAAAAGAATGTGGTGCCTCTTTTGATTTGGAATTATGGAATAAATGAAAAGTAAAAATCTGTACTTTAGTGTTTAGCATCTGAAAAATTTCAAAGTGGCATTTCAATTTTTAATAGGGAAAAATGGGGTGTAAATTAAACAAGAAGTATATTACAATAATTTAAATCTAAAAGGTTATTGTAAATAGAATAAAAAATATTTAAACTGAATCATTGTTGCTGTATGTCTGATTTTTGATAATCAAACTATGCAAGCTTTACGAGTGTTAATGTTAGTGAACGAGTGGTTCTATCGAGTCAATAGCTTTAAGTTCTGCTGTTATTAAAGGTAAGTTGACCAACCGTCCTCCTTTTATAGGTCCTGTCCTTCCTTGAAAAGTGTCCTCATTTTCAATATTTTAAAACAGATCTGTTAATCTCTGTATTCAGAGGTGAACCAAACATGTTTTCAATATGTCGAGGAATAAACTGAAACAAATATTACAGGGAATAACAGTTTTCAATGGTTTTTTTGACTTTATCACAAGTAAATTGAGCAGATATAGAAAACTGTGTTGATTTTTTATCAAAGGAAATGTCTGATATTAAAATCATTGACAATGTCCATTTGAAGAAATTGGAAGACTGAATGTATATTTAAATTATAATGAAATTGAAACAATTGGAAAATCAACATGCTGAAACTGATAAGATGGGTTGAAATACTTAACCATTTCAAAAATGAACACATTCCATATGAAAATTCAGTTATTCCTTTTTAATTTAGGTTGTGCCACCCTGGAACTAATGCACCAGTTGAAAGAGTCTTTTGGACGAGTGAGAAATCAAGAGATTGAATGTTGATATTTTAGCTGCAGTACTTAAGTAAAGATGAAGGATATTTTTTGCACCGAAATTTCCGATGTATTAGAAAATAATACACCCAGAAACAAAAAAAAATATTCAAGGAGAAAATACTCGTTTAAGTAAATAATTAAAAGGGGTGTAAGCTTAATTAACGTATTTTTGTTTAAATTTATAAAATGTTTCATATATTTACGTTGTAACATTTCTTACATTTTTCGTCCTCCTTTACATTGTAAGAAAATTGGTCACCTTATTAAAGGTCAACAATATAAAAGGGCTGATGCACTTTAGATCAGTCGAGGTTGAAAGTCCTTGCATTGAAATGGCGTGGAAATTTGATAAGTAGGGTACCAACTCAGGTACTGTCTTCGTTAGTTTCTTTGGTTCAAAAGTATGACATACACGTTGCCAATGACCCTCGTTTAAACATGAGATGATAAACAACAATAATTCAATCAATCTGAATAGCTTTGTGTGCTTATATTAAATAAAAATAAAATAAAATAGTTTTTGAAGTTCTTTTTATTTACATTCATCGCTTCTACGTAGTCAAAATTTGTTCAAAAATTTATTTTTGTAATAAGTGATGTAATTTTCACACATCATATTCGAATGCAATATCAATACTTGGAACATTAATAATTTATCAATTTTCTAGAACAAAGCCTTAACAATATAATTTATTTTTTGCAGATGTTTAGATAAAATATAAATGTAAATTAATTCTTCAAAGCAAGATTCTAATTTGATAAAAATATTATCAAAAAACGAAAAAAAAAACTTATAAAAAATCTAGTATATCTGAAATATTATACATTTTAAAGTTAAAGGAATAGTAATACATGGTTGCGATAAATAAAACAATATTTCTGCAAAATAATTAAATATCCATTTTCTCTAAGCAAAAAGATGAAAATAAAAATTTAAAACGAGTTATTAATCAAAATTAAATAAAAATTTTGGATGTTTTTTTCAAAGATACATTTTTGTTAAAATTCCTAACTTGTGCTTAGAGTTTTAGTTTTTAGTTCCTATTATTTTATAATTCTGACTAGAATTATTTTTTTACATACAAGTTTCCATTAAACATAACGTGCAAAAAACCGGTCAGCTGTAGATAATGGAAAATAAATGGTGAGAAAAAGAACATGTGTTAATAAGTGTGTGCAGAAAGATACACCATGAAACCAACAAACAAAAAGTAATCACCAAAGTTTTATCGTTGTGCAGTTTTTTCTTTTTTAATGTACCATTCAAAAAATACAATACTGTATCGTGATAATATTTTAACTAGTAATTTCATTCGATTTTTCTCTTTGTGAAAAAAAATATAATTAAAAACATATATAAACGTTTTAAGAATAAATGTATATGTTACCGCTATATACATAAAGTGTTAAAATCAGTTATTCTGCATATTATCTAGGAAATCTGCGTATTAACTGGGATGATCCGTTAAAGCCCGGAAAATTGTTACATTTTCCAAATTATCAAGGTAATCTGCAAATTACCTACGTAATCTGCAAATTACCAAGGCAATCTGCAAATTTCCTAAGCAATCTTAAAATCACCTAGATAATTCACACATTATCTATTAGGCACTCGTTTAAGTGAAAAAAAAAGATCTTTCGTGGAACAAAGCAACGTTTCTGTATGCTTATATTAAATAAATATTTGTTGATATATAAAGAATCAAGTTAATACAATCGAACAATCAACACTAGTTGATAGAATCAACCATAAATCAGTTTAAAAGCTGTAACACAAAGAATCAAACTTGTGTTCCAAAATTTTTACAAATAAGGAAATTAATTTGCGAAACCTATGGTAAAATTATGCTTATTTATCAGTGCAATCTAAAGATTGGTGTCGCTTTGAATTGCACAGCAATTGGTTTTTGAGACAAGAACATCTATTTGAGGTACATTTAAATTTGTAGTCACAATTTTTGAAACCCTGTCCAGTACCAAAGAAATGTTTTATTGCTGTTTGACGTAAAGATACTTCTACAGTAGGAATATCTTTCATTAAAAATCTCTTAAAAAGTTTTGGATAAATTATTTTGAGATGAGTCAATGTTCTATTAAATTTCTAACAGAAAGGAAATGATAGAAACAAATCTTTTAACTTTAAAGATACGGAAACCACTAATGTTAAGACTACCTAGTTAAAATGCGGAAAACTTTTGATTTCGAACTTTAACGGAGCAAATCAGTTAATTTGCGGATTAGTTAGGTAATCTGAACATTAATGGCTTTCCAGCTTTTTAGCGGTACATATATTAAACTTAAACAAACTTATTAAGAAATCTATTCAAATCTTTATGAATGTGAAAGTAATTTATTGAATGCATAAGAAAATGACAGTTCTTTTAAAAGTTTATTTTCCTGAAAAGATTACATCAAAAAAGGGCATGCTGATATAAAAGAATGAAAAATAACTTACGTTAAATTAAGATAAGTAGCAAATTATAAAGATTTAACTGAATGAATATATATAAAATATTCTTTGGTATTTAATTAATTAACCTTTAACACTGATTATCTTTTAAAAAAGGAGAATTAACGTAAGTTAGAATAAATACGTTAAACCTCTTAAATGCTTCTTGTTGGGTTTTATTTTATTGCATTTGTTAAATTTTGGATTAAATTTTTAAACCCTTAATAGAATTTCAAAAAATTTCTTAGGGACAATGCGGATACTTATTCTGCAGAAAAATTGCTCAAAATATTACCTTTGTTATCGAACAATTCCTTCATTTTGTTGTTAAATAATTAAATTTTTACATGCCAATTATTCCATGCATTTTCTTAGCGTATCAGAGAAGACATTTGAATAGAAATTTGGAAGGCGGAAAATGCATTAGCTTTTAAATATCTTTAGTGTTTCTGAATTTTGAGTAACTTTTTTGTTTCTATAGATAGAGTAACGTGTCGTAGACAGATTGGCACGGCATTGTGTTGTTTGGCAACGAAAACAACTAGACACATACAACGAACAATGGCTTCTTTTACCACGCATAAACAAAAAAGGAATGTCTTGACGTTAAACTTCAGACCTTCGTATACCAATTATACACGGTATCAGACGTGCTGTAATAAGAACAAGTAACAATTTCACAGCAGGCAAGTATTTTGAAATTGATACTTGTACTTATTTTTGGATGCCACAATACAGAAGTAGTTTGTTGCACAAACTCTGATTAACTGAGTTTCTGAATTATTTGTATCAAAATTAGGGAGGTGTTTTTCGGAAAAACTTAAGCGATTTCTTTGATTGAATGAATATTTGATCTTTTTCTGTGATTGAAAATGTTCATGAATTAACCAAGATGCATTTGTAGTCAATTAAATTTCATTTTGATGAAAATATGAGCTTGAGTAAAAGTGTTTTTACTGTTACTCATAATTCAAATTCCCTTATTCTGTATCGAAAAATGTTTAAATCATTTAAATTGACATTGAATCTCATGAAATTTGATATAGGATTTACATTTAACTTTTATGTGAAGGACTTATTTAGTACTTTAAATATAATTAATCATTAGCTTGTTTAATGGTGTAAGTTTCATTCACACTTTTGTATATTTCCAAATTAATATAAACTATATGACTTATTTATTAAAGTTCGTCCAATAAGCAGTAACTCCCAGAAAAACAGAAATTTTAGTTTCAATTAATTTAATATCATATAACATTTATTCAAATAAGTTATTAAGAAGCTACTAAAATAACAGAGATTTTTTTACTTACGGAAAAATTAAAGAATAGCAAATATTCAGACTAAATAATTTATTCTTTATGTTTAAGAGCATAAAAAATGTTTTCTACAAAATTCATTAAAGAAGGATGGTTTTAATATCACTGTATCTTACGATTTTTATTTGATTATTTTAATACTAAAATGATATTTCATTTAAACATCTTAAATTTAGAATTTTCTTATTAAAGTGCTAAAAATAGCTGGTAACTGAATATTATTATCAAATAGTGAAATTACAACCTTTTAAGGAAGTGTTAGGTTTCATTTATTGTTTTAATTGTATGATTTAAAACGAGTGTGCAAAAGCCTCAGTTCTAAAAACAGGGAACTATCGAAAGAACTGTATAAGAGAACAAATATAAAGCTAAAAGAATATTTAATAACTTCAAGTGAGAATTGGAAAAAAAGTAGGGGAAAGAAGCTAGAAAGGGCTAGTTGTTTTACTGAAAAGCAGAAAAATTTGGATAGGAAATCTCCAATGGTTTAGATGAAAAAAGAGAGGAAATATATATATATATATTATTTATCCCACGTACACAAAATTGGGGAAAGGAAAAATTATGAATTGTCCTTTTTTTATTTTAGACAACAATTCGCTACAAACTACTTTTGTTACCATGTATACAGAGTATCCTTGGTTTTAGATTTTATAAGAGAAATCAGAGAGTCTTTTTTCCACAGTATAATTAAAGTAATAAGAAGAAAAAAAACTAAATTTTTACAATATTTTGAAATCAAGCTATATTAAAATCTTTAAAGATTTTAATAGAAAGCGAGTTAAACTAACAATAATTTTAAATGATATATTTTAAAGAATTATTAGTTTTACAGTATATATTATTGTATAAGTAAGTAAATGTTTTCTCTTATTAGATAAAAATAATATTTTTATACATTTATATAAACTAAATCCAGCTGCGTAACAACCCAAGAGGGCCAAGGCCTACTGTGGCCATCTCAGTATACGCGACCTTGGACACTGAGATGCATGAGCACATGTCCCGGTCAGGTGCTCAGTCTGACGCGAACCCTCCAGTGTTTAGTTCTTCAGAAAGAGGGACTCATTTATCGACCCGTGCAGGGATGAAAGGCTGAGTCAAGCTTGCCCAGCCCGATGTTTGAACCCCAGATCTATGGTGTGGAAGCGCGATGCAATACCACTCAGCCATTGGGCTTATACGTTTGTATACTAATTTCAAAATAAATTCAATTAAATATTTTTAAAAAAAAATAATGCTAATTACTTTTATATCTGTGTGTACTATTTTTTCTTGAAGATGATTCATTGTGGAGGTGAAGTAGTTGAATTTGAGATAAAACAAATTATCTCGAGTTTGAATAGATTACATTAACTAAAAGCTAAATGTATGAAATAAATCTTATTTTTTTAAAGATATGATGTGATTTCAATTAAATAATATTATGACAGTAAAATGTCTTTATTAGGTATATTAGTGATAACATCAGATAATAGAAGATTTTCCCTTTTTGAAATGAAATATGAATTAGAATTACTTGATATTCAAGCTAAAAGTATCTCCAACAAAGAAAACAATAATATACAAAATATTACCTAATCATATGATGTATGATTACATAGGAGTGATACCTAAACCAAATAATTATTTTTAATGGTTATTTTAATATATACTTGGAGATAAAAACATTTAATAATAAAATATTAGTTTGGTATAGCAAAGAGTTATAAAATGTTATATGTTCCTTTTATCAAACTTCAACAAAAAAAAAATTGTTACATTTTTATACATTTCCTTAGATGAAATAAACATTACATACATATCAAAACCTTAAGGTTCAAAAAAAAATTTCTATGAATAAAAAACTATCAAAGTAATTCATATTCAAATTATTTGCAAATAGTTTAAATTGGAAAATATATATTGACCCTCTGCTATCTGTCATGTTTAATATCCCTATCACATGATAATATTATGTAAATCTATTACCATTAGAGATTTCTCATGCTTATTATCGATTTCAATTAGGAAACCTATCGAAAAGACAAAAAATAAGACAAACATGCAAAAATAAACCAGATAAAAGCGATTCAACAATTCCGTTAAGAAAATTACATCAAACAACCATTATCACCACTATCATCAATAAAAACAAAAAAGCCATAAGAGTAATAGTAGGAGAAAGTGCCATTGTTGAGTGTAGTAATTGTGAATGATAAGTGCCGATGCATTTCCTCAGAACCAATTGCCGAAGGTATAAACAAATACGTAAAAATCGGTCATTCAATTGATCTAATATGCCCTACGTAGAGTTCAGAAGAGTTTTGTGAATTACTTATCGTTTCATATTTTCAGTTAGAAGTGAAGTCAAACATTTAATTTTGATGTTTGAATTTCTTTTTATATTGATTATAAGTGTATAAAGTGAGCAAATATCTTGAAACAATAGCGATAGTAAATGTACAAAAAGCAAGTAATTTCTTGAAAGAAAATATTTTTTATCTAACAACTTAAAAAAAAAAATTAGCGCTGCATGAATCTACTTACAGTTGTTTAGCAGAGGCAGTATAAATCGCATTTAATGAAATGAATCAATTCAAAGAAATAGCAATTCATTAATAAAAAGATGTTCATTTAATTATCTTTGGTATTTTCATTTTTAAAGCATATTTTTAAGGGCCTCGTATATAAGAGAAAGGAGAGAAACACTTTTAATTAAGCAAATAAGATTTGTGGCAGAATATTTAATTAAAATGATAAGTGTATAAATAAAAATGAATAGCCTACGAGAATAAGTAATTTTTTTTGAAAAAAAAATTAAACCATATCGCGTTAAGAGTTTTTAAATTCTTGAAAGAACTTCAATTAAATACTGAAAATGTAGTAGTTGAATGATTTTTTCTAACTTGTAATTCGCTCCTGCTTTGATAATTTATTTACTTTAAATGTTTGATTGTACGTCCTGATTGCTTAGACTATTTGATATTTTTTTGAAAATAAATGTATTTTCAATTGATTTTCAAAATATCTATTTATATCTCTTTACAAAATATGTCTAGACTATCAATCCACGCAGATTATTTACAGAAGCCTCTAAAATGGCGTTTATGATTAAAAGTTGGTGGGAATATATTTTTAAAAAATATTCTGTCTCAAAAATAGCCTTGCCATATGAGATCCTTAGATATTTTTCTTGGAAAAATACAATGAATCCGAACAAATTTTGTAATTATTTAATCGAAAGTTATTGATCTATTATTACATGCATTACCTATATTTATTTCTTTTAGCAAATTTTTATGAAAATAATTACATCTATTTATCAGTGACTAACTTGGCTTTAAGTAACTTTATTTGCTGTAAATAATTTTCAGAAGTCATTTTTTTAAGGTATAACTATGCAATTTGGTGAAGTTTTACAAAAACAAATAGTTAACATTTTGAGAAAAACATTAATATTCTAAATAGAAATTAAGCACATGTTAAAAAAGCCAAAGAAAGATTTTATTACAAAGATACATTTGAAAATTACAAATTTAGTTTTTTAATTAAGACATGTGTATGTGTTTGTAGTTTTTAAATTCAGAAATTCATGTATTTAGTTAAAACATGCCTTTTGCATTAAATTACTTCAATAAAGAAAAAAAATATGTTCAGGGTTGATGTTTAATAACATGATAAAAAGTAACTAGTCAATCAGTTAATTTATAATACAATTATAAAAATTTCTATTGAAATTATATCTAAATTAATTTTTTAAATTTAAACATAATGGAATTATGTGAAAAAAAATATAAAAAATAACTCCAAAACCATAAAACATATTCAAAGGAAAATATTCAAAGTAATACAACAAAATATAAAAAATATTTTAAAACTGCAATAGAATAACTAAATATACACTATCTGGTCAAGGAGGAAAAGATTTATCTTTTAGAAAAAGTGTATATTTTGTGTCAATTCAGTGGTTTTGTGTCAAAAAAAAGAAAAACACACGCACACACAGATGAAAGAAAGAGACAATGTTTTCTTCAGAATTTCTTTCATGCAAAGACATATAACATACTAGCGTGTTATGTTATACATAACAGAATTCGACAATGTTGGCTTATAATAGTATTTACAACCTTATTTCCTTCATTTTTACCAGACACAAAAAATGTAAATGAAAAACTTTTTCAAAAGATTCGAAAACATGAAAGTGAAAAACTTTCGAAAAAGAAAGTTTAGAATAGCCGACTTTTCGTGTTTACTGTGATTACTATTTTCCGGCGCGTTTTATCGTGTGTCTACTGCTATGCATAATTCAAAACATGAAAGCTATTTTACGATATGCTCTTCAGAATGAAAAAAATGCAAAATGTACATTATTTTGAATTTTTGGCGACATAAAAACTGCAAAATAACTCTTTCCAAGGTCTCATTCGACCGAGTATTTATTTTACGTATTGGGAAACATTAATGTCAAGTGAATTAAATTCAAAAGATTTAAAAAGAAAAAGCCTTAGGATTTTATTTAGCAATGGCATAAAGGTAAAAAGGATCAACTAAAGAGCTTCATTTGCTAACTGCATTGCCATATATTAGTGTATCATTCCAGCTGTAAACTGAAAGAAACAGTTAATGAACCATGTATTTGCTGAACATTTACACAGGGATTAGAATAGAAGATCTAGAAAAAATGCCTATATTCGCTAATTGTAATAATTAAGTTAAATATTATCCAAATTCAAATACTTATCTTTGTCTAATACTTATTCTATTAGAAACTAACACCAGAATTCTTTTGAGTTTGTACATTCCTTGTCGATCTTTTTTCAAACTCTTGATTATAGTAAATTAAATAAAATATTATCTATTCTGATAATTTTGAATCAAGTAAAGATGGAATAAAACCTAAGATGTTCAAGGATTAGAGGTCTATACCCTAATTTTTCTAATCCTATGTTAATATAAAAATATAGCATTAAGTTCAAAATTTAAAAGAACTACCTGTTCGAACAAAATTAACCTATCAGAATTTCAGAGGTTTTAATATTAAATTTTTATTCTTGCAACTTGAGCAAAATAACTACAGATCAGATGTTGAAAGCATTGCAATTTTTTCTAGGTGTTTCAAATTTATCTTCCCTTTTATGAAAAAAAGGGAAGTTATTGTTTGAGTAAAGTTGGGGAAGAGGTAAATTTTTTAAATAAATTTATTCATGTATTTATCAGCAGCTTACAAACTTTTATGCTTTGACAACAAAGAGGGATTCACAGTAAAAGCATATTTTGTTTATATTCAGGGAGTTTTTTCTGTTTACTTTATATATATATATATATATATATATATATATATATATATATATATATATATAAGAAACACAATATTAGAAGGACAGCATTTAAAAACAAATAATTTTTGGTTCATTCATAAATTTTTCAAAACGAATCTACACAAGCATTATTCACCATTAATTATCGATTTCTAAAATACGTTATTATAACTAAATATATAATGTATGAAGCATTTTCTATGAATAATACATATAAAATCCACTTTAATCCATTTCCCAATATGCTGAAAAATATTAATTTTAGATTATACACTCGTCAAAAGTAAAATTGGAACATCACGAAGGATTTCCCAAGGTCATGGGAACACCATAGGATGGCATAAATAAATTCATATGCGAATAATGAAACAAGCAAATAAAAAATTGTACTAGAGAAATGTTTATTCAGTATTTAATCTGGTTTCCCCACAGAGCTATACTGGCCCCGAAACGACGAAGCATACTATCAATGAGGCCATTAATGGTATCTAGAGATATTTCCTGCCAAGCTGAGTCCAAATCTCAGTTCCTCCGCAGTACGAGCCTGTGATGTCGGGTGTAGTACACATGCATGACGTTCCCCGGTAACAGTCTACACATGTTTAATGGGAAGAGGTCAGGTTAGGGAAGATTGTCAACACACCTTTCAGGTTATTTAGAGTTTGTCATATGACATGAAGTTGGCTATTGTCCTACTGAAATAATGTGCAGAAGTGCCTTGCACAAAGGTAAACACATAGGTAAAACTATTTGTGTAGCGCACTAATGTGATGTTAAACTTCCGATAACATGCAGAAGGGCTGCCCACTCTCCTAACATGATGCCACCCCAAATTATAAGGCCTGGTGTGAAATAGGCTGACACTTGACGAATGGCACTGACAGGTAACGTTTCCCGGGAAGCCACCACATTTATCTATGACCACCATTCTTCTAGTAATAAAATTAGAAGGATTCTGAAGCCAAAACCCGATGCCATTTGTTGGTCTGGTGGCGATAACGTTGACACCAAGTCGAACTTGCCGTCTTCTGCAGTGTGCATAAAGGAAAACCGATAGTTGGCAGCCACGCATGCAACTGTCTCTCAGGCAAATTGTTGTGAATGGATTAGTTGCTGACAGATGCACCTTCTAATGATAGTAAACGATTTTGAACATCACGCAACGCGGTAAGCGGATTTTGAGGAATCATTCGGCAATCTGCCTGCCAGTTTGATCAATTGTATACCTTTGCAATCCATTGCCCCTACTACTTATTTCCAAATTCTCTTGCGTCTATTTTCCCCCACATCGCTCAATTTCATCTCATCCATCCAACCCGAGAGACAATTGAGCGCATCGAAAAATCTAAGTCATGTAGTTCTAAGATATTCTTCTCGTAATGCAGGCATAATTAGTGGTATTCAACTCTCTGATGTCTCCGAGATCTAAGTCATGTAGTTCTAAGATATTCTTCTCGTAATGCAGGCATAATTAGTGGTATTCAACTCTCTGATGTCTCCGAGATATATATTAACTCCATTAATAGTTCCGATATTGAAGTCCATTGGTGGATGCATATTGGTGAATGCAACTGCGCTATCAAATGTGCGCGAAAATATAATCAATGGTATATGTTTTTTACCTTTACCCCTCCCGCAATTTGCATTTAGCTATCACATATTTTTCCCTGGAGTTGCTAGTTTCTTTAAAGGAGTATATATATGTATAAAATATCTTCTTGTTTTTATTAACTCGTTTACTATTTTCGTACTTAGATAATATTTTCTGCTGTAATCCACATTAAGTTGAAAAATTGTTCTAGTGACATCATGGCTATCAAATACATTTTTACTTTAATATTCAAAAGTTTTGAATTCGCCCTTTTATATCATTATTTGAAAAATAAAGCATTTGAAAAGTTTCATAGTTAATGTCTAGGATGATAAAAATTTGTTAGAAGATGTGTGAAGAATATTTATGTAATATTTATCACAAGATTCTGTTGTTCATTGTAGACTGGCACATTTTCTTTCAATTGGATGAGACTATCATTTAAAAAAGCAATCACTAACTCTATAGGAGAAGTGTAAATAATATTTTCAACCTACTACTTTAATTTTATTTGTATTTGCACATGCTATAGAATGAATTTTTGAAAAATTAGAATTGAAAGTGAATGCAAGAAAAAAAGCCCGCGTGGCGCTTGCACCATCCTTATACTTAAGATAATACCAACTATCCAACTTCAAAAAAGCGTGTGTGTAGGCATTGCTGGCACTTCGAAAGTTTTTCTTGTTCAATTACTTCATAATGGCAACACAAGATGCCTCCGAGTAATTTCATCATAAAAATTTTCGACAAACTATTACTTTAAAATACTGCCTGTGTTTCCACAAACTATTTTCAAATGTTTTTATGAATAAAAAGAATTATACTCTAACTCATATTAAAACTTTGGGAATGGATTAAAAAAGTATATTTTAATCTAGGGCAGCTAACATATACAAAGTCTGATAAATAAAGAAGTTTAAAACACGACCATTTCTTTTTCACATATTTTAATGCATTCTTCCTTTATAAAAATCCTTTAAGTTCTAGATTCTTATAAAACATACAAATAAAGAAGGAACGAAAAAAGTTTTTGTTTCCTGGCATTAATTCTTTAGATTTGTTCGAGCAATAAAACTTTTCAAAAATGGGGTGCTACGTTGCATCGTTCTTTTTTAAAAAATGAAAGAGTGGAATTCTCCGTTATACAACTTAGAAAGTAAATCTCAAGCATCGTCAGTAGAAAAATAGATAGCATCATTTTCTTGGGGGGATATGATTGGACATTTTTTCTTTAAAGTATGACGTCAGCGTTTGACGCAAGAAACTTCAGCGAACCATGAAACCTTATTACATAGGCACGAAGATTCTTGGACATTACTAAATCTGCTTTACTTTTTTGTGTCGCTCTCCCTTGCTCGAAATGAGATTACTAAAAAAATCACGAGTAAAAAGTCTTATCTAGGTTTAGAGATAATTGCAGCACCTTATTTCCGTGCTTTAATGATAGATTTATGCGTAACATGTAAATTTGAAGATTAAATATTTCAGAGTATTCTGCTATAATTATTTTAACTTTTTTTTATCTTTGTAAAGTATGTTCCATTTTACATTTCTGTAAACTCATTAGTAAATATATAATTCTAAAAACTATCGAAAATGCTTTTATCCATTAGAAATGAAAGCTTAACATATTTGTAGTTGGATATTTGTTATTTAAAATGTGTATTGTAAATTCAATTAAAAGAAATATTAATTAAAATAAGGATTAGATACATATATATATATATTTTATTAGTTATCTCAACTATATGATGACGATTATAAAGAGTGTTTTTTTTCCAGGTATAGAAGTTTAAGTTGGCATTACTTTCCAAGTTGGCGACCGATTTAACAGCTGTCAAGTGATTTATTCTCAGTTTGGTTTGGCAATTCATCAAAACGATCATCAAGCAAGGCGTAGATTCGTCGAATGGGTCCAAAACGAGATTGCCGTTGTTCCCGATTTTCATAAGCGAATTTTGTTTAGAGATGAAGCGCACTTCTGGTTGAATGGCTACGTCAACAAACAAAACTGCCGCATTTGGAGTGAAGCTAAGCCACAAATGTATGTCGAAACACCGTTACATCCAGAAAAACTGACTGTTTGGTGCGCTTTATGGGCTGGTGGAATCCTTCTTCAAAAACGATGAAGGCCACAACGTTACAGTCAATGGTGATCGGTATAGAGCCATGATTACTAACTTTTTCATTCCTGAATTGAACAATCATGATGTCCAGGAGCTGTGGTTCCAACAAGACGGCGCAACATGTCACACAGCTCGTGCCACAATCGATTTATTGAAAGACACGTTTGGTGACCGCCTAATTTCACGTTTAGGACCTGTGAATTGGCCTCCAAGATCTTGTGATTTAACACCGCTAGACTATTTTCTGTGGGGCTATGTAAAGTCATTGGTCTATGCGGATAAGCCACAAACGCTTGACCATTTGGAAGACAACATTCGCCGTGTTATTGCCGATATACGGCCACAAATGTTGGAAAAAGTCATTGAAAATTGGACGTCCAGATTGGACTACATCCGAGCCAGCCGTTGCAGTCCTATGACAGAAATCATATTTAAAATGTAATGCCACAAGATTATCTTTCGAATAAAAAAATTCATGTCAATCGAATAATACATCGTTGTTTTATTGCAATTTAAAGTTCTATACCTCTAAAAAAACACCCTTTACTAGCATGTTTCTTGCACTGCGTGAATGTCTTTTTTAAAAATCTTTTCCTGTGGATTGTTACTTCCATGTTCATGCTCAATAGACAATAGAAAAATAAGTTCCTATTTTATTAAAGGTGTAGCTAGCTCTGAGGTGACCTCTGAATTCCTTTAGGGCTCTTTTTTGAATATGGGAACTCTGTTATTGGGGCTGTAGTTACAGATTTTGGGACCTCGACTCATTGATATGGCGGTAGCTACGACCCTGATTGTAGTTACTATAGCATTAATCTATTAACTCGAAAATTTTTTTTTAGGATGCACAAAGTAGAATTTATTTCGTTTAATCTTAAAAAACTAACTTTTGATTTTAATTCTTTTATTTAGATTTAAATTTGATAAGAAATTCTATAAATAAAATTATGAATAGATATGAGAGATAATATACATTTTTTCAATTTAATTTAAGTTTGTGCTTATGCGAAACTTATATGATGAAAGAAACTGGTATTGAGTCCTATGAAATTTACTTTTTTATTCACTGTAATATTTATATAGTTTCATTATTTTATATGCACTTTAAGCAAATTTAATTCTTAGTTGCTAGATATTTTCACTATATATAATTATTAGTAAAATATTTTTTTGACACGTATATGATTACTGATTATGCAGAACAGAATATATCACTGCGTATTAAACTAAAATAAAACAATTTATGATTATTGAAGCAAAAGTAATGTTTCTATCTAATTTGAATCTTTTTAGAATATCCATTTTTAATACCTTTAAAACTACTTTCATGTTACAAATACTCCCAATAATAGAAATCATGCAAGGTTATTTGTCTTTATTATAAATTTATACGCCATTTTGAAGTACCAATAACTCTTCAATATAATTGAACAAATTCCAGAATCATTCTTATTGATTTATATCTCCAATAAACTTTTTTTTTCTATCCCTGAGGAACATAATTAGAGACATTTAATTATTCTGACTTCCCACCAGACTGGAATAATTAGAAAAATGCAAGGACTTGGAAACGTTGATTTAAAATTTATGGCAAAAAGTGACGAGTTAATTCTCCCAGCAAGTGGGCGGTACACCAAAGAGAAAGGGGAAAGATTGATAATGAGTGATTTTCAGTAAATCTCAAACCTTGTAATTTTATTTTTAGACAACCATTTATATTGCTTGCATCCCCACTGACTCAGAGAGTCGGCAACATTCCCAAGGTTAGAGGCATGTAGCTAGGTGTGACATGGCACTTGACAACACAGACGAATGCGCAAGTTAAAAGCTTGGCTTAGGTTCAGTAGTGGAAGACAGAGACTTTTTATCAACTATCATCGTTATGTGGGGCTTCTAATTACTGCTTAATGTTTTGGAGAAGTGGCAATCTGAAATTACCTGACTGATAACAGTTGCGGACTGTCCTTCAGAGTGATATAATATTGCTGAAGCGGGAAATAAAAGGTTGTATAAATAGGAATTGTGAAGTAATAGGGGTGGAAGAGCACATGAAGGTTAATTTGTGACAGTTAGCAGTTTCAGCAAATATATAATGACATTTAGGCAAAATGTCAGTTACTAAGAAATAAAATCAGTGACAAATTTTTTCTTTTTTGAGAACACAATGAAATTATATCGTATTTTTATGGGCATTACAAAATTCGGTGAAATATTTTGTCAGTTAACATCTCAATTGGAAACATTAGCTGTTTGGATTTGAATGAACATTGCTCTGGAGATACGCAGTGGCCGTGGTAGCTTTGTGGTTATATTTATGAGCTCGTTTTCGGCGTTGTAGAATCGACGGTTAGAGTACTGATATCACTTAAGACTCTTCGTATAGATGTACGTACTTGATGTACGTTAAATCTTTTGAGACTGAAAGTCCTTTCATTGGTATGCGGTTGAAGTTTAGAGAGGGGCAGTCAGTTTTATGTCATCCTCGTCTCTTAACCCTGGTTCAAAATTACGATGTCTGTCGCCGATAGCTCGCTTGTTGCTTCCGAGTGTGAAGCTGATAAACACTTACTAGAGCTGTACTAGAATTATTGATGATGGATCAATATTAAGAAACATTTTCAAGTGACAATTGTGATATGTGAGCTAATGCGGTGCTTACGTATTATCGCAACAATCGTCAAATATATTAATTACTCGCCACGATTTTGTATGTGCCGCACGCTCTGAATTGGCAATTAGGTACTTCGTTTCATATAATGTCGCCAATAGGTTTCAATCATATTTGAGTACCGCTTATACATTCACCATATATCGTAAGGATTTAATACACACACTATGACCAAAATTAAATTCTCTACTTATTTGTCTTCATTTTATCACATTTTGCTATTCTCTTTAGATTTGTAAAATCATTACATTATGTGATATATTTTTTCTTCAAGTATATGAATCACATTTGCTTTGATAACAAAGATGATATGGCTTTAATTAATCGAAAACTGTGAGAAAAAATTAATTGGGCTGAAAAGGCAACTTTTTTAAAAATAGAGTAATCAACAGTTTTATCAAATTCTCAAAATTTTTCTGAAATTGTAACTGAATACACGATAAATATGGCTCAGTAAATTCTCAGTAGAGGGAATTAACGCTCCAGATTTACAGAGATAACAATCACATCTGGCTGACAACACTTTGGACCGGCTTAATTCCGGATATACTGTAATATATGAGGGCCATTTTGGACCTATCTTCTCCTGTCCGGATATTCGATTACCGGATGCAATTAACCTGAGGTTATCACAACGATTCACTTGTGAGGAATGCTCTTCAATGCTTTGTCTATAAATAATTTCAAGAGTAAGGCTTTTATAATTTTTTACAGTCTTTTCTAAGATATTCGAGTATTCCCCATAAATAAAACCGAAGCCAGAATTAGAAACCAGTACGTACATTTCTGTATTATTATAGAAATGTATATTCAGACATATCCTTATTAGTTATTTTAAAGTCCGAATGGAATAAGATTCAATGGCTCTTTGTATAGAACGATTTGAATAAATATTGTGTAAACTGAAAAGGAGTACAATGAAAGATTTTATTCTTACTTGTTAATGTACCAAATGTTTCTGAAAAGCAACTATTCCTCTATTCAAAAATTCGATTATTGATTTACATAGACAAAACTGAGTAATGGAAACAAATATATAAGATGAACCAAGAAATTCTAATGATTATTATTCATTTATATCAGTTCAAAGGGATTTAAAGCATGTATCAAGTATTTTCCTCTTTATGCTATTAAAATCCAAGTTCAAAATTGTGAATACCTTTGTAAATGGATCAATTAATAAACATGAAACTTTTCCACGAAATTTTAAATATAAATTATCTGGAAATCTTATCAATAAGCTAATTAATTACTATAATTAATATCAACCAAGCTAAAATATTGATTCTTTCTCATTTTATCTTTTCACATTTAACCTCTAGATACAATTCATCCAGTTCACTGTCAAAGTGCTACCAGTAAATTCTTCTATCGATTCAAGCCGAAAACTGCCTAGAGAGCTTAGTATATTGTTGGAGGATCTCTAGCACTGTAAATCAGTTAAGTTTTTATCTATTATCGATCTTTCCCAAAATTTCTGCAAAAGAGGGGTATGCACAGGAATGAAAAGCCTAACACCATCCTGGCGCCTCAACAAAGTAGGTCGAATGATTTCCTTAAAGAGTTATGGTCTCGTTGCGCATTTTTTCGCTCTGTTGTGTATTCTTGGCTGGAATCCAACGACTTCGAAAGATGCTGCAAACATCCAGCTTTAAGTCAAAATGAAAAAGCTTGATGTGTGTCAAAAATAATTTTTACTCTCTATCCATTATAAATGTGCTACACGGAAACGTTCGGGTGTTTCAGAGATAATCCTTGTTTATGTCGTTAAGAAGCCTGTAGCATCATTTTTTTGTGGGATTTTGCCAGTATGTGGCGCGTGTTGTGGTTGTCCACAGGTTTTTGGGTTAAATTTGTCTTAAGCCTTTTTTTCCCTTCACATTCTATGTCACACGTGCGGTGTGGGGAAAGGTTCTGCTTCTTTATTTCATATTTGCGTAAAGAAACTTAAAAAAAAGTGCAATGATCTTTTCTGAAGCTGTTTCAAGGAATATTGTTGGCATGGAAAGAATTTCATAAAACAGTTTGGAAATATTGAATCTTTCTTGTGATTCCTTATTTTAGAAATAGGAATTCCTGTCGTAATGAATCTTGAAAGAATATTTTTAAAATTTTAATTACAGAAAAGGGGAATTGATATCTAGCTTATTAGCATGCCTAATTAGAGAATCTTTACAAGATATATATAAACTGTGTAACACAAATTAAAATTTATGTAGTTATATATGTATAAATCATAATAAATTTTAGATAATTAAACTCACAGTTCAATGCTATTTTCAATTTGAAAACTCACATTTACATTCCATATTTGATACAAAACCGGGGTCTAATTGGAATGTTCAAAAATAAATTATGTGAAAAGTTTGACTGTGTACTTAAATACAGGTGTCACTAAAATATAACTATTATTAAATACTTCATTAGATCTTTTTTGATTTTGAAAAAAATTCTCACTTATGAATTAATCGGAATGAGATAAACAACTTTATTTAAAATTACCAATCATTTTTGTAACATTAGAACAAAAACTTTAAACTATTGTAATGATTATAATCATTATTTTATTTCTTAGCTGCAAAGAGTAATCATCAGAGAAGGGCATTTTATTCATAATCAAAAATTCATTCAAAGACCCTGTCAAGTTTTTATATATTCTCAGATTTAAATATATAATGAAAATTAAGCATCAAAAAGACAGTTTTTGTAAAGGTTAAATCTAACCTAGTTTTTAATACTTCAAAACTCAAGTGTCCCTAATGTTTCGGTTGAAGATTACAATGTTTTAAAGTAAACGGTTTATTTACGGTTTGCTACAGTTACGGATCTTGAGTGGATTGTGCAACAGTCATCCAAGAATTTAAACATTTAACAGTGAAAAGTTACCTTAAGCACAACGCAATTTTGATTTCTATATATGTCATTGCAAATATTTAATGTTATTTAATTAATTATTTTCACGTTGAATTGATTTGACATAGTAGCACCAAGCACCAGATAAAGGAACATTTTAAACTTTGAAAGGTAAAGGGCTTACGAAAAATACGTTTGCTACAAATATATAAAAAAATCAAGAGCTGAGGAAGATAAATACACAGATGGTTAAAAAAATTAAGGTTTTTTGGCTGCCGTACTTTTTTTTTAAATCAGTCAGAAAAAACAAAGAGTGTAAGATAACAGGCTACTAAAATAAGCTAAGCTTTAAAAACTACTGCAGCAGGATGTAGCAATTCACTTTGCGCGTGTAAGAATGTATTCTGAAATTAATTTAGCTTAATATTCTCAAATGGATAAAATATATTTAATTTATACTTAGAATAAACTTAATGCTTTTAATAATCTGCATCTGCAAGTAAAATATTTGTTATAGAAAATATTTTAGTTAACCTCGAGAAGCTGTTTTCAATGATATCCAGTAAAGAAACGAAATTACGAAATCTAAAACTTTAAAAAATTTTGTGAACCTCATTCACTTCCAAATATATTTAAAAAAAATAAATACGTTGAAGAGTAATATTAAATAGAAACTCTAATAATAGATTTATAAATATTCTCTGTTTTATTAGCAAGTGAGAAGCATTTTAATGCAAGAGCATGCATTTAGTTACTGCAGAGCATCGATGCATTGCATCAACATATAGGCTAATAAATTCTGCATATTTCAATTTCATCACGTAGAGTTATTTGCAACTATAAATAAAATATGTTGTTAGATAAATAAGAATACCACAGAGAGAGAGAGAGAGAGAGAGAGAGAGAATTTAAGATATTTAACTTTAAATATGTATAAATATTGAATTGAGATTTATTTGTTATTTTTATTGCTTTTTTATTATGCTACGAGATGTGTCAGAAAATGTATCAATGTTTCTATGAGCACAATGATGTGTTAGACATAGTTAGTTAGAAAATATTCGTATACTCATTTAACAATACAATATTCATTCAACACAATGTTTCTTCACTAAAAGATATTTTATGATCTTTACCTTGCGAAGGATATGGTAATTAAATATAAAAGTAAGGTAATGCTAAATAAAAAATCATTAAAACGTTGCTGTGGAAATATTAGGATTTATAGCAAAGAGAGAGCTCTGAGTAAGTATAGTCTACGTATTTTCAAAATGGGCTTGTAAAAAATGTAGTTCTATCCTACAAAAGCAACAATTACAAAACTTCCTATTTATATTAACTAATAAATATATAAATATACTTATTTTATTTATTCAATGTATATTTTTATTTTAGATGCATATAAGTTATTTTTCAATAAAACATAGTAAAAGATATGAGTTTCAAGCAGTGGCGAACACAAGGAGAGAGAACACAAGACATCTGGGGGTCCGGACCCCCCACCCAAAGCCCTTGATTTTTTGTCCGATTGATTACAATTCTAAGTATACAGTGCGTAAAATTTAATTAAGTATTTGTTATTAATGATTAATTTTATTAATTAATGGTAATTGTTTATTCAATAATTAATTTTTTACTGTGTTTGTTCCCGAAAATCGACAAAATCAAAAGGAGCATGATACAAGAATGGTTAACTTTCGACCCCAGACCCCCCCTGAAAATTCCTGTGCGCGCTACTGGTTTCAAGCTATACAACTTACATAGTGAAACATATAAATGGAATAATAAAGAATTAATTAAATGGTCAAATTCTTCATTCGCGCACACAGACATGCTATTAATATGCTTTTACTGAGTTTAAATTATTTATCTAAGAAATTTTTGAATAAAATCAGATAAAAGGATACAGAGATTTTTTATGTCTATTCAGTGTGAATTGGGGAGAATGAACGTAATTTTTTATTTTTAACTGTACACAATATATATGATACAAAATGGTTATTTTTGTCAACATTTAAAAAAAAATTCATAAAAATTTACATTTTTGCCCAAAGAAGACTTTAACTACAGGGACCTAGTTTTCAAAGATTTTCTCGTTTCATATTGATGATCAATGCCAACAATACTAGAAAAATCAATAATACTGTCTCGTTGTCTGTTGGATAAAATTATTATTTGGTAGCATTCCAAAACCAATACGCTAAGAACTGAAACCCAGCGCCTAGTTCTAAAGACAATGATGACATGTTTCTTGCTGTGACAATTTGCAAATAAAAATGTTAAATACTGGGAAGAATAATACGATTTTCTCGTCAATATATCGCTCTGAAATATTAATATTTAATTATTTCTAATGATTGCAAGGAATATATAGTCCAGTTAAGGTTGTTTAATTTGAATCCATCATTCTTTTTTGTCTGTACAGCAAATTATACACTGAGTAGGAAAAAAAAGATAATTTATAAAGTAAGCTAGGTTATTCATTTTATGTTCATGAAATATATTTAAACTATGAAACCTTTTGAAGAACGTGGTTGTTTGAAAACATGATTATAGAAATCTAATGGTACTGTATCATTAACTTATCGTAATTATAACCAAAATTTAATAACTAAAAACTATTTAATTATAAAATGAATTAAGATACTTATAAAGCAATACAAAATTGAGGTAATCTCTAAATTTAAATAGAAAAAATAAAGCTATTTTTCTCTCTCTAAATCTAAAAAAATAATAATATAAATAGTGAAGGTATTTGAGAAATATTGGAGGAGAACCTTTTAACTTCCTCAAGTTTTATGATTTAAACACTTTAGAAATAGTATTTCATCCTCCTTAAGATTAGAAGGATGTGTGTTATCTCGATTGGAAATCAGCACGTTAGTTAGTTCAGCACGAATGTCTTTATTGGCACTCAATCTCATGAGTGTTTATATTTTCTAAAATTTTAATTCTTGTTTCATGAATTCAATTGTCGTTTTGAACTAAATACCACTACCTCAACAAAAAATCGGGCTGATTTTGTTTGGTATGAAATAGTTAATATCTTCTACTTTCTATTGTAAAGAGGCAGAGATTGTGCTCAAAACTTGAAGAGAACGAGTTTGAAGGATAGTAAAAGGGATGAAACGAAAAATTAAAGCCAGAAATTGAAGGGCAAATCGAATTTAATAAATTTCTCTCCAATATGATTGCTTTAGTTCTCAGTATGTTACATCACCAATTTATGAATGAATTTCTTGAATAATGTGATCCTTAAGATATCAGCGTACTATCAGTATGGTTGCTTTTAGTTGGTTTTTAAAGCAAATTATGCTCACAATATTGATTACGAATAGTTTAAATTAAATTAGTTTTAATTTTTCCCGATATTTGTTTTGTTTTTATAATAATTCTAAAAATATTTTATGCAGCCTCTTTGCACTTTGCCTGTCTGATTGTACTATACTTAGTTCGAAATCTAAAAATGAAATTTTTATTTGTAATGAGAAGATTATTCTGATTTCTTTTCGCATACATAACAAAGATTATAAAGAATAGTTTGAATTAACATATTTTATGTTTTTTTCTTATAGGATTTTCAACTTCTCGAAATATCGCATTGAAATTTAAATTTTACGATGATGAAAATCATTGATAAATTAATAACTGGAAATTCGGGTTCAATTTTCAATCGTTAATAAAATACTTTTTATTCATCCCCTCAAGTTCAGATACATTTTTAAAACTTTTAGTAGATGGCACTTGATGTTAATAGAGTTTTTTTCAAATATTAGTTCATTAATTAAATTGAACTAATTAATTGTAGTTTAAGAGATATCTCTCTCTCTCTCTCTCAGTCGATATTATTCCTCAAGATGACAGCCCAATTGGATAAAAGTTTTTTTGTGATGAAGATTTAACTTAACCTAAATAATCATGTGCTAGTCAGCATTCCTTTTACACTGGGGTTTTAAGATAAATTCTTACATATTACATTCAACTTTTATTAAAAAATGTAATTACAAATTTAATGTGGTTGAAAAGTTTTTAATGTTAATTTAAAACGTATTTTGCCAATTAATACTGTGATTCTGTCATTTGTATACACATATTTATATTAATTGTAATTATTTAATAAAAAGTTACTAAAATAAAATTTTTCTTTATTGACCTAGGTAGGAATTGACTTAATTTTTTTATATGTTACTTGTCATTGTTTTTAGATGTATTTTGAAACTACTCTTCGTATTTTTTCTTTACATAATATTCTTTCGATAAATCCATCACAACTTCATTTCTGAGGTTGAAATTTTCTCTTTTCTGTAGTCTTGAGTAGGTTATCGACAAAAAATATCTTTCTTTTTCTTCAACTTTTCTTCCTTCAATCTTTCCCAATAGTGCCGGCAAAAATCACTCAAATTTAGATGCAACAACAATTCCCCGACCAGGAACAAGAATTGGAGTGCAATAACAACAAATATCTTCCTGAACGTGAAATCAATTTTTGTCCTCCCGTCCTGTGCGTATAGTCATAGATCCAGTAATTTTTTTTCCCTAGCCAACTTAAGAAATATGTTTGTCGTATTTCGTCCTATCCTCATTTTTATTTTATCCCTATCTTTACTAGTATATCCTTTTTCCGAATAGAAATGAGAATAAATGTTCTTTTCATCGATATACTGTGATCTATTCTTATCATTATCTGTTTCATTTTTTTAAAAAAATTGAAATTTTGCTCACTTTTTAAAAAGCTATTTTCAACTTAGTATATTTTTAATTATAAATTATAAAATTAATTTTAATTTAAAACATGAATTAATGCGATTAATATTTAAGGAATGTATCGTGACTTTGTGTTTTTCTTTTTAAAGAATAAACATTCTTGTATCTTATTTTTGATCATTTTAAATATTTGAGATTGATTAAATGAAGGAAAATACAGTAGCAATTAAAAAAAATGAAATGCCACTACTTCATTGTCAAATAAACATTTGTTTGGGTACAATATGCATGAAAAAAAATTCATCACCGGAAATAATTTTAAATTATGAACAGTTGAGTGAAAAATATAATTTAGAAACGAAATAATAGTCCAGTGTACGCTTTTGATATCACAAAAGCGAGAATAAAATAATTAAAATCAAACAAACAAAAAAATTACTAACAAAGGAACCCATTTTTTTTCTCATTTTGAAAATATCGTAAACATCTCCAGAATTTATATTTGTTTTATTTATATATCTTGAATCAAATAATTTTTCTTAAATTACTATTTTACTATTCTTAGTTAGAGATATTTTTATCAAAAATAGGACATGGTTAAATAATAAAAATAAAAATTTAATTTAATTTATCACAAAAATAGAAGAAAGAAATAAAATTGGAAAGCAAAAGAAAAACAATTCAATGATTAGTAATGTTCTACATAATACTGCCCAAGCTATTTCAATCTAATACGGAAAAAATAAGAAAAATTGTTCTTTTCGCTGACAATTTTCACTGTAGAAGTGTTTTCTCCTTTAGCATTGAGAAGGAAGCAGAAAAAAAAGATCGCGTGTGGGTTTTATTGTTTTCTCCTCTCGCTATTACATCACTCATCTCTTTTTGTTTCTTGCGTCTTTTGAACATTTCTGGTTAGATGCAAGATATATTTGGAATGTACGAAAAGGAAGATAGGATGTGTATGTTTATCTTATCTCTATTCAAAGAGTTCTTTTTTTAAAAAAGAGGAAGTTCTGTATTAGCAGAATTTCGATTTAAAATCTCCACAAAAATTTCAATTTTTTTTTCTTTAAATTAATATGTAATTTGAAGGTTTTTGTACATAAATATTTTACGTTTTGCCTTTAAAAATAAAATTGATTTTATTTACACTGTTTTAGATCATAGCGTATTTTGCCTAATGCGAAATTGGTTATGATGATGAAGGGGAAACAAATTTTTAATAATATTTTATTATTATTATCAAGTTCCTTCTTAACTACTTCTAAGCACATATCAATTCTTATCACATTAACAAAATCAGCTAATTAGTATTTTTATATTAACCAGTTAATTTTTTCATATTAACTTGGATGCTTAAAAAGTGTAAGCACATATCAATTTTTATCACATTAACAAAATCAGCTAATTAGTATTTTTAACCAGTTAATTTTTTTCATATTGACTTGGATATTTAAAAAGTGTAGAATTTAATAAAAAAATATCAATCTGAAATATATTTATTATTATTATTAATACTGTATTTACTGTAATTATTTGTAATGATTATTAATACTGTATTTACTGTAATTATTTGTAATGATTATTAATACTGTATTTACTGTAATTATTTGTAATGATTATTAATACTGTATTTACTGTAATTATTTGTAATGATTATTAATACTGTTCACTAATTTACCATAAATATTAAATGGTACTCTATTATTGGACTAGATAATTATTCATTTAGCTACAAAGTTATTAAATTTAATTAAAAACTCTATAATTCTGTTGATTGCTGTATTCTTATTTCATAAGATATACACGATAAAATTATATGTATACTTATACATTATTTATGTAAGATTATTTAAATTAAGAATTAAAATTATTCATAAAAAATGTTGAAATAATATATAAGGTTCATATGTGTTTGAAATAGATTTAGATCAATTTTAGGAAGAGTGCAATAATAATTATTTACAATGTTATAAGAACATGAGGACATACAGTAACTAATAACAACGGTTAAAATTTCAAATACAAATACAGAGATTTTAAAAGTTTTTGAAATTGTAAGTAAGGTACAGTAATATAGGAGAGTAGTATAGTTATTATTCCTGACTTCTTTTAAAATCACTGAAATCTATTATTTTTTTTAAAATGGCATAAGAAAGATTTATTGATATTGCCTAGATAACTTCGAATACAATTGTTTTCTTTTTCTGAAGTAGATAAATATTTTAAATATTTCAAGAGTGGACACAATAAAATGAAAAACGATACAGAAAGAATATAACAAAATATTTCTTTTTTGTTTGATAGATATATAAAGTTGCGAGAAATTACTTAAAATTAAATACGAGGGATGATCAGAAAAAAAAAATGTCACAAGCGTCAGCATTCAAAAACTACATATTATGGGGAAATTTTGTTTCCCCAGGGTGGAGACAAATAGAGTTACTTGTCATACAACTGGTTTGCGGGTAGGTAGTAAAATTTCCCAAATGGTTCAGGACGATTGAAATGGCAACTCTCAGGAAATTGGTCTCGTTTCTAAGTGCGAGCCGTGACTCGATTTTTATGGCCAAATAATGTGTCGAAACCTGCAATGAGCATTCAACATGTGCGAAAGTGTATCACCTTTTTCAATCAGGAAGACCGGATGTCGAAAACCGCAATATGATAGGGAGCGACCGGCCAAGTTCTTCAACGACAGAAATCAACAAGACACGAATTGGAGAAATGATTCAAAATGATCGACGGGTGAAATCTCGTGAAATTTCGTCAGAGCTTGGACTGAGCTATGGTAGAGTACAGCATATCGTTTCTGATGTGCTGCGATATTTCAAGACAGTGCTATAAAATCATCCGCCGAGACTTGGCTCAATGGGCACGGACCTAATTTCTACCAAGACGGGTTAAGCAAGTTGGCTTTGCTTTCTGATAAATGACTCAATAGGCTTGGTGATTATGTCGAAATAGGATAGGCACGTATGCATCTTAATTACATTTTGTATTTTCTGTCTATCGTTAATAAATATTTTTTTGTTCGACTTGTAATCTTTTTTCTGATTCCCCCTCCTTGTATAATTAAACAGCTTGAAAATGTTCGAGATATGTATTTCAAGATCAGAAGTGTCTTGTAAGAAAATGCAAGTTTCTTTTAAAATTTTGTTTCATACTTATAAATAATTTGAAAACTCCAGCCTTATACTTTTCATTGCATAAATCATTCTAATTTTCCTTTTAGAAATAAAAGGACTAAAAATATCTATTTATTCTTGGGAATCGAAGTTAAGATATTTAAAATGATTAAGTTAATTAAATTTAAAAATGATATTCACTGTGAGTATGTGAGAGTAAAAATGATATTTCTAAAACAACCAAGATAAATTATAAAAAGCTAAAGTTTTTCAAATCCTGTTTAATTGAAATATTAGGATGAGGATAAAGAAATTCATTATTTTTTCGGTAGATGGTTGTAGTGTCGATATCTCATGAAGTACCGATCAAACAATTTAAAATTTATGCTCGTTGTGAAGGTGACATTTTACACTAAAAAATTCTTTTACTGTTTTACGTTTGGTGCATTCAGTTGTGAGTTACAGGATGTTATAAATGGAAGTCAACAAAGAGAAAATTCGGTACATTTTACAATTTTTCTTTGATAAAGGCCAAAATGCAAGCCAGGTGGCTGAAATTGTGCATGGTGTTTATGGTACCGATACTATAACAGCTAATTACATGCAATTATGGTTTCGTCGATTACTTTCAGGCATTTTTGATGTTAAAAATGCACCTCGCACAGGTAGGCCCGTCGTCGAAAATATCGATAAAATCACAGAAATGATCGAAGTTGACCGGCATGTCAGTGGTCGTAGCATCGCCCAGAAGCTAAATATCGACAATAAAACAGTTTTAAACCATTTGCGCAAAGTTGAATTCAAAAAGAAGCTCGATGTTTAGGTGCCACACCAATTAACACCAAAAAACATGATGGACCGAATTTCCATCTGTGAAGCTTTGGCCAAACGGAAGGAAATCGACCCATTTGTTAAGCAGATGGTGACTGGGGATAAGAAATGGGTCACATACGACAATATTGTTCGAAAACGATCATAGTCAAATCGCAGTGAAGTAGCTCAAACGGTGGCCAAACCAGGACTAACGGCCAGGAAGGCTCTACTGTGTAGTTGGTGGGACTGGAAAGGAATAATTTATTATGAGTTGCTTCCGCATGGTCAAACACTAAATTCAGATCTCTAATGTCAACAACTGGACCATATTTGAAGCAAGCGGTTGCCCAGAAATGGCTAGAATTGGCCAACAGAAAATGTGCTGTGTTCCATCAAGACAATGCCAGGCCACACACGTCTGTAGTGACTCACCAGAAACTCTGGAACCTTAGTTGGGAAGTTTTAATGCATCCACCATATAGTCTGGACCTGGCACCAAGTGATTACCACTTTTTTCTCGCATTGCAAAACTATCTGAGTGATATGAAATTGGGATCAAATGAAGATTGTGAAAATCGATTGCTAGAGTTTTTCTCCAATAAGGACCAAGAATTCTATGAGTGGGGCATTATGAAACTACCTGTAAAATATGGCAATAAATTATGCAACAAAACGGTGTATATTTGATCCAAATCGGGCAATTGAAAGCATGTTAAATAAAGTCTTGAATTTCATTCAAAAATAACGGATTTCTTTTTCCCCAACCTAATATATTCAAATGTTTCAGTCTCTGCTTTTTACATTGGGAAATAATTACTACTTTGTAACGTATTCTGAAATAAAAGTATGAAAGAAATATATAAATGGAGAATTTTTAAAGGAATATCGGAAATAATTTCTGCTGTCGATTTAGACGCGCAGTGCATTATTTTCGAGAAAAAAAGTTGGAATATAAAATCCGAAAGAATAAAATCTCAAGTCGTCATTCAAAATGTTTTTTCTTAGAATCTAACCAAACTTGAATTTGCGATTTTCTTAGAATTTCATAGCCTAAAGGACTTTTAAATTCAAATACTTCTTTTCCCATTCAGTTTTTCAAATGGAAAACACGAGAAAAACACTTATAGATTTTCAAACCGTAACGTTGAATTCGTAGAAAATGGCATTTGAATTAATTTAGAATACATAAATTTTTAAAATTAGGCTTAAATGAATATTTTTAGTGCTCTTTTTGTTAAAAAACTATCAATTTTTATCATTTAATACTACTGAGTTAAGCATTCCTTTTTTAGAACTAATTATAATATTTTAGTTGACATAGAAGTTAAACACATTGAATTGAGAAATTCTTTTACAATTTCATTTTTTCATTGCTAATAAAATAGTAAATTTCAAAACAAATACATAACAAAAGAAGTTGAGGATTTTATTTAACACTACGAAATTAATAGTTAACTTTAAAGGTTTTTTTTGCTTTTAACTCAAGGGTCACCCTGTGACGGCTCTATCTGCGTCCTTCTCATTAACAAATCCTCGTGGGGAATCTTTCGACCTTAAAAACTACTTTATTAGAACGCACTTCACGAAGAAGAGAACGTGAACATGTGAATTAGGCCTACTATATAAAGTCTAGCCTTTCTAGTGTGTGTGTGAGAGAAAGAGATAGGATAAATTACTAACGGAACAGTGATTAATCAAATTTATACTGTAACGCAGATATTTGCTATTTGATAATTGCAATAATTAAGGTGACGATTTGTCACTGGAGATTGAATACAAATTAGATAGCTAAGAAGGCAGGGCACTCGAACCAGAAGTAAGTGTATTGATAATTAAGTCTTCTCATACTTCGCGTTCCTCGTTAATTGTCTTCATATTACTTCGATTGGGTGCATCTCTTATTTTTGATATAATTGAACTTGTGTTGTTGATTGTGCTACAAGTAAATTAACTGATTTTGAACATGGCTAGTCTTCCTTCCCTTTCTGCCACATCTCTAGGCGTGGATCCGAGATCCTTACAGACCGGAATGAAAGAACGTTTAGTTATACACACAATATTTATTGGAAAAAGAAATTTGGCTACATACCTTGAATCTTCCTTCTCTTCTCTACATAATCATTTTTTTACATTTAACATTAGTCATCTTTGTTTGTGAGATTCAGAATAACCAAGTTACACCAGTGCATTAAGCTAGGTGGTCACTGCGTTCTTTAGCTTTTCATCTCTTCCAAAATGTTTACCCCCAGAAACTCTTACTATCTTTTCTCTCCATTGAGGAAAAGGTGATAATCACTAAGAGGAAGGTTCTAAGTATTGGTCTTTTGTCTGATTGCTGTGGGAACAAGGCTTAATAAACTAATAACAGAAGAGAAAGGGATTTTAAGGGTAATTTTGTTGCTGTTACTTATGACACCTGATCAACAGTAACATCAGAACAAGGTTCATGAATTAATCGTGGCGAAGGGCTAGACTTTTACACCTGTCGTTAATCCATGCAGATGACAGTACGAATTTGCTCCGTTCCACCCCAATTTAGAGGGAGAACCCCCTGGAGGTGGTCAGGGACCTCCCACCTCTCTTCCCTTTCCACACACCTCACGAGAGGACTTGTGGCTCGACGGCTATTTAGAGTACCCCCGTGCCGTGAATCCACTATACATTTACAAACATCCATGCCTTCTCTGGGATTCAAATCCAGGCCCTACCCCACCGCAGTCAGCGTCACTAACTCCTATACCGGATGGATGGCAAGGGTGCAATTAAAGGTTGTCGGGTAGGATGAATGAATTGTAGAGACCACAATAACCTATTCTTAAAGGTACGGGCGAGATATCGACAGTTAGAGTGCTGCAATAAATTTGGGGTTAATTTTCTTTTAGGTGGATTATCTACCCTTATCAAAGACGGTAAAGGGTTAGTTAGCCTGTGTACTCCTATGTTAGCATCCTCTGTAAGTGGAATAGGACAATAATTGTAAGAACGGAACAGGTAATATATATATGAGTGTGTGTGTGTTTAAACATAGTGAATTTGCTGAAAATAATTTTCTTTGCTAGATTCTTAGAAAATTAGAAATACTTTAACATTACACAAACATGATAAGAAAATCTATTAGATATACATTGAAATTAAGCATTAACTCCATCAAAAGAAAGTTAATATCAAATTGAATCAATACGTCTAGTTGGTCTTAATCTCATTGTGCAAAAAAGAGTACTAATTCGACAAGATACAATGGTTTCTTTTTTAGAACATTGAAACTCCGAGACATGAAGGATTCAATTTAACCTACTCAAAGAAATCCAATAAATTTTCCATCAGAACCGTCTGTCCTCATTTTTCTGAAGACAAGAATATAGAACCAGGCAGTAAACTAACTAGAAAGAAGTCCTTGGGCCGTTTCTCTACTCAAATGAAGATAAACCCCTACCGTTCAGAATTGGATTGGATTTGAAACTAATCATACATTTTCTATTATGTGGAGAAACAAGTAATGTCAATATTTGAAGTTTCACTGGTAATGACAATTCCATTTGGACGGAATAAAGTAGTGTTGGGGAAAGTAATTAATTTTGTCCCGAAAGAAAAAAAAAGATTCATTTATTTTAAATTCAGGGAATAGAAATAAAAAACAAAAATCTTTGGAAATACTTTTGCGTTAACATTGTTTTTCTTCTTTCACTTTCATTAGAATTTTTTTTATTTTTTATAATGAAAATTCTATTATACGTAAGTCTTTATTTTAATAAATAATCATAATTGGAAAAAATAAGATTTTTTTGAGGAATTACTCGTATATATAGTTAAACACAATCCATCGAATTTTAAAAAATTGCAAACTTAAGTTGGTTTTTTTGGGGGCTAAATAAGTGTATATGGAACAGAGAATATAGTTTTTTCATTATCTTTTCAGTTAGAATAATGAACGTCAACATTCATTTAAAATTAATGTGTGCACAGAAGTTTCAACTAATTATGAATATTTTTATCTAAGAATTATTTTTAATTCAGACTTCTTGGAATCTTTTTTTCTGAAATTTCTTATAAAATTTATTGCTATTTTAAGAGATTATTTGTTATTTGTCGGTGGAATAAATTATTATGGATTTTACAGCAATAGAACCTTTTCAACAGCATTTTTTGCTTGTATTTAATGGTAGAAATAAATTAGATTACTTATAATGTACCACATGGAATATTTACAATATGGCTTCTCTTCTTTGTGAATAAGTTCTCATTCCCTTTTAAGCTTAATATTAGTTTCTAATTCACTCCTTTGTGTATAGGTATTAATGCAAAATATTTGCTTTTTTATTTCCTACAAACCTTAGATTGTCCTTAGAAAAGTTTTGAGTTTTTATTGAATAGTTTTCAAAATTTTATAAGCCTTTTGACTATTATATACTTCCTCCCAAATTTGAGTAAGTTTTTAATTGCACAAGTGGACGCATTACTGCAATTTTACAGTTCATAATAATTCAAATGAAATAGGATAAATAAATAGTTTCTAGGTAAATAATTTTGATAATTGCCCTATTACATAACGAGGCGTGTACGGAAACTAAGTTCCGTTTCGTTTTACCGCAACCGCAGCTCTAGTATCGGAGTTTTCAACCTTTACCCACATGTTCTCTGGCTTATTGTCAGTACAGTGACGCCCTTACAGCAAGATAGTGCCGTATTTACACGTCTTAATAAGTGTTCAGAAAGTTTAAGACGACTGCGGATCCCTTCGACTGGGAAGTGTATTATGTGATCCGACTTTTTTAACGGTAGGAATGTTAACCCTTAACTTCCCAATTTTTTAAATAAAAAATATATCAGCTAGTTCTCAAGTAATAATAAAAGGGAAATATATATATAAAAAATTAAGCTGTTTTAAATTGAATTTCTGTCATTTTTTTGTTTGTTGCAGAAGTGCAACATTGCTCAGTAGTGCCGTAAATTTCAAAACTTTTTTTGTATGAGGATTTTATTATTCATTGTTATAAATTGCTTTAGCCTTACATACAATGAAATTTTTTAAAGCAGTTATTGATTTTGTTGTAACAAAGTGCTACTTTGAACTTTCCGCACTCCAAATCCATAATTACTGTTGAAAGCGTGTCATCTCCATTAAATTTTATTACTTCTTCATTCAATGAAATGTTTTGATTTTTCCATAAAAAAATTCTTGGACAACGTTTTATTATTCTTAAAAGTTAAATTTAAAAAAAAGGCTCTCTGACTGAAATATTTCTATCTAATTTATTACCATCATCGGATATTTTTATATTCTGAATTGTATTTTGTGAATCAATACTATTTTCACACTCGCTATCCGAATATTCATTAGATGACACACAATCAGGTAAAAATCAACATCATCATCAGAATATTCAAGACCCTCCTCACTTAAAAAATTACTTTTAAATGAACATAAAATGTTTAAATATTTTACCTGGTAATTTATTTCGTCAGTAAACAAGAGGAAGCATAAAATCTAATGGATTCTTTTTATAACAAAAACACAGTTCTTGAGGAATCAGAAATTCTTATAATTGTTGTGATTTCTGAAAAAATGTACTTCGATCTAGTGACAAAATTAGCATGTATTTCGTTGCAGAACTCTTTTTTTCTCAGATAAGTTGTTTCCAGGTAATTAAAAAAATATTGAGTCTGTTAAATTAAAATAAATCATATGTTGCAGAAATGCAATACACAGTGGGAAGTTAAAGGTTACGCAAGTCGAAATTCATTGTCAACTTGTAAAGATTTATAATGAAAATATAATGAGTGATGAGGGAGAGAAATGTCGAGAAAGTGAGTTCGACAATTCAATGATGAGTGGACCAATGATCACGACAACGCACATAGTGGCCGGCCTTATGTTGTAGATGATTGGTTGAAAAAGTGAATAAGAAAATTCGCGAAAACACAGATGATTCACAATAAGATTACTTTGTAATGAGTATTCACAAATTTCAAAAACAGTTCACAGGTGGCACTTCTTTTTAAAGAGGGTATAGACAAGTTGGATTGCAGCTATAAAAATTGCTCAAACAATGGTGGTAACTATGTAGAAAAATAGTTTCCGACATACTCTTTCACGTAAAAATAAATTTTAGTTTGAAGAAGTATTTTTTTATACGAGTTTTTCCAAAATGGTACTTAGTTTCCGAGCACGTCTCGTAATTAGATTTCAATTGTATCTATTTACTTTAATAATAATTCATTGGAGCTATATAAAAGTACTAAAATAAAAACAATAAAGTTGGAGAAATGTTTTGAAGCTGATAATTAACAATTAATCAAAAAAGAAACTTCAGCATAACTACTTAAATGAAAGGGACGCTTTCGTGGTTAACCTTTTCATTCTTATTTCCTTATGCTTGAAATGACAGGAAAAATAATTATTATTTGTATTCACCTTGAACAAAGATTGATCTTTCAAATTTAAGAGACCCGTTATTAATTTATTGTGTTTTCTTAAATTAGTGTAAAACTGTCTAAAATCATTCGTTTTACCAGAAACATCTTCAGAATTTGCGTAATTATTTAGTTCATTAATTAGTATTTAAGCGTATACGCTTTGTCAGTTAAATAAATAAAACTTTGTGAGATAATATTAAGACAGAAATCGCGAGGAAAGATGATAAATACATGCTGTGAAGCAATATAACTTAAACAAGTATAAAAAAACTTTAAAAATCAATTTCTACTTATAGGTCAAAGAAAAATTTTATTTTTGCTACTTTTTGTTAAATAGTTACAATTAATATAAATATGTATATACATAGGACAGAATCACAATATTAAGTGGTGATTGATATTTATTATCATTAAAGTATCGTATTGTCACCCAAAACAATCGTGTCTATAAAATTTCAGTTCAACTTAATGCTTTAAAACGTGAGAAAAAACCTTTTCAAGTTTTGACACAAGTCGCCAACGTGGTTGTATTTGTAATTCTTTAAATAATTAGTTTTAATCAATTAACTTTTATTAATTATAATTAAATTATTGTATTGTCATTCAAAATAATCATGTATATAAAATTTCAGCTCAATGGAGCGCTTTAAAATGTATTTTATTAACGATTGAAAATTGCACCAGGATAAATAAATAAATATATATATAGAGAGAGAGTGTGAGTTAATAGTAGAGGAATTGAAAAAGAAATCGAGAATTATTTTTACCAAGCGTTTCACAGATATAAATAAATTAGAAACGTCGAGTTGTTACAAAGTTACTTTAATTATTTAAAATATTTAATAATGTTTGTAAAACTGAATTGTTATATAAAATCTTAAAATGTAGAAATGAATATGAAAATAAATACATGAACAATAAACTGAAACATGAAAGATTGTGTATTAATGAAATTTAGGAAAGAATTTGAATCTCTCAGAAGGATTCTGATGGGAAATTTTATTTCTGCAACTAAAGGAAACGTTTATTTAAATAACATTTAAAAATGAAGTCATCAAACGATCAAATTAATAGCATCTTCTTAATATTTGATACATTTTTTTTATCAATTGTATTTGCTGCTCCAATCACATAACAAGAATTTAGGAAAAATATAATTTACCTCTGTAACATTTTTCATATTACAGTTACAATTTTGAAATATATGAAAAATTCATAACTTAAAATGTGTTAAAATCCTTGCGATAAACTGCTAAATATGTATAAAATATTAACTTTTCCCTTCAAGCCTCCCTGAGGAATCGTGCTCTACAATCTGAGAAAATCACTGTATTAAGGATTGTTAAAGCATATTCTAAGGTTTCGTGAAGTAATTTAACTAATTACCACATTTCTCTAGAATTGCGAAACCGATTCGCATTCCATTGAAGACCTTTAAAGTCATACAGCGTACTTAATCATCAAGACTATTCTTAGCCGTACTTCATAAATGTGGTTGAGGACTCAGCAGCGACCTAACTGGTTTCTGCTTCGTTGATGAGTGGGAGTTAACAGTTCTAATTAAAATCGTTTAGGTTGAATGCTCCAGCAAACTTGTTAATGCTGACCAAAATTATTTGCGATATTAAGACTTGGCGAGGATTTGAGCAAGACGTCTGCTGATTATTTGTGGCATTCGGTGAATTTTGTCATCCACAATCCTTTGATTCTGCGACAGACTTATTGAACCATGAGTGCGTATAATTTATTATTTCAATCTGTGGTTTAGTGACTTGATTGCCTTAAACAGTCGAAACAAATTATGAGAAGTGATGTTAAGATTATTAAACTGAGGAAATGGATAGCAGTAGCTTGAAATTGATGGATACTTAATATTATGCATCTTAGAAAGTTGATGAATTATCCTCGAATATTTTAAAGACTTACAAAAGAAGATATGATTATTAGATGCTATATAAAGTTCATTCTAATATTCGATTAATTTAAGTAATTCTATTTGAAAATGAAAGGTAATTTTAATCTGTCTCAGATTTGGGGTAAGACGTGCATTGTTTGAAGATAACTGAACTTAAAATTATACTGTTAACAAAGCTAATGAATTTTCATTGAATACTTGAAGAATTTACTGCAGAAGATAAAGATTTATTAGAAACAATTTAAAGTTCATTCTAAAGTAGATTAAGTAGAAAAGTTCTGGTTAAGAATGAAATATAATTTCGATCTGTTTCAGAATTAGTGGGAGATATTAACTAAATATAATTGCCAGTAATGTTAACGTGAATATTAAAAAACAAAAAATGTTTTATTTTTTAACGACGAGTTTCTGTTTTCCAGAAATAAAATCCTAACCATAATGGATAAAATAATTGCACTTTTGGGTGTTCAAAAAGTATGTGTGACTACATTTTTAAAATTAATTAAAAATAAACAAAGGTTTTCACTTCTAGTTTTTATGTTCCGTAAAGAAAATATTAAAAATTCTATTTAATGAAATGCAAACTCGATGACGCAACATCAACATTTTTCAATATACTTATTTCAAAATGGCTTTACAGAAAGAAAAAGTTGAAGTTGTAACATGGTTTGTCGAATTTAAGCCTACAACACATATGCAGCGTAAATGGGGCATGTGGAGGTGGTATCTATATAAGCCAGTAACAGCCTCCATACTACGATAATCATTTTGGTATGGTGGCTGAGGTACTCGGTTAAAGGATCCGAAGCTACAAGCTTCTAACCCTCATTGGTAACCCTGGCTGAATTTTGAAACAATGCAAACTTCATGGAGCAGATGTGGTACCCTCTATCCACCACAAGAGCAACCAAAAAGCCGTCAAACCCGCATAACGCAGCACAGCAAAGTCGTCAAATCCATATGACGCAACAATCAAGCCGTCAAACACAACACAATGACGAAACACTCAAACCGTCAAACACACATGACGCAACAACAACTCACTCGTTCACCATAACTATGGTATCTTTCCTTCGCTTATTCGCCAAATCACTGACAGGGGAGTGTGTGGTGGAGGTATCTATATAAGCTAGTAACAGCCTCCACACATCGACGATCATTTTGGTACGGTGGTTAAGGTACTCGGTTTACAGATCCGAAGGTACCAGGTTCTTAACTTCAGGCACTTTCACACTAGAGCTTGAAAGTAAGAAAAAGTTCCCCGGGAGAAGGATGGCAAAACAAAGTCTAATAGCGTGTGACCGCCAAATCTCTAGACATAACATCTTTTGACTTCTTGTAGGGATACGTGGAAAACATTGTGTTTACAAATCTTGTATTTGTGACACTGATGAAATGAAAAGTCGTCGTACAGTGGTCATTCAGATTGTTGATCTTGCATTATTTCATAGAACGTGGCTAGAAATTTCGTATAGAGTAGATCTGATGCGTAGCGCGTAACTAATGGTGCGCAGATTGAAATCGTGCAATGAAGAATTGTAAAAAAGTAACTTTAGGGTCTGTATGGAACAAATAAAAAAAACATTTTAAGTGAATTTGTTCCTTTATTTATTTTAGTAAATACACTGATGGCTGCTTTTCGGACACCCTGTATGTATTATGCATATATCACAAAAGAAAGCATTTTAACTTTAAACAAAAATACATAGAAGTTAATAATAAAAGTATTATAAACAACATTAACAAATATATATAGCAAAAAATTATATATATATATATATATATATATGTATATATGTGTGTGTGTGTGTAAGGATAATTAAATTAGATTAATTCTTACATATGTTTTGAATCAGAATCAGACTTAATTTTAAAAAAAAGGAACTTTTTTATTCAATTACTTCTACATCTTTTCTGACGCTAAGAGCAGAGAGGAAAAAGTACGCCACGGGGTGTTTTAAGTGGGTTAACACTTAAAACACAGATTCGGTAAGTATAGCGGATTTTATGACTGTACTTGAAGTTAATGCTGACATACAGGGCTAGATATTAAATCTAAAGATTCATTTGTAATAAAATCTGTATTCTTCTGTGGTTGTGTTATATGTTTCTGTTCATCTATCTCACGTCTTTCGTATGTATCCCAGTAATAAACACACGACAACAACAACAACAAATCTAACGATCTGGAATTAGACATGTTTATTGGCTAGGCCATATGTTCGGAAGAAATAAAGGAGTGATTGGTTGATACTTTAAGATGAAATGAAAAAATATGAGTTAAGTGCTTGATAGAGAATTTAATTTTTAATCTCATTTAATTATCCTTGCATATATATATATTTGAAGAATCTGTATTATCTATATTTCCAACTTGATTAAAACCTTTTTATCATTACCTTGTAAAAGAAGCAATGACCTGTGAATTTACCATAATATATGCTCTAAAACTGAAAGAAATTTATTAAAGAAATGTCTCAATTTTTTAATTTAAAATATTCGCCAACCATCGAAAAACAAATAAAAAAAACATTTTGAATTTCTAAGAATTATTTGCTCGAAGGATTTAATCCGAAGTATTCGAAGAAAAATTTCGCTTAAATAAAATTTCAGAACTTTATTTGAACAGTAAAAGCATAAACACGATTTCAAATTTAAGATTAAATTTTTCTGCATCGAAACCAAAATCTAATTCGTTTTTGAATTTGTATAAAATAAATAAGAAAGAGAATAAATGAATTTTTATTTAAATTTTAAAAATGAGTATTTTTTAATATTTTGGAATCTTTTCGGGGAATAGAACACATTGCCGGCAATTAAAACAACAGTAAATTAAAGCTGCAAATAATTTCTTTTTGGAATTGAAATTTGAAGAAAAATAGAAATTTGATACTGGTTTTTGAAAGTACAACAAACCTTTGGTGGAAAAAATAAATGGGAACCATGATAACTCGCACTATTTGACAGATTACTATAGTTCTTTACCCGACAGTTGAGTTCGGGGATTTCTATATTTATTTACCGATATTTAATCGTTTGATATAAGTTTTGTCGAAAAAGAGAGTTGGCATCCTTTTTTGTAATGAATCACTATGTGAGAATAGCTCAGTTGTCTGCAAGTATTCGAATTTGATAGGTTTTTTAAACGTAAAAATAAAATTATAAATGCTTTTCTTTCTACTGATAGATTTATTTAGATTTAGATTACAAAGATATTTTTCAAAGTTCTTACATGTAAATATGTGTCCTTGTTTGTTACGTTTTAGTTGCAATTAAAAAGTTTAATCTACTTCGTACTGATTACTTGTACCATATTTCAAACCTGAGCTACTGAAATATAAACGACAAATCGGTCACCTTTGTTAACATTGATATTGAAAAGAATATATGTTTTGATTTTAAATGAAGAAAAGTTATGTTTTCACAAAATGAAAATTGAAATAAATTTTAACGAATGCATAATATATCTTTTTTGAAACAACCAGTAATAACTTCAAATAGTGCGAACTACTTTAAACAATTAAATGCAAAATATATCATTTGGTTAAAAAGAAAATAAAACATCTGCGCTATATACTTTTCCTAATGTTCTCTGATGAAGATGTTGCAGACTATAGAAGTATAATCATCTTCAAAGCACATTCGAAAAATAAAAGTAACTAAATATACTCCGTAATCATTAAATTATTAAAGAACTATTGATTCAGAATAAAATTCCAGTCAAATAATTTCTCGAAGATATGTTATTTCCTAGGCTTTATGAAATCAAAATTCAAAATCTTTTTAAATGATGATAATTTGAAAGAATATTAATAATGAATTCAATTTATCAACGCATCTGTTTCAAAGTATTCTTCCATTCATCACACTTGAAAGGATAATGAGGCAATAAGTTCTTTTGATATGCTGGAATGGGGCTACGCAATTCCATTAATCCAGCTCAATTCCCAAATGCATAAGCTAGTATTAAAGAGTATTGGAATCCAATTGTAGTTAATACAAGCTGTCAGGAATAGCCTGTTTCGTTCTTTGAATGGAAATTATCACGTAGTTAATTATAAACCTTTGATAATGCATAACATGTATTAGGTGTTAGTGATATAGCTCTATATTGTACTGTTCTTTTATATCTTCAAATTAAAGTATTGACAATTTATATATATATATTATATAAATTGAAATATCTTTTATATATGAGTAAATTTTATGCTTTTATAGGTTAACGTCTGAGAACAGCACGAAAGTATGGATAGAAATGCTACATAAATATGATGAATTTTGAATTAAAAACTTTTTTGAAGTGTATTAAAAATGGCATTTTAAACTTATTTTAATCCACTTAGATTTATTTTTAAATTCCTATTTTTCACAAAAGAAATGTGGAAGAATGAAGAATATATATTTAACAAAAATGATAAAAATTCAGTGATGTTAATAAAACCATAATAATACCATTGTTTATGAAAAAATATTTATTATTAATAATAACATAAAGTATTTACAGGGCTTAGACATTTAAATTAACAGTAAATATGAATTAATTTTTTTTTGCTTAAAAATTTAATGAAATAAATTGTATAAATAAAAATAATTTGTGAACAGCTGTCTATAAATTTCAATAATTAGAAAACTTTTGTGCTTTGAATATTATGGAGGACTTCATCTAATTTTTTCTTCTCTTGCTCTTGTTCCTAGATTATATAACGACGTTACACTATCTCTATAAAATCAAAGCTCTTCGAAATGTCCAAAAATAAAGCAGGGTTTAAAAATACATTGAACAGATAAGTCCAAACATCTGAGAACATGAGTTCGGAATAGGTATTCTTTTTTTCCTTATATGCTGCAATTTGGGCAGCTAAGGGTTAAGCAGATACGGAAAGACCCCGAATGGGAGATCCATTTCATTTGTGGCACCATCTAGTGATTAATTCCTGTACAAAATTTTTGACTGTTCAATTTACTCAATTCAAGATCTCATCGAATGCTAAACATTGCCATGATTCAATTTTTTCGAGAGTACCAGAGCCAAATTGATACTCAAAGATCTTTTACATGCCACCTAACCACGTGATGCTACGATTCTTCCATCCAGAAAATCTATCGACTCAATCCGGAATCGCAGCCACAATCTTAGGGTTACGAGGCGGGTACGCTACCTCTAAGCCACACCGATCCAACAAAATAGGTTTTATGACAATGGGAAAAGAGCAACTTTAATTTATCTGAGAACCTGAGGCATTAAAGGGAAAAGACTGACTTGGCCTCGAGCGGCTGTTCCTTTTGCTGAGAATAATAAAACGGCCTTCATGTTTAGGCTGACCCTAACAGGAATAAATAATCCCGACGTATTCACCCAATTCGCTCAGTTCCACCACTTACAGACAGCGAAGAGGACTTTGAAGGACTTAATATTTTATATATATTTGTTGACTTTTATGACTTTCATACGCGCGCGCGGAGCATGTCTATCATACTTACACTTTAGTAATATAAATAAAAATTAAATGGGATTATTATACCTCCCCATCTTAGTTTATATTTAATACTTCAAACATTTAAAAACCTTATACATAACATATATAACATTTCTTTTATATACTTTTGCTCAGAAAGCAAGCAACTCATGTTATGTGCTAGGTGATAGAGAAATATGATTACTGTGCTGTAATACACATGTTTTATTTCCAATGGCCTTAGTTACAGAAAACCACTAAGCCACAAGGGGTTAGGAACAAAAACAAAAATAAACAGAAACAGACAAACTAAACAAAGTAAGGTAAAAAATGGCGGGAAAAGTCTATGAACCCAATAAGTCCCTAGTTTCCCAATAAAGATCGCACAAAGAGGAACCCTTTAGTGCTGGGTGGCAGCGAATGTGGTCAGCATCCATCTCCTCTCGAAAATCTCAGAGCGTGCAGAAAGGGGTCATTGCAACATGAATTCGATGTAGATGTTTGAGGAGATAGTCATGTCCAGGTGGTCAGACAAAACTCGGGAACTAATTTACGTCTTGGCCACATGGGAAGATCTTTAAGATTATTCCACTAAATCTTATTGGAATTTCTCTCAGCGTATTGATTTGAAGAGAGATCATTCAACTTTTTCTTAATGATACCCTTGGCACTGGTAAAAGGGACAGTTTTCCTTGTTGTCTATTGAATAGAAGTCCCTTCTTTGCTAGGTGGTCCACAAACTCATTACCAGTTTCACCACAGTGTCCAGGGATCCACTGCAAGGCAATTTGCTTAGAGTACTCAGACAGACTCTGCAGCAATTTTTTACAATCAAGAATGTTAGAGGAGGCAGGAGTAGAATTTGAGTTCACGGCAAAAATTGCCGCTTTTGAATCATAGAAGACAATAGCCCTAGTAAAGCTATTCAGATGATAATACAACTGCGCAAGGGCTACGTGAAGGGCAGCAACCTCACTATCAAAAGGGGTCGTGAATTTTCCAGTAGTTAAATAAAAGGAGAAAAAAGGGGAATACACTCCTGCTCCAGCACTGTCAGGGTCATCCAAAAAGTTTCCATCAGTATAGATATGCACCCAGTCAGGTTCAGGTTACACGGTGTCTATCGTTTCCAGGGCAAGTGACCTTAAAATTGAGGTATTTTGCTCTTTTTTGGAAACCGCCTTGGTAAGCTCAGTGCAAATTCGATAACCTTTATCAATAGTTTAATCCGCTATTCTTTTATAATACTGTAAATTATTAAAAAATTGAGAATAGACTTAAACATTTATTTTCCTCAGTTTTTTAAAAAGCAATTTACTAGTGTTAGACATTTCAGCTTAAAATTGATTTTTATTATTATCTGGTTAAACATGTGTGTGTGTGTGTGAACTACAATAATTACTGTACAACAAAAAACTGAATCGTGAGATTCTATTCAGATAATTTTGAAATGCTTCACAGAAAACGACGTTACAAACCAAATGAAATCGGGCTTAATTATGCAAATTCTTGGGAAATAAGCAGTTTAATATTTAAGAGATAAACACTACAATAGTTTTTTTATTTTAGTAAAACCACGGCTCTTTTACGTGTATTCTTTTTCAAAACACATAATTACCTAAGTTATTCAAGATTTCTTAATAACAGTTATTACGTTTCGAAATAATTTCTAGGTATCTGAAGTTTTGAAATCTTGACATAAGAATCAAAAGAAATATCTATGTTATCTAGTTGTAAAATAAGATAATTTTAAGTGAAGATACATTTAGATGGAAAGTATATAATTAAGTAAGAAAGTTTTAAAAAAATAGATATAACGTATTTATTAAAATATTTCTTTGTAATTCAAAATGAAAAAAACAATGCACTTTGAAAAGATACCATGGAATAAAAAAAGTCACGGATATATAAAGTTTCAAAATAAGTTTTCAATAGAAGAGAGAATTTGCAATACTTGCAAAAAAAGGGAAAAAAATTATACTATTATACTTTTTTACGTGGAAGTTTGTTTTATTTATAGTAAAATCAAGATGAATTTCGCAAATCATTTTTAAAGTTAATATCATGCATTATTTATTTCTTTTCACCAATATCAATTACTTTAAAAATATTAGCTTAATGTTTCATAAAAATATAATAAAACGAATGCTTTTTGAAAATAAATTAAAAATATAAAAAACGTTAAATTACAAGCGAGATATATTTCACTCATGGTTCCGTATAAATGATTTAACCTACCATTGAATGAGAGTTGCACATAAAGGAGAATAAAAATAGAATTAAAGTTATACTTTATCACTTAATTCCATAAATTAATTTGAAGCTTGTTTGTATAATCTTTGTAAAGTATTATATACCTTTTAACAATTTGTAATTACTGGAATATTTGTAAAATAAATATTAATATTGCTTTTATTTATATTTATTATAGCATTTACATGCATATATATATATATATATGTATATATTTATGTATATATATATAAAAACATGTTTAAGTTTCTATCAATTTACTTTATATAAATTATAATTTCATTGATTAAAGGCATTTTGTGTTTATGCGTCAATATTTTGTTAATTACGTGTATTAAAAAAATGTCAGTCTGATGATAAAAGTTGCCGATAATAAAAATCATAAAGATACTTCGCTTAGAGGAATATTCTTAACAGATTGTTGCTAATTTTTTTAAAAAATTATATATTTTCAAAGAATTATATAAGTTAAATGATTATCGTTTATTATCATTTTTAATAATTTTTGCGAATGAATATTAAATTAAAACTATGGGTACCTAGTGTTATAGCAAAATTGATGATGAAAAATTATATATATATATATATATAAAAGTTGTTTTTATTAAAATCAATATTTTTTAAACTTTTTGTTGTTACCCTTTGTTTATAACGAAAATCAGACGTAGTTCATAATAGATTATTTGTACATTATTTTAAGTTTTTTTGTTACTTTTTTGTGTGTATCTTTAGAGGCAATAATAATATAATTTGAGAATCACTGATTTTATAATATATTTAGTAATTAGAAAATAAGTTCATAATTTAATTCGATATTTTTTTTTCATGAAATTTCTTTAAAATTGCAAAAAGTAGTTCAGTGTTCTAAAAAGGAATTTTTTCGATGGCGTATAAATTGTTATTAAAATAATTAAAAGAAATATGACATTACACCATCTTAGATTTAATAAACAAAAATATAAAAAAAAATTACAATAGTTTTCTTCGTTTAAAAGTTTTTCCTTTACACACATGTGTTATGAACGTTTGGTTCTTAATCGGTAATGTATAGAAAATTTATTTAAAAATTCAAAGAATACTTTTATTTTTTAGGCTTAGTTGCGTTAACATTAAAACATTGCAACTAGTCTGATGCCAAAATGCGGACTGCTGCCAATTCGGTAAACTAAAGAGGGTTACAAAGAAATCGCGCCTCCAGATTACCAGTTAGTCCACATAAAATACAAAAAAATAGTAAATTATAAGTACCTAAATATTAAATTATGAAATTATCTTAAAAATTAATTATTTTTCAAAATATAATGTTCAATAATTTTATTACACATTTTCTGTTCGTATATTAAACTCATTTGACTCGCGCAGCTATTAGATGGAAATAATTGAACAATCGTTTTCCCAACACATATACGAAAATATATTTAAATTATTTTCTAAATATTATATTTCAACACTATGAAACAACAAAAGAGGAATTTGATTCAAAATCTTGATCATCATCTAAATTTCGAAATTTTTTTATAAAGAAATTATACTATTCTTCATGAAGCAAACTCTAATGAGTTTATTTTCACTCATTTTCCATGCTTCATTTTGTAACAGATGTTCCGAAGCACAACTTGTAACCCTTCCAGATAAGATGTTCATTCCCAGTAACACTTCGCCATCCTTGATGTAACAACGCGACTGACGGATGAATGAAGTCCAAGGTCTCACCCAGGTAGTTCGTGGCCTACAGATAAACGAGGTCAGACGACGAGGGATAAAATTAGAAGATGCGTTTTCCCCTCTGCTTTAATCCAAAAGCTCCGTTTTTAACGAGATGAGCACGTTGTCGCTCGGTGTAGAATGACGCAACGACAATTTGAGGTTTGAGAACTCGCAACGTGGTTTACATTAATTTTTCCGTGTTACGCGTGTTACATTTGGAACTTGATTATAAAGTTTGAATATATATTATAAATTTTTATGTAAGTTTTTTTTTCGAAATTTGTATAAAAATAACAATATGGATATATTCGAATGGGTTCTATATGAAATTGGAGATATCCAGTGCAAATTTATTATTTTTTTAAAAAAAAATAGCTATTTTCAAATACTTGGATCTAGTGTACAATTAATTTAAGTTTCGATTTAATTTAGCTGAAATTTAAAAAGTTATAAATTTTCAATGGTTTTACAGTTTAAACTTTAGTTTCACCGATACAAAAATTTAAAAAAATTCGAATAAACTCAAGGGATTTCTGGAATTGCTTTTAACATTATATTTAAAAAATTATCTGCATATCTATATATCTATTTTTATATCTTTCTATATATACGTAACTTTGAATTTGTGCATTTTGATAGCTTAATCTGGAAATAACATTTTCATTGTTTTTTGATTCATCAAGATCTAAGCATTTTCGAATGCATTTTTATGTAATTTACCTTTTTTTATTTATAATTATTTTAGAACTTCTATCCGTTATATTTCATAGAATTTCGGTCCGTATTGCAAACAGAAAGGGAAGAGGCTGGCTAGCCTTTAAATTGATTCAACTCAACTTTTTTTTATGTAAATTTAAAAGGTATCGTCAGTTATGATTGTGTATACAAGTAATACTACAGGAACCATCTTTTAAGTCTGCAAAATCACTATGATATTTTTACATTTAATATTCATGTCTTTTCAGCATTTCAAGAGAAAATTTTTATAAAACTATAACACACACACACGACATGTTTCGAGTCAGAATCAGACTTAATTTTAAAAAGAACTTTATTCAATGAACTCTCGACATCATCTGACGCTAAGAAGCAGCAGAAAGTAAAAAACACGCTACGGTGTGTTTTAAGTTGTGGTGGAGAGGGGGTTAGCACTTAAAAACACCGATGGGGTGGGGTAAGCATCGCGGATTTTATGATTTTACTTGAAAGTTAATGCTGATATATAGGGCTATTAAATCTAACGATCTGGAATTAGGCATGTTTATTGGCTATGCCATATGTTCGGAAGAAATAAATGGGTGATTAGTTTGATACTTGAAGATTAAATGAAAAATATGAGTTAAGTACTAGATAGGGAATTTAATTTTTAATCTAATTTAATTATCCTTACATATATTAAGATATAAAAGCTCAGATTAAAAATTATTTAACCTTTTACATATATATAGTGATATATTATAATCTAGATTTATTTGTTGCTAAAAAACAAGAAAATTATTTGTTAATAAATGTGTGAAGTATTTGGAACTATATATCAAGTATTTTGAGTTTTTTTAATAGAAAGCTTTGAAGCTCTCTTCATATTTTAAAATAGAAAATATGATTTCATTGTAATACTAGCTCATAAATAATTAATAAAAAGGAAATGAAAGGGAATGAGCCGTCAAATCCTAGACATGAATTATTTCAAGGTTGAATACTTACTAAGAAATAACGAACTGTATTTATTATAATAAAAAAAATTCTGAACAACCGCTGACTACAAAAAAGGTATTTACGCATTCACAAATTCATTAATATTCTCGAAATCACTTTCGAGGATAGTTTTCTTTTATAAAATCTCTAGAGAAATATAACTGGCACATGTGTATTTAGTTAGAAACTAATTGACCCAATCTCCAGATAAAGGTGAAACCATAAACAATAAAAGAATAACAAAAAGTATTCCAAGTCCAAGACGTCAAATATAGAAAGAGCTTAATATTCTACATGATTTTAAATGATTTAAAATACTTATATATTAAATTACTACAATGTTACAATTATCGTGCAATGGTAATATTTTGCAGCTGAGAACGCTTGTATCAACAGCAATAGCAATTCTGCATTGTGAATTTGTGTCTCGGTATCCAAGACAACAGTCTTTGTTCGCAACCCCTGTTATTAACACCATAAAGACTGCATTCTGCATTATTAATTGAACCGAGCCAGAAATTGAACCGAGAGATACGCTTCAGTTGATTGAACTAGTTTTCTATCTACTTTCCGTAAATGGTACAATGGATGTAGCTCTATAAAAAGTATATGTTTGCACAGGATATTTCTATATAGTTTCCAAACATAAATCATAATAAATGGTACAATAGTAGCTTTAAATATACATCCTTTTTATTCTATAAGAATGAATGCAAAGGTTAAGGCTTTTTTTACTGAAGAGAGAAGTATAATTCTCATCTTCCTCATTATATAATTTTATTATTGATTATCTCCGTTTGCATGTGAGCAATCTTGTATTTAATTCTGTATTTGTAGTATTTGTATCCACTCCCCCCTCTTTTGGTTCCCGTTTGTGTGCCTATATCCTTCTACATGTAACTTCCATTATTTTGAGTATTGCCTTACGTTTGTAAGCCTTGTGTTGTACTTGTCGGTACACAAGGAATCTAACTAGAGTCTCAAAATAAATAAATAATATTCTGAAATTTAAAAAAAATTATTCTAAAAAGACCTAATAAAAATTTATATTATATTCGAATAGGATAAACTATTGTACATATATTATTTTATCCGTGTATTTGCTTATTGTGATGAAAAACTTGTAAAAATACATTACTATAGAACACATTAAAGGTTAATTAAAATATATAAATGTAAGTAAGAGTAAAAAAAAATAGAGATATTTTATGTCAGTCTTTCATTAAAAATTTTTTGTATCGCCTATATTCTTAAATTATTAATAGGTCAACATTAAATGTGATTAGTTTGCTTAAGGCTGTTAATGTTAAAGAATAGGACCCGAATTCGGAACATTTTTTCAGATATAAAAGAAATGAAAAATTAATATGATATTCTGGCTTCACTATCTTTTAGAGAGTAGCATTTTTTTTATCATACTTCCCATTTTTAACCGAGTCGATTCATTTTTTCTGGTTTAATATGAGTTTCGCATTTTTTATCCTATACCGTAATGTTAAATGGGTTTTGCCTTCCCGTATTAAAGCAAAAAAAGAAAGTATTCATGGAATATTTTGAAATTTTTAAAAACACTATATTGTTAACAGAGGTACGAGTTATAATATTGCAAATTTCCATGGAAATTGGGTCATTTTTCTGTCTGAAAAAAAGGTTAGCGTTTAGTTACAGCTCTCGTACTTTTACTGAAGACAGCCTTAAGAAAAACTATGTCGCATAATTCTAAATGGTAACTAGAAATATAAAGCTAAATTAATAGACTGCTAAAGTTCAATTACCAATGAATAACTGGTTTTTATTAACCTAAAATATAGTTTTATAACTACTGATTATGATTATTGAATTTAAGAATGATGTCAAAATTTGATGTCAAGAAAAAAAACAATTAAGAATTACAAACACAACAAACCTCTGAGAGTTTAAAGTACTAGTATAATGTAAAATATTTATGAGAATATTTAAATAAGAAAAGGGCTTTAGCTATCCAAAAACACTAACTTATTCTCAAAGAGGAAAAGTATATATATAGCAGTCCAAAAATATTAAAAATTATATTTACCTAAAGGTCTATCCAGTAACTTAGAAGTAAGATCCCCGCCTCAGTAGCTCAAAGTTGCGAGTTCGATCCCGGATAGTGTCGATAGATTTTCTGGATACAAAAATCATTGGCACGCATGTTACATGATTATGTGGCAGGTGAAAGATACCCAGATTTTCAATTTGGTTCTGGTACTCTCGGTAAAACTAAATTACCGCAATATTGAGCCTCAAGCTAGAGCTTGAACTAAATAGATTTAAGCGTCAAAAACTCAGTAATGGGAGTCTCCTCTAGAGGGTGTCATCAAAGAAATGGCTCTCATACATGGAGAGTTTCCATGCCTGCAAAGACTAAGCTGCCAAAATGCAACCCGATTGAAAGAAGATATTTACGAAATCCTTAAAAAGGCAAGAAAAGAAATTCAATTTTTTAATTTCAGTGAAAAGAAAATTCAACTCAATTTTCAATTACAGTGACTTTTCTAAAAATTAGGAACTGAAAAAAAAATTCAACAAAATGAAATAAAGCATTTTACATTTTCTGCAATATTCAAATATATTGAAAGCTTTGAAGTGTAGAAAATTTCCTAAAATGCAATTCCATGATTAAATTCCCTTTTTTTCTCATAGTTCCACAAATTTAAACTTATTATTTTTGGGCTCACGACAACGAGTTGCTTGCAAGTAGAATCAATTTAATTAATTTAGGCCTTTGACTGAGACCCAGAGGCATGTACTTAAAGTTTAGAATGCTTGAATGCATTGAGCAGCACCCAGAAATAAAAATACCTCGAACTTTTTGGTGATCCATCAACGTAATCTCTACCTGCTAAAGCAAGCTGAGGTACCTTTCCTCCGTCACTTATTTTTCCCCACACATATTAATGTGGTTATAAAAGCAATTTATTAAAACTTATTCTAGAAAAATGATTAAAAATAGAGGATTTTTTTAAAAAGAAAAAATGCTCAACAAACCATTATGTCTTTTTCCTCTCATAATTGATAGATTTCAAAAGTGCTTCGCTTAAAAAATAAAATTTCAATCTATGCAGCTTAAATTTGCAGTTGCGAACAGATTAATTTGTTAAAAAATGCATAAATGATCTTTAATATCAATGACTTCGGACAAAAAGGAATATTAAGAGAAAGATGGATTTAAATGAAATAATTTTCTACTTTTTTGATTATTTAACACGTTATGTTTTTTACTGGCTTTATCATGTTTCATTTTAATACTTATTAATATCTCATTTTCATTATTTTTTATCCGAGTTTTTGTTATTATGGTTCGACATAATTAGTTGTAATTTTCATGATTTTAATGTTCATACTAATATCACTAACATCTGTTTATTAAATGCTATCGTTATTGCCACACCAAAAATATTTAATTAAATTATTTGCTTATTTACAATACTTGAAAAACTAAAATACATATATTTGCTGTTTTGTCCCCTTTGGTAAATTATGCTGATTACTAAAACGTTTCCTTAAAAATAATTTTGTAGAAATATTGGACTTCCAAAATTTTTCCATTTTAAATAAAAGAAATTTTTATTGAAATTTTAAATAAATTACTTCATAAAAAGACTGGAATAAAATAATTCATGAGACATAAATGAAAATCTAATAATCAAGGGGAAAAAACCTATATACCTTACTTTTATAAATTTTAATATTCTTATAATTAAGTAAAATTATGAAAATGTAATACTATTTTTTGTTCAGTTTGCTAATTAGTGAATATACGTGTTGTTGAATTGTTCGAAAAAAGAACTCTTTGTACTTAAAAATGGTTATTTATAATATGTTATAAAAGGACTCTAGTACTATTTTAATAAGTTAAAATTTTAAATAAGAGAATTTTTTAATAGAAAAAATTTTAAGTTTGTGCATCAAAATTCAAAATGTGATTAGAAAAATAAATAATAATACTAAAAAAAGTAGTGTGATACATTTTTGTTTTTCTTTTTATGATGTTATTAAAAGACGTAAACTTAAATCAAATGATGAATTGCGTTTGTACGGGAATTCAATACCAATATATATAGTAAAAAAATATTATATATCCATAAAATAAATGAAATATAACTCAATAGAAGAAACTTCCTTATAAAAATACATTTGATCATAAAAGTTTTCATCATAAAAGAGACCTTTAGCCCTCGATATTCAAATAAAATGGAATTTGATACACATTTTCCCTTTGCCAGGGAGTACGGATTTCCGATACCTTTGAGAAAGAGGAGAACCTTGAGTGTTCGAAACAAAACAGAACTAACGAACTATTTTTTTGTCCAACAGAGATAGTTCTTGACATCTCGGAGACGTTTAAGTCTATAATGGAACAAAGGTCTAACGTCTCTCAGACGTCATTACATTAACAGAAAAGTAATTTTTCGATTTTTAAAAGGTTAAATTATTTTTGTATTGGAATCAAATCCAGAAGCATTTGTAAAGAACCTTACTCATAATAAGCCCCTTTCAGTTAATTAGCACATCATAGCTGATTGCATCGTTAGAAGATTAGCGTGCAAAATTTTCTATTCTTCTGTATAATGAGTCTTCCATATGATCCGCACTCGAACGCATGGTGCGATATGTGCATCACCGGCCAAGAATTCTTGGACATTATCACGTAACTCTATGAACGTTAAATATACTGACATCTATACATGCTGGTCCAGTACATATAATAATTTATCTCAAAAATTATTTTAAAAACAAGATGTTCAAATTCCATTTCTTACATAGTTTCAGAGCTTAAATAAATAATATAATAGTTTCATTATCTGAGTTAAGAAGGTTTTGAAATATTTGTTACATCTTTGAATATTTGAAATATTTGAAATAACAAACCCTCCCCATGCACTCTTAAGAGAGTTTTGGACAGAGATTAACACAGAGATTTGAGACGAATTTCATCCTTAAGTATTTTAAATATATTCAGAGAATAATACTTTTCTCTGAAACTTAAATGAAATTAAGTCTTTCTCTTCTTAATCCTTTTTTCACTTTTATCAATACGGATGTGATAATTATCTTTGCATTGGATATAGTTGGATAGAAAAGGGAAAATAATTAATTTTAAAGAAACATTTAGTTAAAATCATAAAAATTACAGAAATTAAGAAAGCTACAGAATTTGGCTTTCTTGCAGAATACATATAAAAATCCTTATTTTTGATAAAAATTTGGGAAAATTATTAATAACACTAATTTTATGTAATAATTGTAATGTACTTTTGTTTCATTCAATTTTTAACATTATATGTTTAAAACTAATTTGCAATATGCAACGAAGAAGAGTAAATAATCTAAAGTTCTTATATTAATAGTATTTAATCTTATAAGCTAGAGGCGAAGTTTTTAAGGATACACATTTTACAGAAGATGCGACGTTAATTTCTAGAAATTCAAACTAGTCAAATACCACACATTAAAAAAAGTTTAGGTATATGTGTATTTTAGAACGTGATAAATCGTATCACTTTTAATCAAAAAAAACCCACCCCATTTCATTACAAAGGATCATTAGAAAAACGTTGTTTACTATTAATTACATCAAATCTTTAACTTAATTACATTTAATTTGTTCTTCCATTAGAGAGTCGAATTAACTAATTCGCTAGCCAAGTGAAACAGGCACACAATGAATTTCCATTACAACCAAATTACATTACATTCAAGTCTCCTATTTCCTTCCAGCAATTTAGGTGCAGTAATTACGTTACGTTACGTTTCATTCCACACAACCCTGCTGTTTCGAATTTTTCAGGATCTCTACCTTTGTCAAAACGCTACGGTTAGGAAGAAGGAAGTCACAGAAATGACTGCGAAAAGCGCTGTTCTAACAATGGGACTGCTATTGAATGTTAAGAATTGAGTCAGTGCTCGGCGGTAGAAAAAAAAAGATAAGTTCAAGGTTTGAATGTGAAGGTAGTTCTGTTAACGAAAGGAAGAGGCTGCTCGGAAAAAAAGTTCTAGAAGAAGATGCGTTTCTCAGCTCAATTCTTTTTTCTCTATTGAAGCTAAGAGCCAAATTTTTACGTTATTTTGGAAGCTGCGAGTTGTCTTTTTCAGATATAGAAAAGATAAAAGGGAAAATTAACTGTATTAAAATAATGTGCAGTTTATAGAGATTTCATATAACAGGAAAAGTTGAAAGAGAGCAAAATGATTTGTATAGCAGAGAAACGATTAAAAATAAGAATAAATAGGTTGAATAATGAGACTGCATTGAATTTATTTTATAACTACAATTCTCTAAATAATAGAAAAATATATAGTATTTTCTAAAATTTTGATTAAATTTTATATTGATGTTATGTATTCTAAATTAACTCAACTTTAGTGGCCGAATATACACACCTCCCTCAGCCATTACGTTAACTGTCTCTGGCGTACATATACGTCTTTTCGAATTACAAAACTTTGCGTTGAGCTACTGTTTGTAAAACTTTCCAAAGACTTTGAAATCCAATACAACGACCTTGATAGTGTTTGGGAAGAATAAACTTTTTTCAGAGAAGCATTTAATTATTTATTTCATCCCCCCAATACATTGCATAACTACCTGCGCCAGTGAGAAAAACGGTAGCACTAGGAGTGAGTGAATCATGTAACTTTTTTTCGGGGTTGGAAAAAAGATTAAGCTTTAGCCATGCTTCAAATATGAAAATGAATATATATATATATATATATATATATATATATATATATATATATCCAATATAAGAATTTTATATATAATCATATAATGTTCATGCGCATGCGCATGTATTTACGTATTATGTATTATTTCTGTATTTACAAATATATTAGCAATTAAAGTAAAGGAATTTCAAGCGTAAAAGAAATATTTATGGTAAGAGCATTGGGAAAAATTGTAAAACAATGAATTATTAATTTTTTTTTTATAAACAAGTAGACTTCACTTCAAGTAGACATACTTCAGTTTCAGTTGCTCACCAAACATTAAGAAGTAGGAATAAATTATTTGAAATAAAGGTAAATATTATTACATTTTGATGGCATTATTATATAAATGATTTTTTTTTAAATAATGGGATGTGAGCATTTCTAACGGAAAGCAAGACATGCATAAAATTATTATTAAATGCTTAAATAAGAAGATAATTATGTGGTTTAAACTAATATTATTTGTTTCAGATCATCAAAGTACAATTTTAGATACATTTTAGTAATTTGAAATTGGGTAAAAATTAATATATCGTTTTTTCTTTAAATTCTTCTTTCTATTACTGAAAATAGTTTCCCATTATACAACGAATATTTTTAGAATGTCTTTGCTCTGGAACATTTCTGTTACTTTCGTTTCATTTTAATTACATTACTATTAACAACACAAGTGAAATAACAATGCTAAAATTATATCGTAAATACGCGCAGATGATCTATATAAAAATTATTTTTAATACATTAATAAGTATTTAATTATAAATACAACATCAATTTAAGAGTGTATGAACAAAATGTATATTATACTAGTACATATTTTAAATGTTTTGAAGTGAAGACACAGAAAATTAATAATTGAAAAATTTGTTTTTGATTAATTAGTACATGCAGCTGATTTTTAAAAGCAGTGTGTTATTTCACACACGTCGGGTTTTATTTTATTATTGTATTCGTGTAAACAAAATAATCATCCTCTATATTTTGATTAGATATTTTCACGAATAGTTTTCGTTTAAAATTTTACTGTCTGGTTGCCTTGACTTCAGCCATGCGTGATAGCTTGCATTTAGACATCCTACTAAAGTGTAAAAAAAAGTTTAACGTTTGACTGTCTGGTTCTGAAAAACTATATTTCCTTCGAATTTTTAGTTAGAACTGAAATTCCTCTTTTGTATCTTTTTCTACGAAATTTTGTAAAGCTTGGAAAATTTAAACGGAAATCTATAAAACTTTATTTGAATGGGATTAATACATAATTGAAATTTTAATACATATATTTTCACATTAATCAAATTCGGATAAATACAGAGAACTAAAAATGTCCACATTCAATACTGATTTTTTATAAAACATGTTCTTTTTCAATTCCTACTATTATATACATATGTTTATATACATCTATATTTTGTTAGAATTTTCAATCATTAATAAAATACTTTCTTTTCATTCATTCAAGTTAAAATACATTTTTTAACTTGTAGTAGATGACACTTAATGTTAATATAGTTTTTCAATTATTAATTCATTAATTTAATTAAATTAATTACCGGTTTTCGACGCCAACTTAAATTCATCTCCATTATTGTATTATGCAACTGTTAAAACAATAACAAAAGTTGGCTTTGAAAATCGGTTTTCAGACAAACCAGCCAAACCGGGTGTGCATTGTTACAACAATGCAGACAAATCATGCTATTTTTTCCAATTATTACTATTTTTAGTTCACTCTCTCCCTATATATATATATATATATATATATATATATATATATATATTTGTTCAAATTTTCAATCGTTATAAAATACTTTCTATTCAACCATTCAAAGTAGGAATTGACTTAATTTTTTTATATTACTTGTTTTGGATAAGTTTGAGTTTTTAAATTTATAGCATTTTTACTTCATTTTGAAATAATTTAAATAAATTAAAAAAATTTGAAAATTTTAATTTTAGCTAAAAAAATTTATAATTTTTGAAACGAATTTATTGCTTAGAAGAAATCTCCTCTTAAGTTATATATTTCTTTGTTTTTTACTGTTATACTATGTTAAAGGATTAATAAATGTAAAATAAGCAACAAAAACAGTAGAGAGAGAGGTTTTGTTTTCCTCATTAATTTTTTAAAATAACGTGAAGACCTTACATTTAACAACAATTTTGTGTTGTAATACATATATAAAATGTTGCAATATATGAAAAAAATAACCTTAAATGGTAATAAAAAATTTAAAAAAATTTTATGTGAAAAATTAAAGCAAAAAAAAAAAAAAAAAAACATTTCCGTCCTAAATTCTTGAAATTCACGGGGTAAAAATATTTTCGAAACATGTCGTAGAGAACCTTGAAGTTTTGTTTACGCGTAGAATAAATGAAAATACTAAATTAGAAATGTCGAAAGGCCTTTAGGTATCGTTTGTACAAATACTTTTAATACAAAATCAACCATTTTAATTTTGGATACAAAATCTAACATAAAACAAATAAAATTTTTAAACATGAATACTTTAAAAAAATATTTCTTACAACTACATTGTTTAAGAAATTCTAGTATTTTTTTACATATTTCGTAATACTTGAAAACTTATATTTTTAACTATAAGAAATTAAATTTAAAAGGTAGAAAACAGTATAAACAGGAAAGAATTAAAAATAGGCTTATATAAATAATATCTCAATATTGTGTTTTATCATATTTAATATCAGGAAAATGGCATTTTTTTACGTTTGAATGAATATATCTTAAAACAGCATGCAGTTCTTATAACATCATGCAATAGATCTAACTATTTTTTTAGTTAATTAATTTCAGTTTACATGACCAATGTGTTAACTATTTAAAATCTATATTAGGGAAATTTATTTTTGTGATAGCAAATAGTTACTATTAAAAAATCTGGTGCAGAAAGATGATGCAGTGTAACTCTTTTTTTTTTTTTTTTTTTTGAAAAATCAAACGCATAGATTGGAGCCTTAAAAGTAATTAATTTTTTCATATCTTAGATGAGCGTGTTAAGTTTTCTCAATTTCTGATTAAGACATTATATTTTTATTAAGAGAAATAATAATTATTACAATATATTCTTTCTTAACTGATACTGATAAAGATACCGATAAATAACTTTTTTTGCAAATAATTAGTATTATATTAATTACTTGCAAAAAAAATTAATATAATAGCAGAATTATTTTTTTTCGTGAAACAATGATTAATTATTGCAAAATGAAAATGTTGCACAAGGAACATCCTAAATAGAGATTCACAAGACACAGGTGCCCGCGCATGCTCAGTTTGATAGATTGAGTAAGATAAGGTTTCTTAAGCCTCAAGGACATCCAGTAGTTTGCATATTTGAAGCTTTGGATATTAAACATTACAGTATTAATTTCTGACAAGTTTAGGTTTTTATTTATTAAAAACACATTTTTAACTGCATTATTTAAACGTAATAATATCTTTAAATTTTTTTAATGCATTTCCTATCGATTGGAACAGTTAATAACTGGAATTTTAAAGTTCTTTTCTTCAAGATGTTTTCAAATTATTATGTAATAATGCATTTTTAGCCCCACAATTTTTAGATTTTATTATTTTTTTTCAATAAAATATAAATGCCTAAAATAAACATAATTCTAAAAATTGCAAATTATTTTTCTCAAAAATAAAAAAAAAAAACTTCATTATTTTGCATTATGAACTATTTTTAGTGACATGAATATTTACTTAATACTTGCTTATGTATCAAAAATTTATAAGCCTTAGGAAATTTTATAAATAAGTTAAATTGGAAGAGAGAGTACACATGATTCTGTATTTAAAATATTGAAACTAATTAAAATTTTTCTCTGTATGCAAGAAAACTCTAGAACTTACTATACTTTGGAAAATGATATACGAAAACTTACCAGGCAAGAGTCGGTCAGTTGTCCTGTCATTATCACTTAGAGTGTAGGAGGTTGGAGACATAGGACTGAGCGTCGAATCATCGGGGGTCTTCGCTTGTGTCACTTCGAATTTCGAAGTGGCACCTTCTTCCGCCATATTTCAAAAAATTATTTGTCCAATCACGGTTTTAAAATTTTTCCTTCTTTTTCCTAGTCTATTCTTAATGTCAACAGAGATCAAAAGTCATTTCTTTTTATTCAGTTCAATAATTTTCCGTAACTATTTTACTCAGTCCAGTTAAATGCAATTTTCCTTATATAAACTATTAATATTCCAATATGATAGTCACAAAGTTAAGCTATTTTAAGTTTAATATTTATAAAGTGTTTTTTCTAAGACTTTGAATGCGAGTTGTAGTAGTGAACTATTCACATCTAGTGCACAAACCTAAATAATTGACAAATGTCTATTTTTCTGTGAATTATATGGGTACCAGTATCTAAATCACCAAAAGTCTATGAATATAGTGTCCCCTAATGATAGTTCAATGAAGTTAATACCTACTTATCCTGCAAATACTATCACTTCTAGAACCAACCACATGACGAGGAATACACTCGATTCGATCTTCTGATCAATCACGCTGCATCCCAAAAGGAGCGAAACGCGTGTGGGAAAAGATCTCTCCTCCTCCCACAATCCCTCGGATACGGAAGAGCAGGTGATGGAGACAGAGAGAAAGATGCTAAGCCGCTACAGGAGTGGCTGGAGACTCGTCGTTTGAAGTTGGCTCTGTGCCGAACCGAGAGGTTCCTCGGGATGCTGCATGATGAAAAGCCGGCAGCGCCACCCTGCTAGCGTGCCGGGGATCGATCCTTCGACCCCCAATCGGTCTTTTGGAACTCACGACTCCAAGGGAGGGGGTGTAGAACGTGGAGGAAGTATTTGATAGTTTGGCAGTTATCAGGGCACTGACATTAGAAAGGAATTCTTCAAATTACGAGCGACCGGGTTTGGAAGATGCACTGTAGCAGTTTTTCTTAATTGTAATTACATTCGCGACTCTTGTACTGGGTGATCTTGATTCAGAGCGCCGCTAGTATGGAATAATTTATTGTGATGTTGCCATTCCAAATTGATGTTATGTCAGAGCTGAAGATATTGTTCTTTTGTTTTCTTGACTGTTGATGAATCAGCACAGCTTGAGTTTCGAAGTAGAAAATACTGAATTGTTTTTCATTTTATAGGTTTTTACCCTCGTGGAGATTTCGTAATCACTTATGAAATGCGTTTATGTCGATGTGGTTTCGTAATTTTTGAGTTTAGTAATGTTACATTGTCATGTTCTTCAAAGGAAGAATAACATAATAACTATTTAATTAAATAATAAAAAGTGCTTATTTCATGAGTAAAGTTTTATTTATTTATTTATTCATTAGCTTGAAAGTTTTGATCCATTTTGTATTACAATGAATTTGTTTTTGTTTATGAATTTCTTCAAAACGCAATTTACATGATATGATGTCAGAAATAATTAATGCAACAACAGTTTGAAAACTTGGAATTTTTTCGATATTTTCAATGGAATTAAAAACAATATTTTTAAAATGGGCATTTCATCCAAAACTACAGAGTTGAAAAAAAATCAAAGAGCATTCTCAAAGTAATCTTTCTATATCTTTTACACATATATATATATATGAAACGAATATATCTTTATTTCAGTAAATTTGGCTAACCATTGATCTAAATATCATATCTAAATTTTACAGAGATAATTTATAAATGTATTTAAATTTTTGAAGAATATGAATTTATTGACTCTTTTTACGTAAACGTAAAGTAGATATTTTATACAAATTATCTTTCAATTCTTATTATATAATATAAAATTTCAAATCATTAAATGTTTTTTCAAAAGTTTCTTTTTAAAAAATGCGAAGAATGAAGTCATCGACTTAAAAATGCACTATTTAGAAATGGTTTTATAAATGGTCCTTATTTTAGAAAAAGTTCACTGTATAAATTCTTAGTTTAAAGTACAATTCCCAATTTTTTGGTGGCTTAAAAAACTTTATACACTGTGTTCCCGAGTTTTCACTCTGCATGCAATAACTTAAATGAATATTAATGCTTGATACCTTTTGAAAAATAGTGAAGAATGAATTGCGTAAATTTTTGCATTTCACTTACCACTGTGTATTCGAATCGAATCTAAAGTGTAACGATCGTACTTTTAAAACTAAAAATTATGTTCCCCACTTGTATTTTTTTTATTGATAATAAAATATTATTGAAATTCAGTAATGTCTGCTATATAAATCAAAATTGTACTAATAGCTAAAACAAATATCATTTGATATTATAATGATTTAGAAATCTCACGAAAAGCAAGCACCTCTCATCTTTACATCTGTACATTTAATCGAAAGTTGATGGAGCATTTGACTATTAGAATGTTCTTTAATTAAATTAAATTATCAAAATAACCTTTTGAGCAACACTTTCTTTCTGCACTTTCACTTTGATAATATATCAAAGATTATTATACTTCTAATGATCAAGGTAATGATAGTTTGTTCAAATAATATTCGATTTTTTAGAATGTTGTATAGAAATAACCTTTCAATAATTTTACAAAATTCTAAAAATTATTTACACAAGAACTAAAAATAGAAGCAACGTATAGATAATTTGAAGTGTTTAATGAATTCTAAATGCAAGCGTATTCATATAAAGCAGCATTTATCTATACTTCTGTAGAAAAATCACGAGCAAAATATGCATTCGAACAACAAAATGGAAGGAAATACTCTTCGTAAAATACCTTGTCTCTGAGGTGAAATGCCGAACGATGTAACTCACATGAAAATTTTTATCTCATTCTGACAGTCTAACAATATGTTGTCGCAATTCTACACAAGTTCTGTCATTTTAAAATGTAAACACCGAGTTGTAGTTCAAAATGCAAAAACATTGAAGACGATGCTGCATGTTTTTTCCCCTTCTGACAACACAGAGGTGGCGTTATGGATCAGATGGCTCTTGTGGATCCAGCATGGCTGACTGCCTACGTAATGTGATGACGTCATTTTAGAGGTACAATGAAACGAAATAGCAAACCTTAGTGTCATCCATTTTGGGTCATAAAATATTTAAAAAAATGAATTCTGTAATGTATTAATGGATAAAAGAGGTTGCTGCCGTCGATATTTAAATATTTTTCGATGTGAAATATTTTGAATGTAACTTGAAAATTCAGAACATAAAGTATGCATGGAGAATGTTTTAACATTAAAAGCTTTTTCGGATATGGTAAAAAATAGAAAATATACGACATGAAAACGATATCACGAAACTGTTATGTTACCTTAGAAACAGATTTTAAAAAAATTGTTAGAGCTACTGAATAAGTTGGCGAAATAAGAGCATGCGCATTGAAATTTTTATGTTTTTTCTAAAGAATCCGATTTCTTTTTCTAAGGGAAAAAAAAAAAATTCAACACCATTACAATTCAACTAAATTTAATAAAGTCTAACGAATTCGTTATGATAGAAAATGTTAGATTTTATTAATAACATTTACGTTATTTAACTAAATTTATATCAAAACTTTTTTGAAGAAAGCTGTTGTAATGTTTCAATTATAGTTGAAATTCTAAGAAAGAACAGTGATAACCATAGATTTCTAATTTTACTTGTAAAACATCACTTTTTTATATCGCAATATTATTCTCTGTACGTATAATTAATTCAGTTATATTTCACCACCAGCGTGGACTCAGATTCGGTACACACACACTTACACGTAATGCACAAGAAAATTCGATATGAAAAAAAAAACTACACACACACACTTAAACTAAAACTACTAACCATCACTTGTATGAACGTGAAATGAAAAGTTGCAAGCGAATAATATTTTGCGAAGATAAAAAAATCAATGCTAACAGAAGTAATTCAAAATGGAAACTAGTGCATTGTTGTGGAAAAAAGGCTAAATTTTTGTCAGCTTAGTTATTCGAAACAGATTCAACTTGAGGCTTTGTTTTTATTTTTGTTCCTCTGGCAATAAAATTTTTAACGATCATCTTACTGCATTTCTTATTCAAGAATATTTTATTCAGAGGATATTGATTATTCTATTCATTCGAAAGAATGTTTCGTCTGTAAACTAACACAAACCTTAAATACTGAACATATTTTTCTCTTTGAGTTATTTTATTTAATCAAACAATTACCACCAGCGGGGACAGGAGCCATGTGACACCCACACACACACACACTTGCGTCTCATCAATGATCTTACACACACACACCCACACACACTTACATACACTTAAATTACAAGAGTCCACACACATCCCCAAAGAAATTACACATTTAGGCACACACTTACAATCACACACTTATGCTGCACACAATAACTTACACACTTACACCACACACTTACACACACTTACACGCACTTATTAAACTTACACACACACTTACACACACACTTACACACGCACAAATTATAATTAGTTTTACACACACTTACACACGCACTTACACACACACTATTGAAACCACACACACACGCTACACACACACGCTTACACACACGCTTACACACACGCTTACACACACGCTTACACACACGCTTACACACACGCTTACACACACTTACACACGCACTTACACACACACACACTTACACACACACTTACACACACACTTACACACACACTTACACACGCACTTACACACACACTTACACTCACACTTACACACACACACTTAGTGACCGGCATGTCATGAGTTTGAGCCTAATGAAACTGAAAACCCACCATGCAGAGAGACTCAAGCACGTTAAATCTAGGTTTGAAGTCCTTGCATTGGAGTAGTCTGGGAGGTAGAGAAAGGACTGCATAATACAATACATACTTTTTTCCAAAAATTGAATAAAATGAAGCCACATACTATTCAGTGAGTTCGTTCAGACCTGTCGCACAATCATCCGATCTCGTGCCGCATTAGTGTACTTTGGTCTATCAAAGCCTGCATCCCACCAATGAGTTCTTTATAGCAGTCAATGCTTCTGACATATTTGCATATTACTGTTTCTATGATGCGGATAGCGGTTTATTGCTTGGTTATTTGCCAGCTTCATGCATCCTGATTATGCGAACACTTTGAATATCATCCAGTCATGACAATCATGACAATTTACACTTTCTGCAATGTTTAATATTAAATATTCTTTTTTAAAAAGTAACCTAACCTGAAGAAATTTATGACTAATTAATTATTGTTATTATAAACTATTTTAGGGTCTGACTGAAATTATACCTCAAATTACTTAAGTGGTACATTTATTATTAAATAAAAATAACAAAGAAGCACCATAATTTCTTACGGTAAAATAGATTACGCGTGAGTGTGTGTGGTGTGCGTATGTGTATGTTTATATATGTATGTATATATATATGCTCAGTTTGATATTACACTAAGGTGGTTATGTTATTTTGAACTACTCTGTCATGTTACGTTTCTATTTCTAGCATGGTTTTTTTTAGATTAATTGAACACTCAGGAACATTGAAAATAGCGACCCAAGAAGAAAGCATCGGATTGAAATGAAATTTAATACACATAATGACACAGATGAGAGATTCACTTGATCTCAAAAACAAGACAATTAAACGAATACAAGGTGTGCAAGGGACACAAATACTGGGCAACTTCAATAGCGCGTTGGACCACCTCCAGCTGCAATACATGCCGCCACACGGTCCGGCATTGAGTTGATTAGACACCTTATGTTGTCCTGAGGCAGATGGGCCCACAAATCTTGAACAGCCAACTCTAAATCATGTACAGAGTGACACGATGGCATCTGCCGTTTTAGCTGATCCCACACGTGCTCTACAGGGGACAAATCGGGGGAGCGGGACGGCCATGGAAAGAGTCTGAAAATGACGTAGGAAGTCTTGAGCAACTCTTGCTTTATGCGGACGAGCATTATCTTGCTGGAAAATTGCCCCTGGGAGACCATTTATTAAAGGTCCTACATGGGGTCGAAGAATATCATCAACGTAACGTTGGCCCGTTAAGGTTCCGCGCTTCACAATTAAAGTGGACCGGCTATCATAGGCTATGGCCCCCCAGACCATTACACCAGCTGTGCGGGCAGTGTGACATAGAACAGTGTGGAGGGAATTGTACGCCTCACCAGGGCGCCTCCACACCCGTACACGGTTATCGTCTGTCCCCAAAGCAAACCTGGATTCATCACTAAACACAACCTTTTGCCAATCTGTGACATTCCACATTGATCTGGCTATGCACCACTGTAAACGCAGTTGCCGATGTTCCGGTGTTAAAGGGAGTGCACGGAAAGGGCGCTTGGATTTAAGATTTGCTTCTGTAAGGTGTCTGGAAATTGTTTGTGGAACAATTGCTACGCCTACGTTTGCTCGTATCGTTGAACGAGTCACTGTGGGGTTCACAAGTGCTTGCCGCATGATTCTTCGATCCTCTCTCCTCATGGTCTTCCTGGTCGCTCCAGACCCGATTTTCCGCGCGTGGGTACCTTCTGGTGTCCACTGCTCCCAACAATTTCTGACGGCACACTCCGAACGATCCACCTGGCCAGCAACACAGCGCGTCGACCAGCCTGCAGTTTTCATCTCGATGATCGGGCCTCTCTCAGACTCGCTTAACTGTGAGAAATGTCTTCTAGAACGTTTACCTGACATGTTTCGCTTGCCAAAGTCTTCCTACAATCGGCGGGTAATCGTCACTTTTATGAATCTTCGAATTTGCGCTGGCTTATATAGCACCCTCTTCCTGATTGTAGCGCCACCTCGGCGTGTATGAGCATGCGTATTGACACAAAACTTGGATCATTTGCATATCACATTACGCTGTACTTATCTGCAAAGTTTCGCGATTGTACTTAGCTTCCTTCTTGGGTCGCTATTTTCAATGTTCCTAAGTGTATATGTGCATATATATTAGTAAAATTTTCTTTATTATTGTTTAAACTCTAGACAATGATAAAAAATAGTCATTGGAAGAAAAGCTATAATTAATAAGACTTATTTTTATAATTTTTCAATCTTTGTCAAAATTTAAAAAATTAATTTTGGGAACATTATTTTATAGTAAACGATACGATATTTTGTTGAGTAATATGATTCAGCATAGGATTCTCTCTCTCTCTTTTTTTGTAACTGGCTATTTCCCAAAAATGATGTATAGTTTTGATTTCTTTTTACCACACATTTTTCTCAAGAACCATCTTGAAACATTTTCAGTTAGAAACGGTCGCTTTTACACTATTTGATTTTATGCCAATATTAATACAATCTCAAATCAATGGTTTTTGAAGATTTATTGTATGTTGTGCAATTTCTTTATATATATTTTTATAGAAAAGAGCTTTACTTATTTTTAAAACATAATTACTCTTTTCTTTTGTGAATGCTTATTTGAAAAAAAAATGTTTTAAATGTTTACTCGAAATAAAGTTTATATTTTCACAGTGCTTACTGAACATTTATTTTATAAATTGAATGCATAGGGAGGAACCAATAACTTAATCACCGCCATTTAAATAAAGTTTAGAACGTCTAATTAAATAAGATTTTTAAACATAATGGTTATCAGTACGTTCATAAACTAATGCACTTTAAAGTAAAGAACGTCTTCTTTCATTAAAAATGAAGCTCAAAATATTTGCAAATCAACTATTGTAACGTCGTTTTGGGTAAAACGTAATCCAGAGGGATCATTAGACTGCAGGTATGATATATTGAAAAGTTTCATGCTTTGAGAGAGACTTATTATAAAAGGTGATTTAATGAGCATGTAAAAGTTTGAGAGCAAAAGTATGTTATCTTTAAGAAAGATGATTCGCTTGGGTGCTTTAAAATTCGTCATCAGGAACAAATAACTTCATTAAGGGGTGTTGGAACTCTCTCTCTCTCTCTATACTGACAATGTTAAATTGGCTGTTTTCGATGTACCTTTTCTGTTTTATGTACATGCTTGAAATTTTACATACTATTAAAGTACACCTCTCTCATTATACTAAAATGACCTTTTAGCTAATTTTGAATTTTTTTTAATAAATTATGAAATATTTTATCAAACATTGCGAAATTTGACCCATTTTTTACTTTAAAAATTTGTAAACATTAAATTTTTGAGTTTTTTACAAAAAGCTCATTTTAGTATATATTAGACATCATTATAAATAATTCATAAACAATTTACATACCTGTGAACAGTAGTTTCTCAGAAAAGGTACATCGCACATTAAAATTTACATTTTGAGATAAATTGATTTTAATGTATACAGTGAGACTTCTAATTGGCTAGGAAATAAAAAAATAAAAGGCTCAATTTAAAATAAAAGATACATGTTTTGGTTTACATCAGTCGTTACACTTTTAAGCAAAAAAAAGTAATTTGTTTACAATTTTCGCCATTAAAATGGGCGTGGCCCAAATTCAACGATTATTTAAAAATACGTTTTAAGGGCTTCTAAATACCCTAGAGGTTAAAGTAAGGTATTTTTAAAAAGGTTAAAATCTATACAATTTGAAAATGTAAAAATCTCAAATTGTCAAAAAAATAAGATTTCAGCTTTCCAATACCCCTTAAATGTACCTTTGTTTGTCGAATTTGAATCAGGAAAATTGTTATTGACAAAATACTCTCTACCTAAGCATGTATTTTAAGACATTAATTTATAATAATAGATGAAAAAAATTAAACTACTATAAAATTACTATTGTTATTAAATTGTTGTTTTTACACTAAATATACATTAAATTAAAGTAGAACAATTTTATTACATATTTAATTGAAAGAAATTGTTAAGAAAATTTTTTCTTCAGACAAAAATAATCAGCCAATGTCATTTTTATTACTTTTGGGAAGAGCATTTACTTTTATGTTTTTTGAATGAAATATACATTTAAAAAAGTCAATAATTTAAATAAGATATAAAATGAAATATTTTATATATATCTCATGGTAAGAAACTTAATATAAATTTCAAAACATAACCAATTTTGGTACATAAGTATTATATTGTCGACCAATTTTGTCAAATCAAAAGACGTTGCCAAATGCCGTAATATACAGCCAATAGTGGGCCGTACCCGAGAGAGAGCATGTTAGATCACAGTTATAATAATGATACAATTTTTGGTGACATGTTTTGATTGGCGATGCCTTTTCGTTTGGTGTAGTTGATCAATGGTATAACACGTAAGTAACTATATTTTTATTATTAACCTGTATTTTATATTATCTTAAAATCTCATTATTTCTTTCATGAATACACTTTTTCAGCAAGACGGGTGAAAGTAAAATTTAGATTTATTCCATAAAATTGACATTATTTTCATGAGTTTCTTATTGCTTTAATTTTAAAGTTTAACTTGTCTTATGTTTGAAGGTTAACCATATTAGTTTTCTTTAAATTTAAATAAATATAAAACAAAACCACAAAATTTTTCTCACAGTTTAAAAACGTCAAAATTAAGTAAAATTAGACTTACATCAATTTGGAATTCAATATTAATAAATTTAAAATAATTACATTGCTTTGAATTATTAGCTTCATTTATGTAAACAGTAGAATTTAAAAGCATTGATTATTTTTTCCCTTTTGTTCTTTCAGTATTATCAAATAGAAGTAATTAAAGTAAATTTTATTGAAAAAAAAACACAAAAGAATATGGATATTTTTTCTCGTACCCTAAAACAATAACTTCTAGTTAAGCGTTTTAAGTGTTTTGCACATAATTTTAAAATGCAGAAAGTTTAAAGTAACTTTTGTTATGAAGCTGAAACTCAAATTTAAATACAAAATAAGTTATTTAGAAGTTATTTAACATTTAAATTAAGTGTAATTTTTATAAAAATAATTTTTATTTAATATAAAAGTCTGGAGTAAAAAAATGCAGAAAAGCTATTTTCTTTAAGTAGCATCTAAAAAAATCAAACTCAAGGAAGAAAAACCGATGTTTTAAGTATCTGTAAGAAAAACACACACAATATTATGCTCTTGTTAAAATATTCTTTATATATATATAATGTACTTTATACTATTAAATATTTTATTTGATCTCACTTAAAAAATGCTATCCTAAAGAGGACACAAATTAAAAAAAAATTACCACAATAATTTTGATTTTATTCGATGCATGATAATTCTAATAATAAAACTGATTTTTTATATAGGGTTCATAAAATATATATTTAATAATAATAATAATATATATTTAATAACAATATATATTTAATAATAATGATAATAATAATAATAATATATATATATATATATATATATATTTCTATACACATTTATTCCTTGAATGCTTATTCATGAACATTCGTGAATGACATTCCATAATTATTTTTGTATAATATAGATAGTAAAAATTTTGTTTATCGTTTAATGACAAAAAAATAAGCGTTTCACAGTTTAATAGATATCATTTTCGGTAGATCATTCTGTATGGGGAAGCATTTGTTATAATATTTGAGTATCTTGACTTCATCAATTTAAAAGCAGCTGTAACAGATTGTAGGATATCATTATTTATTTATCTTCAGTCTTTCACATATTGGAAGAACAATTTTTCCATTCGTTGTTAATAATAGAAACTGAAAGTGGAAATAAATTCAATTTTTGTAGAACGGATTAATGACAATTACATTGATTTTATTTTCTTCTTCAAAAAATCAAATTCTCTTCAAGTAAACAAATTACGATATTTCAAAGATGATATATTTTTAATAACTTGTATTTAATCTTGAAAATACAGATATAATGTAATGTTAATTAAAATTCAATGGTATTTTATATGATTGGTATATTATACTATTATGTTGCATCGATTCTTAAAATGATACTCTACTGTTTTTATATCTCAACAAATACGGTAATACTATACATTTATCTTTAAAACGTGTACATTTAATTATAATTCTTATAATTTAATTGTACTTCAATATTACAATTTCTGTCACCAATAACTTCCACATACCTTCTAGTGAGAGATTAAATAAAAATGATATTAAATAAATGCATAGTTGTATTTATATTATACTTGAAATTGTTGGATTTATTGATTGTTTCCCCTCCCCTTTTATTCTTAAATGATTCAATTCCTACTATTAGTTCACACTCTTCCTATATATATATTAATTTATATATCTTGTTCAAATTTTCCACCATTAATAACATACTTTTTATTCATCCACTCAAGTTCAAATTCAAATTCTTAAACTTGTAGTGGATGACACTTGATGTTAATACAGTTTTTCAAATATTGGTTCATTAATTAAACTCAAACTCAGTGGCACAACAGCCCATGAGGGCCAGGGCCTACTGTGCCCATCCTAGTATACGTGACCATTAGGCGGTGGGGTACATGAGCAGATGTCAAGAGTAGGTAGTCAATCTGAAGCGAGACTCCCAGTGTTTAAGTCCCCAAGCAAGCTTGGTAATTTATCGACCAACTGCAGTAGGGATGAATTGTTGAGTCTACCTTGCACAGCCCGGGAATAGAACTCGAACCCGTGGCATAGGAGCGCGAAACACTACCACTCGACCACCAGGCATTGGTTCATTAATTAAATTTAAATAATTAATTATAGTTAAAAAGATATATTTCAGTCGATACTATTCCTCTAGATGGCAGCACCATTGCATAAAACAGCTGTTGTTAAATTTGTGGTGAAGATTTAACATAACCTAAATAATCATATGCTAGTTAGACGTCAGCATTCCTTTTACACTGGTCTGAAGATAAACTCTTACCTGTTATTTTCAACTTTTAGTAATAAATGTAATTACAAATTTAATGTGATTAAAAAGTTTTTAATGTTAATTTAAACGATGTTTTGTGACTTAATATTGTGATTCTGAAATATGTATATGCGTATTTATATTAATTGTAACTATTTAATAAAAAAGTAACTCATGTAAAATTTTTCTTTGCTGACTTAAGTAGGAATTGACTTAATTTTCTTTTTATATTGCTTGTTAATATACTTTTCCCATCAAGGGAAAGGGAGAAGCGTGAAGAATGGTTATATAAATTTCCGTTATGTTATTTGAAATGTTAGAGAGAAAAAATAAGTGAACAATGTTGTAGTTACAATAATTATTATTTTGGAAGTATATTAAAGATAGGGGTGTAGAGGGAATTGGAGACACATAATTATTTGTGCAATTTATTCCTAACTCTTCGGTAGTTAAACTAGTTTTATGAAAATGAATATTTTTATAAAACTCAAATACACTACATTTGCACAGCATTTAAATAACATGCTTACCTAATTTATATGGATTGAAACGCCCAAAGAGAATTTTTCGAAACGAATTGATACATAAAAAAGGCTAATTTTAAAAATATTTTTTTCTTTACCTTTACGTGACCAACTGCAAGTTAAAGCTCGAAAAAAATTTTCATTTCTGAAAATTCAGAGAATTTTGCGAAATTCTAAATTGTCTATCAATTTTGTAAAATTCTAAATTCTTAATTTCCAGAATTGCTTAACGTACCATTGACTTAAAAACAGTCATTTGCTATTAAAATTAAGTTTCTTGTACTGATTTGGAAAATTCTTGCGAATTTAATTCATCGGAAATTCCCTCACTCTTTAATGGGGAATTGCCGATATAATTGTGACGGTGCATAAAAAGTAGCAGTTACAGGCTTCCATAAAAGAGAACTCTTCGTGTTTTTTTATGCTACAATCGATAGTTAATAACAAAGTTTTTACGAATCTTTAGAAAACAATTAAAATCAATATTTTCTTAAGTTACTTGAATTTATTCTCTTGCATTCTTGTAGCATGAAAATAAAATTCCTCTGACGAAATTATTGTGATTATTTTTTCAATATTTACGCATATATTTTAGATTATGTACTAATCGTTACTTTTTTTATGGAATATTAGCAATTAGTTTCACTCATGTTCTATTCACGCGTAGTTTTTTTTGTAAGTGTTATTATTATGTAAAAATCACTTAAGTGTATGATGTATTTTCTGTTTATATTCTTTATATACTAATAATATACATATTTTTTGCCGAATTGAAACAGTTGCTATCAAAAACTTTAACTGAGAAATAATACTAACTGAAAATTACTAAAATCTGAATCCAAAATAAATTTTACACCATAATTGAATTTATATAGCCTTAAAAATATTTATGCGTTACGCATTAGAGTTAAAAAATTGTAAAGTGTAAAATTCCATCAGAAGACTATTTTCCTTTTTATATGATGTGGTAATGATCAAACTTTAGGAAATCATTATTGTTAAAAGTGAACGTAGTAAAAATATATAACTGTCTGCTCGCAATGTCATTTTAAATGGAAAAAAATAACAAAAGCTTTTTAGCTATAGAAAAAATGAAATATGAGTTTAGTATCGGTTATTAGCAACTATTAGCTTTTATTTCTTTTTAGAAAAACATGAATCATCGAATCAGAAAGCTTTTGCCTTTGGTTGAAGAAACAATATATGTCATGGAAGCCGTTAGTAAAATAAAATAAAGTACCGCATTTACTCGAATCTAAGTCGCACTATTTTTCCAGTGTTAATGCTACTGAAAATCGGGCGCGGCTTAGAATGGAATTCAAAACATTTGTTGGATGGAGGAAATTGGTTTGTCATCCCTTTCACAAGGAAAATTGGAACTGTCCATTCTGGCCACTTGCATGGATAACTTATCCCATGCCGAATTTTATCTCCTGTATTCAGTCTATCCTAAACATAATTGTCTGCTCACATTTATAAAAAATTTTTTGTATACGCTTTCTTTTAATCACCTAAACATTAAAGATATCGGTAATAGCAACAAGGCGAGTTCACTATGACGCAAGATGAAAAATAAGGTGATTTTATATGCAGAAAAAAAACAGAAACACTTGAAAGTCACTAAAAATGTGACACGGATGAAGCAAATATAATTCCGGTGCTATCAAATTGATATAATTTTTCCTTGTAAATGTTCCACAGTCTTAAATAATTCCTTTACACACTTCTATAATATATTCTTGGAATGTAGAGAATCGGAGGTGCGGATTAGAATCGATGACAACATTTTTTCACAAAAACATGTTGAAAATTTGGGGTGTGGCTTAGATTCGAGCAAATGCGATATATCTATAAGAACTTATAGGTAACTATGAAAAACTTGTCAATAATGTTAAATGAATGAATTGTTTATATTCGTCACCATATAAATAATATTACGACTGTTGATGGACCTTGTAAATTTGTTCAAATGACAAAAACGACTTCAGAGTGAGATTTCCATTCTTTTAATATCCACACCAAGCCAACGTGAGGACTTTAAGTACCATTGATTTAACGTTTTTATAGCGATACTACGTAATATGTCGTTAGTAGATACATGATTCAAAATGACCGATCAAATAAAACATTAAATACTCAGTTACCATGACCTTTTGACCCAGAAAAAAAATTGTGACAAAACACGTTGTACTATAAAAGGGGAAAAACCTGAGATATCATGAAATTTTTACCTTTAAATTGAGATTCGAAAGATACTGAAAATTTTATTCATAACTGTATGGGGACAAACTGCATTATTTTAAATAATATACCGATGGTTTGTTACACTACACGTTAATTTAACAATGGAATAAATCAGAATTTGTAAGAAAAATTTCGGATCTACATATAAATGCGATTTTTTAAAAAAAAATTTGAAATTTTTTTTCGTAATATTTTTTATATTTTACTTAAATATTTTAAACATTATAATAATTTCATTTCTTTTTATATTTTGTGATACTGTAGCAAGTTACAATTGCTTAAAATAATATTATTTAAATATGTGATAAAACATAGGATATAAGATTTTCACACACACATTACTAAATTGTTATCGTGGATTCTTAATTAAACATTGATAGAAGAGCAGAATAAAAATTCCTAAGGCATAACTAATTTTTATTCTTGAATTTTACAAAATTAAAAAGAACAATTAAGTAAAAATATATATTTAGGGAAAACGTTTTGAATGTTACAAGCTGCTGAATCCTACGACACATGTTTGAAAATAATAACATGGAGAAAAATGGACTCAAAATTTAACAAGAGTTTTTTTAAGAAGCAGAGTTTCGCACATACACTTATAAATAATTGCTCATTTGTTCTTACAATTGTTTTGCAGTTTCCATTGATTTATTAATATATATACGAATACGATAAAAATTTGTGATTGGCATTTCATTTTACACGATTAATTTCAGCATACAACCCATGTGTTTTTAAAAAACGTGTTACACAATTTTTGATCAAAATTAATAATTAGGAAACTTTTTATATAAAGGAAGATTATTTATCGATTAAATTATCCTTTTAATCGATGCATTTGCCATTTATGTTAAGCACTGATAGTACAAATAACGCGTTTTAGCATTACCCTTTTCTTCTGAATAAATTTTATTTAAACAATTGTAGTAAGGGAGAAAAAATCCACAAAGTAATTTAAAGAGTTTTTAGGTTTTTAAATTAAATCCTTTTTAAAAATTCTCAAGTCCTAAATAATTCGTTTTTTCCAAAAACGGGTCTGCGGTATGCGTTTTATTGGCATATCCATTCAATCATTGAAGATATATTTCCTTTTAAAAAAATCAATGAGAACTATAATTTTTGAGGAAAATTTACATTGGCTATAAAAAATAAATAGCCAGATAAAATATTCTTATCTACCTCAATGTACTATTCGAAATGAAACTATTCCTGTACTTTAAAGCTCAATCAATGCTTTTATTGCGTTAACGTTAAGCTTTTATTTAAAAAAAACCGTAAAAGAGTTGGGAGTAAAACTATTTCACATTCACGCTATCATGAAAAAAAATTCCAGTTGTAAATATATTGAATAAAGTAGTACATAATGACTTACTTGAATGCATTATGCAGAATAAATTTAATGGTGATTGTTAAGAAATGCATAAATTACAGTCATTATAATTTTTAAAAAATAACTTTGCTTATCATTTTTAATCAGTTATTTAATGTATTGCTTAAACGAATAATACTCTGTAGTATAATATACTTAAAGATTAAAATCTGTGCTCTAAATTAATGTTACAAAAATTGTGTCTCGAAATAAACAAGACATTTTCACACAATTTCTGGAGTTAATTCTTTTGTAAAATGTAATTTTGGAGTAAAAATAAAGCTTTCTTTTATATTTTCACAATAAAATATTTTAATAAAAGTATCTACAACAAATTTAAATTATTTACATTTTATATTTATTTTAATATTACTATGTTATAAATAGTTTTATTAAAATTGTAGCAAAGAAATATTTTACATAAATAAAGACTCAGTAAAAAACGTCAAATATCTTTCATCCATAAGCATTTATTTTAAAATATATACTCTGAAACATTCTTTGAATGAAAATATGTTTCTATACATTAAAGGAAACTCTAAATATAATGGCAAAGAGAAATTTTTTAGCTCAAGTACTCTTGATGTATTTTATAAAATACCGAAAGCAAAGAAATAGTAGCATTTATTTTCTATCTATCGTTTCAGATTGACATCCATATATGTTAGTTTTCTCAAGAAAAGAGAGCAAAGAGTGAAATAAATATTCTTATTTAATTTTCCCCCTTTTTATTATGGGAAGAAATATATTAAAGTAAACACATAGCTAAAATGGAAATCATCTTTACGTCTTTCAAATTCGAATGGAGATTTAAGCGAGAAATTGCACAAAAAATATAACCGTTGGGATAAAAAGCTAATAGACTAAATCTTTGAAATTTGGTTGTATTAAGTTATTATTATAGTTAAAATATAATGTAGCATCTTTTTACAAATCATCAAATTAGTAAAAACCCCATTTTTTTATTTCTAATTGTCTACATGAAATTAATTATGGTTGTTTTACAAAGACTGTGTTTTGGAGTAGCAAACAACTCATTGGTTTTATTTTTAATAATAATGTCTATATTTAAGTTTTTTTTTAATTAAATTCATCTTTATTTGGACACAATTAATGTAGGAAAAACGTTTAAATTCCCTGAATTTTTTTTAATCCCATAATAATAAATTAAGTAATGAAAATTATTTTCAGAATTTTATGTAAAATCACACGCTTTTTTTGGTTATTTTTTGTATTGTGATTTAATTTACAAAGCTTTGTTAAAACAGATTAATGTAGGAATGAATTTCATACCGATTGTGGTATTTGTTTGCGTTATTCATAAAATTTTCTTTATCAAAATAGTTAACCATTGTCAACGCAACCATATATCTATTTTTAGATATCCATTGCGCTTTCCAAAACTGCCAAGAGTCACTTAAAAATTTCATGAACAAGAAGTACCTGACTCTAAATGAAGCACTTTTGTATGGGTAATAATTATGCAGAGGTTTTTTTTGAATAAAAATATGTATTCATATTAATTACTTAAAAAAAGTGAATGTCAAAAGCTTTATTTAAATTTTGGAAAAATAACTCTATAATGGAAAACAAATCTTTTAAAATAACATAAATCTAAAATTAAGGATTTGTTTCCTTTCAAGAAGATAATAGGCTCCCTTCAAGTATTTAAACAAACATTAAAAATTAATTTCACTAAACAAAATGTAGGACTTCAATTTAATATTATACTATTTAAAATACTCTTTAAGTAAAAAGTTCCTTACACACAATAGACAGTTTTTTAAAGGATAGTCCACGTTTTGTTCCTAAGGGCGTTTGTTTTAAACGACTTCGAAGAAAAGTCCAGAAGTAGTACCTAGGGAATAATCGTACACATTTTAAACCTAATGAACGTGATGGCGACTTCCCGTCTGAAAGTAACGTGTATAACAGTTACCGCTATTCGTTAAGAGAGTGTCAGTGGAAATTATTGATTTTTTTCTTTGCCGTCTCCTTGCTGATAATGACGTCTGGCTTTATTTCCTGAAAACACATTTCTCAGTCGTAAATCGTGTTTCACGGTGCCGAGTGCTCCATCACAAAATAGAGAAAATAACATTATTTCTTTTGCTAAGTTTGTTTGGAGTCTGTTCATATAGTCTTGGACAGTTAGAATGTGATAAAGCTCTTGCACCGTCAAGGATCACTTATTTGCGTAGTAATAGTACACCAGTACTAATGAAATGTACTAATGTAACAACAGCACTATTATATAAAGTTATATTATGAAATTAAGTTGCATTTTAAAAACGATGTATTTGATGTATGATAACTTAACTTAAAGCAGCTTTTATCAAACTGTGAGCCCACCCCCCCGGGAGGCATGATAATCTTACTAAGGGAGAGCGAGCATATCGAAAAGTCAAAAATAAAATATTATTTTAAAATATTATTAATTCACTGAAAAGAGGCAAAACAAAATACATTCTGACATATTTACACTGATATAATATACGCTGCTGTTTGTCAAAAATTGCAACACCATGAATAAATCATCAGAATTAAACGAGCTTTGTAACAAATATCAATTATAAGATTTTACGTAAAAAAGTAAAGTTTCGGAGTCACTGCACATGCATGGCGTGCGAAGCGCCCTCTGAACTGATGCTGAAAGCGTATAAATTGAGGGATATAGCGAGACGTTGAAAATAGTTAATGATATTTTGTTAGTGCCGAACGTTTGCTTAGTGAGACTTAAGTATGCCTCCACGACAAAATAGGAACAAATTCAAACAACTTACGGAGTTTGAACGGGGAAGTATTATCGGCCTTCGAGAAGGAGGATTTTCCTATCACGCAATAGGAGCTTGTGTGCAGCGGAACAGTTCCACAGTGATGCGAGTTTGGAAGCAGTGGACCGACGAGCACCTAACAACTCGAAAAACTGGCAGTGGACGTCGGAAGGTGACGTCAGCACGCGACGATCGACATCTGCTCCGCATGACGGTGAATGACCGCACAGCTTCCTCCAGGCACTTGGCAGCACGATAGTCTACTGCTACAGGTGTACTAATGTCGGCTTCATCAATTCGTCGACGTCTGCTGTACCGTGGATTGCATGCAAGGGTGCCTTTGTACAGGATCCCCTTCACGGCAAACTATCGACAACTGCGTCTACAATGGGCTCATGAGCACAGAGCCTGGCAAGCTAATTGGTACCAAGCTGTCTTTTCAGATGAATCCCGCTTGAATTTGTGGGACCATATGACCGCATTTGTGTTAGACGCTATGCTAATGAAAACTGTCTTCCAGAGTGCGTTATTGAACGACATATATAGTTGCCTAATACCCGGAGTTACGTTTTGGGGTACAGTTTCGTATCATGGACGACCCAATTTGCTACGAATTGAGGGAAATCTCAATTGCAACAGGTACGTTTGTGAAGTGCTACAGCCTCAAGTTGTTTTAAGACATTCCTGGAGCTATTTTTCAGCAGGAAAATGCACACCCACATGTTTCAAAGACTGTTCGAGGCTTCTGTTCAGCCCAACACATGCGACTTCTTATATGGCCTGCTTTTTCACCGGATATGTCGCCTATTGAGCAGATGTGGGATTTGGTTGGTCGGCGTCTCGCTCGTGATCTGCATCCTGCAGCTTCAAAAGACGAACTTTTCTGCGCGTACAAGCAATATGGAATTACCTTCTACAAGCAGGCATTCAAAATCTGTTTGACTCCATGCCATGTCGTATAGCAGCATTTATTGCAGCGCGTGGTGGCTACTGATTTTGGGCACTTAATATTGTATTTTGCTTTGAAAATTTCGTCATGTATTTGTACTAGTACAAGTCGTTTGTGCATTAAATTTCATTTAATTTTGACGATTCCTTCATGGCGTTGCATTTTTTACAAACAGCAGTTTACTTATAAATGTATTAGTATTGCACAATATATTTGATAATTAATTTATCAATACCAAGTTAAGAACATGTTTATTAGTTGCTAGTTACCTCCATGGGCTTGTAATACACAAAATATAATACTTATCTTGAAAATTTGTGCAGTTTGGATTTAAAGTCGTATTGCAGCTATAGCGTCAAAGTACATTATTATTGCATTTAATACATTGTTATTGTACGGAGGCGGGGGGAGGGTGATGAAAATTATGATTGAAAATTATGCTGCAAACATTTAAAGTTTGAGAAGCATTGACTTAAAGTCTGAGTATTTTGATTCTTTTTTAATGCAGTCATTTCTCTCTCTGAAAATTTGATTTCTCCCACACCTACAGTATTTAAATCCAGAAACTATAGCTCGCTTATCTTCCGTTGCTTATCTGAGTGTTTATTGATGACGCCTTTGGAAACTACACAAGGGCTATTGGCGACAGATCTTGTAATTCTAGACTAGGGTCAAATTTACAAGCCTCTCTATACATGGTGGGTTTGTATTGGAAATAAACTCTCAAAACTCTCTATCACCTGAAATTTCCTGTATGACATATTTCCATAATTAAAGTATAAGCATGTCGTTGAGGCATTTCTTATCTAATTAATTTGTATAAACTTTCAAATAAAGTTTATTTTTCCTATGGCATGGATTTTTGCCACAGTATATACAGAAACCGTGATCTGCTTATACGGGATTGTTATTGCGAGCGTACAAGTGATGTTTGAAGATTTAACGTTTGGTCAATATTTAGTTTTAATAATATAACTTCTTATGTTAAGATTAATAAATTTAATGTTTCAAGTCTTCTGATTTCGATTTATTTAGAGTTTTAGAATAGTTCTGGAATTCCTGAGTAAATGATCGTGGATTAATTTTAATTATAATTTGCATCAGTAAGAAACTATTGCATCAAGTTTCTAAAAATACTAATTTAATAATACTATTTTATAATAATAAAAATAGTAATGCTTTTTTTATTAGGGCTGTTCCACGTTTTCTTAAAAATAAAAGTATACTCAAGTATACTTTTACTGAAGTACTATAGTCGATAACCTTACTTCACCTAGCGTCGATGTAGAATGATTATGAGCATTTTACTTGATGTTTGAAATTAGGTAGATTTTTATTTTAAAAGTTGCAAATCATTCCAGAGAAATAAATTCAATAAGATAGTCAAGTTTGATTCAGTAACACATGCAAGTTTCAATAAGGATTCAAAAAATTCTTATCTTTAGATTAATTATAAATGATGATAACTTCAGTAATTCATACTAGATGATTATACATATGTAAATAAAATACGTAAATAAATAAGCAAATATATCATAAAGTAAAAGTAGCGGATAATAGTATAAAAGAGAGGACTTTTTCAGCTTATATATATATATAAACAGTTTTGTTTCTGAGTAGTTCTTTATCATAACAAAAAAATCAATAATTTTGGGGAGAAATTCACCTGAATTCTCATATTATATCATTTTATATACACCTAAATTACGAAAAAATGTTTTTATTTTCCTTTAAAAGAGTTCCAGTGAAAAATTTATCTAATGATAATAACAGTCATCAAATCTTATTTCCCCTAATTTTGACAAAAATGACTCTATTCGTAAACGCAATTTTGTAAATGAGATGTAATAAAGCTAAAATACTTAAATTTGTCAGAAATAAGTAGAGAAGAGAAATATATAACAAAGAAAGTGTGAATCGAAGTTGACGGAAAGAGAAGAAATACTTTTCCAATAGTTTTATATCGATAAAAAAAGAGAATTTATTTCTAATTCCTACTAATTTACAGGAAGTCTGACAGTAGAAAGATCAATAAATGGATTATCGATTAAACAATTAGGCTATTAAAATTTTTTTCCCTTAAAAATGACAATTTGAAGTTAATTTGCTTACGACATCAAATCAAGTTTTTAATTAATTTTGCAGATACGTATGCAACATAATTTGCGCAAATACTTGATAGTAACTTTGTCAATGTTTAAGTTATTACAAAATACGTTTCTACAGATAAGATGCGCAGGTGATTTTGCGCACTCGTACACTATTTGCTGACTAGTATTCTACGGGCGTATTTGTGATTAATTTGATATTATCATGAAACCAGAAAGTTTATTGTTAAACAGAAAAATTATTTTAAGTTCTTTAATTCAAAGAGATAATTACACAATTTTCAACATAAAAAATATATCATTTTTGTTTGAATTAAAAAAAATTAGATTAATTTTCTTTTGTTTTTCCAGTCACATACCGTTAAAAAAATTAATAAAAATGATTGCTAATTATTCATGAGAATTTTTAGAATTCTAATTATTCTTTGATTTTAGAAACTATTACATTATCGCTTTATATTCACCGTGATATACAATCAATTATATAAAATGAAATAAAAACCTATTGTAATCAGTATACATCTGAAATCTGTAGCATAAATTTGTGTTATATGAAACGTTTACTTTATAATACTTCTCACAGTTTATGATTCCTCTCAAGCAGCATTACTTAAAAAGAAAAAAACTGCAATAATCTTATAATGGATTAGAATTTAAGAACATTTTGAATGAATTAATGCCGAGTATATTATTTAATTTAGTGATAAGAAATGATTTCGTACATGTTATAAAAATTATTTCAAGAACATGGTTACATGAAAAAAAATGACTACATAAACCAGTGGTTACATTCTGATACATCCCGCCTTTTTATAATGCATAAAAATCTATGAATAACCTTAAAAGTTTATGTTATAATATTTTTACAACGATATAAAAAAGAAATTCTGTTTTTTTTTTCTGATGATAATTATTGAAAATAATGTCTATGAAAATTGTTTTACACTGAGATTACTTTTTGAAACAATATTAAATGGAATAAAATTAAGTTTTTAAACTACTTTTTTCAATTCTTACTATTAGTTCACACTCTCCATTTATTTATATATCTTGTTCAAATATTCAATCATTAATTAAATACTTTTTATCCATCCATTCAAGTTCAAATAAAATTTTTAAAACTTGTCGTGGATGACACTTGATGTTAATAAAGTTTTTCAAATATTAATTCATTCATTGGATTTTATTTTTTAATTTTAAATTTATTCTGCTTTATTTCTGACGAAGTAAAAACTAGCTACAGCAGATGGCGCAAGTAGGTTTTTCTTAGGAATTTTTTCCTTGGCTTCAAATACTTATTTTTTACTTTATTTATGGACCAAAAAAATTTATTTATTTTTTGTATTGTTTGTTTCCCATATAATTGAACATTAACCTGTCAAGTATGCAAAATCAAAGTAGTAATAGCGATATGTTCAATAATGTAAAGGAAAGAAAGTAAAAGAAACATAATACAGTTGATAAACTTAAAAATATATATTCAGGGTAATAAAAATAATCAAATTATTTATTTTTCTTGAAATTTTTTTATTGAATTAGTCATTCCTACATGTTACTTAAAATGCACGAAAGATGGTTTTGTGTTAAGTAACCAATTTTAATCCAATAGAAGAAAAAAATCTATTCATTTCAGAATATGTAATCCAAGGTATATATGTTGTTAATTGATTTAAAATATTTCAAATGTATTTTTTTCAGAAAATGCGTTTCAAGGCGCTTAAACTTTCAAAAAGTTCTATTGGAGAAAATCAGAAAATTTAAAATGTTCATCAGAAATAGATTCACAGATTAATTATAATTGTAATTAAATTAAACAACAACGTAACTTAAGAAATTGGGAGATATTACTCAGCCATCACTACCATAGAAAATAAAAAAAATGAACTTTTTTTTTAAAAAAAAATTAGTTTGTATTAAACTTTTGATAGTATTGTAATGATGAAACAAATCACATATATATGAATCCATGCTTTATGATAAAACAACATGAAATATAACAGAATATTTTAATTAATAATTGGAGATGACTTTTGTACTTGACAAGAAATAAGCATTTAGAGTTGAAGAAATTTAAATCACAATCTACAAACGCAGCCTAAATATAAGTAAAATTCTTCTATAATTTTTTTGTTTTAAATTTGAAACATCTGTTGTGAAAATTAAAAATATAAATACATGAACTTTGGGATTTGTCCAACTTTTTAAGATAAAGATATACAACAGATTTAAACTACCTAATGCTCAGTATCATACAGAAAACACTAAAAACGAATACGACATTGAATGATTAAAAAAATGAGGTGCATATTGTTCAGAAATATGAATTAGAATCAAAACTATTGAAATCAAATTGTATTTAAAAAAAGAGATAAGATTGTCAGTAGCTCATCAACGTATTTCACCGAAATTATTAAAATTATTAAAAATTATTTTAAAAAATGACACATATTAGTTAAAATAAGAATACTCAAATATAAATATTTGTAATATGTCATTTACAAATATGTTTAAGGATACTCTAATTTAAGTTCAAAGATTTTGATTAATATTTTTGAGAGATATTTTAAAAAAATTCTATTCAGCTTTTATTTTAAGTCCTACTTTACATTAAGAATATTTTGGTGACAGTTATATTTACTAATTCACAAAGAAATTCTTTAACAGTAGTATTTAATGCACTCAAACGTTTATTTTTTATAAAAATGGTAAACATTTTATACATACATTTTTATGAGACCAAATTTTCTCATTTGATTTTCAAATTCTTCATTAATTAATTTCTTTTCAATTACATCCATGTATATTAATGAAATAATTACTTATTCAGAACCATTAAGTAAAACCTTTTACAGGTATGCAAACGGAAAAACACTTCTTTCCATTTTGATGTCATGATATATTACCTAATTACACTCTCGTAAGTTTTAATAAGAGAAAAGGGAGAAAAATAAAACAGAAACTTTTAGATAAAAGCTAAAACAAGCACAAACATGTAACTGCAAAGTTATTAACTCCTAGAAGCTTGCCAAAAATATCAAACAAATGTTTGAGAAAACATGCATGTATTTTTCTAATTAAATGTAATTCTGCTCGGTGTAGCACAAGAAGGGTGACTAATTACTAGATGGTTTGTTAAATTCTACCGAAAGAAATTGCTCCTAAAATTCTTCAGGAAAGCAGATGGCGTATTCCATAAAATATATCAAACATTAGTTCTAACCTCAAAGAATACTAATTATTACTTGGAAAACTGGGAGAATTGCAATTCAAGAAATTTGCATCTCTAGTCATCCTACCAAAGGATGCTAATTTCTGCATTATACTTTCGCGCAACCCTAGTTAGTTTGCAATTTTAATAAGTTTCAGAATGGTCATTACTTATACAGAATAAGGAAGAGAAACGCAGTAATACTGTTTAATATTGCAGGATCTTTCCCGAAAGCTACAGTGTCCCTATTAGCAAAGGGCACCTTAACAAGTGAGGTATTATCTTATACATATTTATCGAGATTCAGTTGGATTTATCTCGCATTGAGTCAACTAAGTTAGATTTACTTATTCCAATCCACAAACATGCTAATGTTCGCCAGCTCATTTTCAGTGGAATTATATTTTAAGAATCGGATTTTCTCTTTAATTACGATTTAAAAGCATACAACCAACTTTAGTGATTTTTTATTAAACTGTATTATATATATATATATATTAAAAAAGATAGGTCTTTGGGAAGCAAGAAAGAGTTTCACATTTGACATTAATTTTCTCATTACTATTTCAAATCAAATTTTATTACTTAATGTATGTCATATATTTAATTAAAACTAACCCTTTTTGTTGTAACGGGTTTATCCGCGATTTTACTAATAAACCTCTTGAGTAAAATTAATCTTTTAAAATACGATTTCAATTGAAAACCTCTCTCTGCGAAGACTGGATTTATGCAAATTAGAACTTCTATTAAGTGTTTGTAGCAGAGAGGGCTATTATTGCTGAAAGTGCTTATAGAAGAGTGAATAAGATAACGACTGGAGGTCGTATAGTTAATCAAGTTCAGTTTTCCAAATCAATATCCAAAGGATCAAAAGATATCCAAGGATGAAGTCAAGAGCGCTCTAATAATAAGATAAGTGTGCTTATTTCTACGATAAATTAATCCAACGTGATTGCTCTCGGGTTTAAAGTTTTAAGTGCATTCTGCCCTTTAGTTATCTAGTGTGATTAAGTGAAACAGATAATAAAAGTGTGTTTGTATTACTATGTCTGATCTTTACTCGAACCCCCTAACACCAGCGTCCACCGGGACGTTACACTGTCTAAGCATATTTTATTTACGAAATTCTTAAGAAAGCGAGATCAAAAAGAGACAGATAATATCTAAAGTAATACTTTTTATGTAACAAATTGTTTTTTGTTTTGATGATTTATCCAAACTTGTGGTATATACAGAACTATTTAACCCCTTTATGGGACTATGTAACCATGTCTTATAGACCATGTAACTGTTTATTTTAACTTGTTCAGACTTAGAAAAAATGAAAGTTATTTGAAAAATACATGACAATGTGTAGGTGTTTTGGATCTATGTGTCTACTAAACTCGGATCAATATGTAATTTTATCAGGCATATTTCTTTTCAGTTTTCCAAATATACTTCATTTGTCCACAAAATAATACTTTCTAAATAACAAGAAAGAGAAAATACACTAATATATTATTACACGATACACAGAATAAACAATAAACTGAGATAAGTAATAAGAATAAGAATGCAGTCCGTGCATGTGTGTGTTATATTACAGTCGACAATTGATTTGACAGTTCTTTTTTCTTTTCTAAATGTTCCCGTCTACCTAATTGCGTTTGCCAAACGTTCTATTTTGACATTCTGTATAAATCTGCTGATAAGGTTTTAATTAAATGCGACAATCATCAACTGAAAAGAAGGGAGGATGGAGGGGGGATGTTTCTCTTAGTCATGAAAGGTTTAACAGAAAAAGAGGTAAAGTATACAATGTAAAACTGAAATTTGTGAAGTTAGAAATTCTTCTAAATCTAAACTGAAGTACAGTAAGACCCCACTTAACGCTGTTTCGGTCTAACGCTCTTTTATTTGAATTGTGGGATTCCGCGAAAAAGCATGCAGCGTTAGGCTTCCCGATATCCGAAGCAGTTTATCTGTGTTTCTTCTTTCCGGCGGTATTATAGGAACGTATTGTTATCATTTCAAACATTTGTTGACGTTATTGTAACCAATATTATGATTTTTAGTTTTTATCATGGGTGATAATACAAAACAAGAAAATAAAGCGTAAAAAAAGGCATTTCACTAGAAACTAAAATGGAAGTTATTAGAAGATTAGATACTGGTAAACGTCAATCTCAAATTGTTGCTGCATTGAATTTGGCAACTTCAACAATAAGGACCATTCTTAAGAATAAAGTAAAAAATACTGTCATCGGTAACTCCAACTACGACAAGCTCTACAACAAGAATTACCCGTTCTAGAAATAATACAATAGAGTAAATGGAAAAACGACTTTCTATATGTATTGACGACAAAATTGAACGCAAAATGCCATTAAGCCAATCTACCTTCATGATAAAATGGCAGAAAATTGGAAATACAGAATAGGCTGAAAGATCTGAAATGTAAACATACTGACTTAGAATTTTATCTATTTTTATATGTATATTCGTTTATTATGTTTCTATGTAAGAAATAAATTTTTGTTTTATTGTTATAAAAACATAATTAATAAATTTAATGGTAAAATACCTGACCAATTTTCTACCCATCTTACCCTAACCCCATTATTTACATGATGAGATAATCTCGTTTAAAGCTGTTTCATATTACGCTCTACTTTGATGGAACGTATATCCCGCGTTAAACGGGGTCTTACTGTACTTTAAGAGTTAATCTTAGTAAAATCAGAATGGTAGTAAGCAATTATTTCCCAGTACAAAAATGTAAAGTTCTTTACACCCATCTGTTACTTTAACTTCATTCAAGAACCATTATATATTGTAAAAAAATTGCAGCTTTCTTCAGTTCTTCTTTGTTCACTTGTAAAAGAAATTTCAAGAAAAGAACAGGTAAGTTCCATGAAGATATATAATCAATAGTACAAGATTATAAAAAGTATTTGTAAAATGTCAAACAAAAAATAGCAGTAAACCTCACTACTACTTTCACATCTATATTTAAATTTTTAACGAATAATATTCCCCCGCCCCCATTTGAGACTACAAATCTATGTATCTTAATGTGACAAGAAGGTGCATTAAAACTCTCTTTTAAAAAGTTATAAGTTATTTTAATAAATTTTTAAATTTGAAAAAAAAATCTTATTCATCAGGGGACAAATAATACTATATTGATTTATAAATCTACATCTGAACTGAAAATCTAATAAAAAAGTGATAATAAGTAAAAAAGAAAACCCTTTTGATTTAAATGAATCGAAAAAAAAATTCCAACTCAAAAATTAAACAGAAATTCCAAATGAATTTTCTAACCTTTTCACAAATTTGTGTGTGTGTGTGTGCTTAATCTGAAAAACATATGATAAATGACTCTCAAAAGACGTATGGAAATTCTGAATACAGAACAAAGTAAAATGCTTCAAAATAATTCAAGATTACTGGGTCACAATTTCTGGAAGCTGGCTTATTTTGTTTTTCACTTTTTTATATCATTCTAATCGACAAAAGACACGCAAAGAACTAAACTTCATGTTTCTGTACCAGTATAGCAACCGAAATACTATAAATTTGACAGATATATATATCATGAGTGACCTAATTTTTTCAAACAATATTAAGAATCATAAATTACATTTCTAGCAATTTTCTCTTTTTACGATTTGTTCTCAAAATACAACAAGACTTTCGCACGATATAGCATGCGTTATATTTATTTAATTAGTAAAATAAAATATAAATAAAAGACATTTTAAAAAAAGTCAGAAAAGAGAACAAAATTCGAGAAGTTTCCAAACATTTTTTTTATTATATCAGAACTATTGACTTCCTAAATTTCCGTACAAAATTTATTTGCAGAAAATAAGAGTTAATCATAAAACAGAGGAAAAAATTCCTGGAAAAGATGTAGATTCGAAAGAGTGATACGATTCATGAACTGGATAAATTTGTTTGAAAATAAAAAAAATGCATTTTAATTATAGGAAAAACACTGCAACATATTTTTCGAAACTAACGAAGAAAAATATAGGGTGATTAATTCCTAAAAAGTATTATTGTATTTCAAACATATATGTACATTATAACCAAAAAATATTTTTCAAAAAACATTTTTTAAGCTTTGATATTTATCTCAAATATTTTTTTGGAGACTAAAATTTTAAGAAAAAATATTTCTTTTTCTATTTTTAGATTTTTATGCTATACACTAGTCGTTACCCACCCGCTTCACTGGGTATTTCACGATGTTGTATATATGTATACTGTTTACATATATATTAATTATTGATATCTAGCATTAAGAATTCGATTGTATTGAAAAATGTATTTATAGGTGTTACACTCTCGCCCCTTTATATAAAAAGAACATAAATTACAATATCTAATTTCTATTTATATCTAAAATAGAAGGAGAAAGATTAACGCTAATAGGATAGTGCGGGGGGACTCAGTCACCCCAATAATTTGTTTATAATTATTTATACTGTGCACGATACAAATCGGAAAAAAAAAATTCCAGTGAATAATTTAATTAAGAGAAAGTATACTTACCGGCTTTCAAGGACTATTCAATTTTCTTTGCTAATTTGAGAAAAAATCCAATAAAACTGAACTAAAATTATTCAAAAGTGCAAGACCTTAATAAAGGACGCAAATCAGAGACACTTTTCACAAATATTACAATGTTATTTGCTGGCAAAGCAGTCACATTTTGTTCAAGTTATTGTAGTTTTAATGAGCTTTCATCATCGAGTGAGTGAATATTAACGTCGCACTGTGTTAAGCTACACGAGGGCTTTTGGAGACGGACCTCGTAACTTTGAACCATGGTCAAGTGACGAGGACGTTACTTGAGATGGCCTCTTTTAACTACCACACCACTCCAACAAGTGGACGTTTGAGCTCTCGACAGATTTAACATGCATCTCTCCCCTACACGGCGGGTCTTTAGTGGTACTAGGGTCGAACTCGTGACACCTTTGGTGATCAACAAGCAACAAGTTGAACTTTTCTTTCTTGTGTCCTTTTGACAAGGCGAACTGAGCCTTGTGGTACACTTATACTTCATATTTTAAGTTGATGGAGCTCTTTAGAAAACATTTGAAAGATTTTCCTTTCGTTACATGTTCATCGCGTTTCTCAATCATGGATAATATGCCTTCTTTTGCTTGATCATTTTCAACTTCCTTCAATAGAGATCACAGATGCCACGTGCCACCGCTCCTGGGTTAAAAGAGTATTCAGAAAAAGTACGGATGAACTAAAAAGGATTATGACGTTTTTCACTATGCTTTATATGTTTGAGAAAACTCTTAAAAATATAAATCTTGGCCAAATAATCCTTCAAAAATCAAACAATTCTTTTCCAAATATCGTAAAACTCTTTTATTATTTACAATTTCCCTAAGCGAAAAACAAACGCAATCAAATGATCAGCAAATCATTATCCTGCCTGGCTTAAAAGGGAATCATGTCTTCCTTTTCTTTTTCTACATCTAATGTACAGTATATCAATAATAATTACAGTGATGAATTGTTTATCTTCTTAGAATTTTTCTCAGGGTCTGGGTTTCGTTTTTTTTTAACGAGTATTATTTTATGTTAAAACGTAATAAAAAATCTCTCATTGAGGAAATACAGCAAATTAAACAAAATGTTTTTTCCTTTAATTTGGTTTTGGGATCAAAGAAAGCTATTTGATGACGGATAAGCGCCAGATGTTAAACATAAACTATATCAGTGTTGTTGTGTATTTTTTTTATGGAAGAAAATATTTTGCTTCACTTCTCTTTCCGGTTATTTTTTTTAAAAAAAACCTTAAAATTTTCGATATACTAGCACCCCCCTTGTAGGGTAATCGCGCCCCCTAGGGGGCGCGTCCCACACTTTGAGAAACACTGGTTTAAGAAGAGAAAAATTTACTTATTACCTCGAATTTTTAGAATTGCGATTTATGAACACATTTAGCTTCTAAAATGGTGCACATTATGGTTAGGGTTTCTTTTCCGGGAACCCGGAGTGGTCACGGTAGCCGAGTGGTCAAGGTATCGGATCGTGGCTGGCCTTGTCACGAGCTCGAGCCCAGTACCACTAAAGACCCGCCGTGTAGGGAGCAATGCACATTTAATTTGTCGAGAGCTCAAACGTCCTCCCATTGGTGTGGTAGTTAGGAGAGGGGGTGCTAGCTGAGAGTTGTTGTCCACGTCACTTTACCATAGTTCAAAATTACGCGGTCCGTCGCCAAAAGCCCTTGCGTAGCTGAACAGTGCGATGTTAATATTCACCCACTCACTCACTCACCCGTGAACCCGGAATCCCGGGTTCCTGGGAAATCATAAGATTTTTAGACTTTTTGTATTCCGGGGAATAATACTTCGTTCACGGGAATTCCCAGAAACGACACTTGGCTGAAATAATCTGTGGTACCTAGTTTTTACTGGACTGTGAATTTCGAGCTCCGATTTAAATTTTAGCTGACAGCACAGCTGCAATTTGGGATCGTTTATCCCGAATGCCTTGGAAGGAGAAATGTCCATTAGCAGTGGAGAAAGAGTGTAATAAGAGAAACAGTAATGCGCCCACACGTTGTGTTGGGGATAGTTAGAGTAGAGTCTTGATCAGTTCCTGTCTGTCGAACATCGCTACGCTAACTAAAAGTTTTTAGTTTTTTTAAAAAAATGTCATTTCGAAGGATAACACCGGGACTATTCTGATATCTTGATTATTTACTCTGATAATGTGAGTACTTACACTTAAAACTGTTTATTATTTAATTTATTTAAAAAAAAGTTTTCGGATACTTGTCTTAATTATAAACTATTTAATTGAATCAGCAGTTTGATGAAGGGAATGAGTCCCCAAACTGTTTGGGGAAGAATATTTTTAGAAATATCACACAACTTTTCTTATTTGTCATTTTTTTAGCCAAACTTTTGTGTGAGGTTCTTAAATTAATATTTAGTTGTCTGTGTGTAACAAATATATAGCAATTTCATAAATAAGAAATCAGTTAAACAAATAAAATCTCTTAAATAAAAGAATTCATATTTTTAAAGTATGTGACAGTTACTATGGTAGCGAATAAATTTTCTAGTATTTATATGTATCAATATTTATCTCTTAGTAGCAAAGTTAAATAAATAAATGATTCAGGATTTATTAAAAAATAATTGGAATATCCTCAAATATGAAACTGGGCGCGGTTTTGAAAACAATTCCTCAGACATCAGCTAAAGCCGAGAGAGCATTTTTTTACGCAGGGTTATTCATAATAAAACTAAGAACTAGGCTGAGTTATAAAAGCATAGATTTCTTGTGTTTTCTCAAACCACACTTTAAAAAGGAATAATTAAAATATTTTATATTTTTTGAATCTTTAGCTGAATATATAAATGAGTACAAATTTGGGAATTTATATATGTGTCCTTGTTTTACATAATTATTATTCATGTCAATTAAAAATAACATGTTTTCAAATTTTTTGAAAATTTAATGTAATTTCGGGAAAGACAATTCCATTCCCGGGATTTCTCGGAAATGGAAAAAGCCGTGAAATCAGAAACCATAATAGTTCTATTCAAATTACCAAGTTATTGTTAGAAAAGTTATAATGTGCTCAAAATTTTTAAAAAGAAAGAACAAAATATAAAATAGAATTTTCTCATTAAAAACTAATTAAATGCTTGACTTTTCCAAAGAAATTCTATTAGCTTGGTTTTTTGAAGCAAATTGCGTTCACTAATTAAAGGAAAATAGATCAGATGTTTATTTTAAATATAATTGGTATATTCATAAGAACTTTAATAAAAAATAAGAAAATGATCAAACAATTGAGAAAATTAAAGTTATTAAATCCGAATTTATCTAAGGATAAGAATAGTTTGAGATGTGTGCCGCGAAATCTTTTAAAAACGTGAACTTCGTAGAGTGAAATTTTGATTTATCTAATTCATAGCAGTGCGCCAACTTTGGCTTACATGAATTTAAATATTAATTAAGTCATATATATAAATGTACTTTTATATTATTCGATTTTAATCATAGAATATACTTTTGATTGCCCCACCGATAATGTAGATCAAAGCGCTTGTGAACATTGAGCCATGTTGCAAAATTGAAAATTCTATTCTTTTACAAACTAATTAGCTAAAAGCAATTAAAGTTTACAGAAAATGAATTCTTTATCCGTAATTTTTTCAGAACGTATTTTCATATTCAAGTAAAGATTCGCTGGAATACAATAATAACGAAATGCATAATTTTGAGGCATGGTCAAATGTGATGAGTGTAGTATACCTTACAACCAGTGCTTCTCAAACTTTCTCAATACTCGCGACCCAATGTTCAATCATTATTTTCATCGCACCCCCCTCCATACCATAACATTGTATTGAATTCAATAATATTATAATTTTACACTAAAGCTACAGTGTGTGTGTGTACGACTTTAACCTCTTATGTGCCACCGACGTATATAAACGTCTTGCTCAGCCAAAGTGTTAATCTTCTGGACGTATATATGCGTCTTTCCGAAGTACGATCTTTTCTCTGCACTGCTATCCATAAAATTATTCCTAAGGCTTTGGAATACTATAAAAAAAACCTTCACAGTTTTTGCAAAGAATTTACTTATTTCGGAGGATTTTGCTTATTTATTCCTTTTTTCTTCCCCCCCCCTCCCAAAAAAACATCAAAATACACGCGTCTACGTGGGAAACCGCGGTATTGAGGACCAAACCGCATAACTTTTAATTGGCAGTTAAGAAATTAATTATAATATGTACAAATCATCAAGATTAGTGTTAATACAAGCCCATGGGGTCACTAGTAATTATCAAACTTGTTCTTAGTAATGTTAAATTAATAATAAAATACATTGTGCAGTACAGATATTTTTATAAGTGTATTATATGAGTGTAAACGTGTATTTTATATTTTATTATGTCAGAAAATATTTTGTTTGCTTACTTTCAATAAATTAATGTTTTGAATAATCTTTAGTTTTCAAATTTAAATATGATCGCGCCCCCTTGTAGAGTTTTCACGCCCCTCAAGGGGGCGAGCCCCACAGTTTGAGAAACGCTGCCTTACAACTAATATTTATCTCAATAAATACTTCTAACCCTGGTGTATATTTTCTTAACTAAAATTAGACCTAGACAAGACTGTCACCAGCAGATGATCAAAACAATTAGGAAACACTATAAAAGTCACAATGCTTTTTAATTGCATTATCTCCTTCTACGAGATAGGATTCAAAACGTTCTCGAACTGAGCCTATTACGTCAACAATTTCTGCAGCAGAGCGACTACGATTACGTTTCTGTGTTACTACGTTCTTTCCCTTTCCTAGAAAAGCTTGTCCCAATTTGAAGGGGTGGTAGCTTGCCATGGTGTCGTATTTTGTAGGCGGATGCCTTTAGTAGCGGGCGATTGAAAGAAATGGTGTTTGTTCAGCAAGATGGCTCTGACACATTGTGAACAAATCACTCGATGTAGACATCCAGTGTCGCTTGCGCGAGTCGATCCAAAGGAAGAAACGAAAATTGTGGACTGAACAATCATTGCTGCTTTTACATGACAGCCCTTCCTCAAATTGATCCCTCCTCGTCACTGACTTTCTTCTGAAAACGAAAACAACAGTTTTTGAACATTCCTCCTTACTCCCCTAATCTCACCCCTAGAGACTTCATCCTATTTTCTAAGCTGGCATGTCGATTGCAGGTTGATTTCAACCTGCAGATGAAATCAAAAGCGCATCGCAGGCTGAATTAAATGACTTGGCTAAAAATGGATTCCAAAAATGTTTCGACGATCTTTACATGTGATGGCAAAAGTATATTTTTTGCTCAAGGGTCTTATTTCGAAGTTGGATGTGTTTCAGCAATTTATTTAACCCGGGGTCACTCGCGCCTGTTTTTGCTACCGTGGTTACTCGCGGGGTGTAGAGAATACCCCAAACTTTTAACACTTGTATTTAAATATGAAAAAATTATTAATTCAATTATGATACATATTTATATAAAGTACAAGATGTTTTTTGTATTATACAAATACAATTATTAAATTTATTGCATACAAATGAGACTAACATTACTTTAAACTAAACTTACAAAATTTTCATCTTAAAATGCACAATTTTATATTTTTTTTTATAAACCACAAGTGACACGTATATACCAGTAATAAACATACTTTATAATTAATGATAAGGATAGTAGAAAGAACAAAAATAATATTCTAATCATTTTCCAAGCATTCAGAGCTGACTGCAACCATATGCTCAACTACTCGCAGGGAGTTTTCAGTACCCCAGATAAACGTTTGAAGGTCGTTACGTTCCAATCGTTTGAGTAACAGTGATTGCATTAGGCCTGAAGGTTCAATGACCTAAAATGCGCAGCTACAGAAAAAATCGTGGTTCTGCGCATTCTTTTTGGAATCTTGTTGCTGGGGTGTACAGAACACCCCGCGCGAGTGATCGCGGGTTAATAATATTTTTTAAGTTTTAGACACAGTCCCGGAACTTTTGAATCCTACTTCAAACAAGTGACGCTCAAAACAAGGGATTAAATGATCTCCACATTTGATTCATAAAGGTCAAGTTAAATTATGAAACTGAATCTGTGCATGTGTCTCGTGAAGTAATCACTTCCAGTTTTAATTCTAAAGTTAACTACATCGACAGATCTAGGCAGGTTGCAAGGAATGGGACTTTCCATTAATGAACCCTCTCTCTGAATCCTCACTCCTATTTCGAAGATGAGCTTTGATGATTTTTGGAAACAAACGGGAGATCAGGTTGGAGAAGGTCAGACCGAGACTTGGTCAGAGTGTCAGCAAACTCATTAACTGTGATTCCACAATGACTTGGAATCCATTGCAGGTTGACATTGCGACCACTATCTGTCATAGATAATTCAAATGTTTGTTTTCTCACTTCAAACGTTTGCATTATGTCAATAAATTCAAGATCAAGTTGCATTAAATATACATAACTTCATTTACATCATATAGTAATTGGGAAGATAATGTGTGGATCTTCTCCTTTAAAGAATATTTTAACTTTTAGGGAATTGAGGTTAGCCAATAGCTCAATTATGTATAAAGTATTTATCAGTGTTGATAGAAAAATTTATTGTAGCTAATTCTGAAAGTTTTCCACTGACATACAAGTGTATCAAATATAATTTCATAACGTGCAATTATTATTTCCCGTTGTAAGAAAAGAATGGCGAATGAAAACGTCAGAGCTGTTGTTCGAGATTACATTTTACAATTTTTTACGCCTTGTTTTTATATTGTAGCTTTGGAAAGAGATAAAAAAATCAAAATAATATATTTATAAAAGAATAGTTTTAATTTGTATTTATGGCTTACTTTCTTTGTCAACGAAACCACATAAAAAACAACTAAAATCACTTAAAGAAGTGCAAAGAAATTGAATAAGTGAGCGAGTACAAAATACATTTTAACTATATTACCGGCTGATTAAAAAATAATGTGACCCTTTTCAGAGCATTGTAAATTTTTATTAAATAAAGTTATTTATATGAAATTTTCAATATATATGTGGCTTCTTTAAGCATAGTAGACTGCGCTTAGCTAAGTCAAAAGAGTATTCTCGAACATTTTTTGGGGGGAATTTTTCTAACTTCTCCTCTTTCATTGCTTTTTGAAACCCTTGAAATGCTCTTTACATCTATTTATTTTATTTAAGAATCCCCATAAAGCTTTTTTGCAAGGAGCATGGTTGGGGTGATGGCAACTATTTCTCATTCATTATATTTTTTTTTAAACTTTTCGCCATTTTAAAGTTGATTTTGCAGTATGACATGGTCAGAATCTCGGTGAAAAAAAACTTTTCTGGAAGGTAAAGACATTTGCTTTCTTTGATCATGTACTTCAAAACCGTTTGCTGATAGTATGTAGTTTTAATTTTAGCCTTTGGTTCTACAAAAAACGGTCTTGAGAGGACATCCCCATCCACACCAGAACATCTGACAGCTAATATGCCTTTTCCAAAATTGCTGCGTTTATGCGACACTTTTCACGTGAAATATGTTGTATCTTCCTTTTGCCAATTGTGGATGACAGATGAAATAGTGCTTCATCCGAGATAAGCCATGTTTTGTATCTATCTTTGCGTAACGTTAAATACAGAGACCAAGAGATGTTTCTTCATTTTTCTTCAGTCTTTGCAAACATTTGATAGCAGATTGGTTTATTAACCTTTTTAAACCCAATTTTCTTTATCTGACGACAAATTGTCGATTAGATAGATACCTGTAGTTTCTTTGCGAAAGTTCTTTGAAGCAGAGGATTTTCTGCGCCGATTATTCTTTTTAACTTCTCTTTTTTTTTAATTAAGGACTTCCTTTCGCTCAACATTTTTTTCCAGAAGCTTTTGACTGCGAGCCAAATTTTATTTTTTTTTCGAAGTTTAGATAGTAATACATTAGAAAAATGTCTTTTTTAATTTTTAAATGCTTTATTTATAACAGAATTTGAACCACCATCAATCAAAAGTTTTAAAAATTCGTTCCGGGTTTTGGGATCTAATTTCGGTACTATAATTTACTACCCCTAATATAAAGGGTTAGATGAGTAATTTAAATGTTTCATTTTAAAAATATAACCAGTAGTAAAACGATAGAAATTCACGATAAATAGTTATATACTTTTAAATTTGGTCACCATAATTTTGAATCGAAGAGTAATTTATAAGATACCGGTTTTAGGATAGGATGTTAAACAATTCTAAATAGCACTGTCGAATTTAGTTTGCAAAATAGACATTAATATTCTGATTATAAATACATAACAGAAGAAGCTTTGATTTAGTTAATGTAGTAATCTAAATATCTTGCTGAATATCAGCAATAATTTTTGATCAAATCACACCAAAGGATGACACTACCGAGATTAAAAAGAGATATGAAATTGATGTTTAATTAGATATTAGGCAGGAAGCAGATATGAGGAGACATGAGAAATAACCTTTTAGATAGCCAAGGCTTGATGAGATTATCAGCAAAGTCATTTCTCAGTCAAGATATGAAATAATGAATACTTCCACCCATTCTCTTCTTGCGAAGCATGACCTTGAGAAGATAATTATTTTTCAGTTTCTTTTTGAGTTCTTACAAGCTTTAGTGCCTAAAACTTTTGGATGCTTGTTTCATGTCACAAATATGAAAGTTGGGGAAGAGTCAGGATATTGTCAACCGTTAAACAATTCATAATGAATTTGGAATTAAGTTCTCGAATTTCCGAATAGTTTTGATTCAAGGCTCAATATTTACTGTGTATAATAGAGTTATCATTAATCTTAGAAAAAATTATTTTAATTATTACTGTAAGAGATAAATGGTCATAATAATAATAGTATTCTTTAATGGAATGGAATGATGTTTTTAAGGTATTCGATTACGTTCGGAACCGTGATTTTGCAAAAGAGTATAAATGGATAATATTTATGATATTTAGTGTCACTTAGATTACAAAATTTATATAAAATTGTTTTAAGAATAATATTACGATAACAAATTATTTAAGTACAATAATTTGACAAAAAATGAACATAGAATGACCCATTTTCAAAATATTCTTCTTTTGCGAAAAATGCTTCTATTATAATAATATTTTGCCTGTATATATCTCAGACCTCTGTACAGAGGCGTATTAGAACTTTTGAAATATATAACTTAGAAGTGGGTTTATCCATGTTTTACGACAACAGAGGGGAGAAATATTAAGAAAAAATGCCGATAATTATTTCAATGGGTTGTAACTCTGAACATAATGTGAATTCTTTTAAAAAAATAGTTCAGACGCTCTGGAGGAGTCTTTACTTTATATAAGCAAAATATTATTATTTTAGAAGCTTTTTTATAAAACGAGAACCTTTTGTGAATAAAAGTTATTCTAAGTTAATTTTTTGCCAAAATATTGTATTTAAATAAATTTTTTTGTCAAAATGTCCTTAAAATAATTTTATACATGCATTCTAATCTAAGTGACACTAAATATCACGAAAAATATCCATTTATATGTTTTTTTAAAAAAATTACGGTTCCGAACGTAGTTTGATACCTTACAAGTAATATTAATAATTCATATAAAATTCATTCAAAAAGAGTTTACTCAATATAAATGTGAGAGATACTGAAAATTAATACATAAAATATATATGATTAACCGGCTTGGTGGAGTTGGTCAGGCGCTCTCCTTCTACGCTAAAGATTGTGGATTCGACCCCCGCCCAAGTCGGTAGATTTTTATGACGCAAAAAAAATCAACAGCATCATGTATGATTATGTGGAATGTAAAAGATCCATAGAGAGCCTGTTTGCCTTGGGTATTCTCGGTGAAATTAAAATACCTACATACATTTCGCATCATTAGAGCTTATATGCCTCCCTTTGGGGGAGGGTATTGGGTGTCAAAATTACATTGTGGCAAATGGTGTCCCTCTAAATGGTGTCACACTAAAAAGTGATACCAGCTCCTGGGGAATGTACTATATTTACAATGGTAATTATCAATCCGCATCCCCATTACACATAAAAACATTTATGATTACAACACATAAAATTCTATGCAAAATTAAAAGGAACCGTAAAATCCTACGTATAACGCACACCGCCGTATCACGCATACCTGTACTTTCTAGCTGCAATTTTTAATTTTGTGGTATATTCACCATGTAACGCACACCCCCTTTATTAACGAAGAAGTTTGAAATGCACGTGTAAAATGCTCTTATGTGTTTTAAAGTCATTTATTCCAGGTATTATTCCAAGCCATAGAAAAAAAAGTATGCTTCCAGAACAACAATCCCTTTAGGTTCATAAGTATATATATATATATAATGTCATTTCTTTTAAATAAACATTATTTTTATATATATGTAGAAGTCTATGTACTCACCTTTTTTAAAGCTCTTTTTTTTATATCCAGCGTATAACGCGTACCCGTTAATTTCGATTTTATTTTTTTGTGTTAAAAATTACGATATACACCGGATTTTACGGTAATTTATTCCCTAAATATTTATTTATAGCCGCTTTGAAAATGAATTCGAAAAACGATTTATTTCGAGTGTTTTTTTAGTTCATGATTAAAAGTTCTAAAATTGAAAGAACAAGTTTACAATTCCTCAAAAACACGAAAGTTACATAACTTTCTCTTTCTACTACCAAACGTCATTATAAAATAAAATCACGTTTAATGTTCCTAGTTTATCTGATAACCTGCTATTAGTTTGTTACCTTAAAACTATTAGGGTTGACTATGAAGCTGACATTGATAGGAAAATAACACACCAACCAAACTACTCTTGCAAGGAATTTCTGGGTCTAGATAAACAATTAAGAGAAATTGCTCGTTGTAAGACTCATTACATCTTCGTGACGGTGTCTATTACCCGAAAGGAAAGAGTAAGAATAGAAAAAATTTGCAGGTGGCACACCGTTCTTGCTGAAGCAAGGAATTCCTGATATGTGGAAAGAGATAAATGACTGTTCTACTAGAAGACAATTCAGGCAGATCTAATAAAGATTAAGTTGAAGGGCCTATTTTATTGAAAATATATCTTGTTGAATGTTGAAAATAATTTTAGAGAACATTTTTGGTGAAATGTGTGAAGCAAAACCGAATCTTTTTGCAATAATTTTCCGCTTTTTTGCCTGATGATTCTGATCGGTGTGTTTTGAGAATATAACTTAAGTAATTACACCAACTTTACATTTGTAAAAAAGTTACTAAGCAAATGAACTTTTACAATTACATTTTGGAGGGTAAATTTCAATAAAATTTGGTACATATAAGTACATTTTAAGGGCTATGAAAATATATACGCTGGAAATAAATGTTTTAAAAATAGTTATACGATCATTCAAATAGAAGGAAGATGTACATAAGGAACTACATTTATTTAATATATAATTTCACTTTTTCATCTCTTTGAAGCATATTTTATTTAAATAAAATGAACTGAATCTTTCAATGAAAATTTTTAAGATGAAGTTAAAGGGAAATAAAAAGTTATTCTATTTTATTTATAAGATAACAGACTACTATGGGCTGGGGTTAGCCTAGTAGTTAGAGCATCGGACTCCAGATCAGAGGGCTTAGGTACGATGCCCGATGTCGCAAAATACCCTCCCGAGTACACTCGGAGTACGTGCTCGTTAAATCAGCAGGTCCGAAAGTCTTGTGGGCGGTCGTGGCAGAAATCACGTGTGCAGGGTGTTGGAGAATGTTTCCCTCCCTTCCAGCTCATGCTTAAATTATGGAGATAGGTGGTTTCGCCATCTATCGTGTTGAAGCCCAACCTGTCTCAGGCTCTGGCACCTTTCCTTCCGTCCCTTCGGGAAGGACACAATAATAGCAACGGGCTGCTATAAAAAAGACATTAATACCACATTTATTCAAATCAATGCCACACTCAAAATTCTTCACATGTTTTTGTGATAAAATATAAAAAGAAAAATGTGTAAAATGATTGATTGATATCTGGTTTTTATGAAATTATAAATGAGAAATTAAAGGGTGTTTTTTTTAGAGGTATAGAACTTTAAATAGCAATATTACAACGATGTATTATTCGATTGACATGAATTTTTTTTGTTCGAAAGATAATCTTGTGGCATTACATTTTTAATATGATTTCTGGCATAGGACTGCCACGGCTGGCTCGGATGTAGTCCAATCTGGACGTCCAATTTTCGATGACTTGTTCCAACCTTTGTGGCCGTATATCGGCAATAACACGGTGAATGTTGTCTTCCAAATGGTCAAGCGTTTGTGGCTTATCCGCATAGACCAATGACTTTACATAGCCCCATAGAAAATAGTCTAGCGGTGTTAAATCACAAGATCTTGGAGGCCAACTCACAGGTTCAAAACGTGAAATTAGGCGGTCACCCAACGTGTCTTTCAATAAATCGATTGTGGCACGAGCTGTGTGACATGTTGCGCCGTCTTGTTGGAACCACAGCTCCTAGACATCATGATTGTTCAATTCAGGAATGAAAAAGTTAGTAATCATGGCTCTATACCGATCACCATTGACTGTAACGTTGTGGCCTTCATCGTTTTTGAAGAAGGATTCCACCAGACCATAAAGCGCACCAAACAGTCAGTTTTTCTGGATGTAACGGTGTTTCGACATACACTTGTGGATTAGCTTCACTCCAAATGCGGCAGTTTTGTTTGTTGACGTAGCCATTCAACCAGAAGTGCGCTTCATCGCTAAACAAAATTCGCTTATGAAAATCGGAAACAACGGCAATCTCGTTTTGTACCCATTCGCCGAATCTACGCCTTGCTTGATGATCGTTTGGATGAATTGCCAAACCAAACTGAGAATAAATCACTTGACAGCTGTTAAATCGGTCGCCATCTTGGAAAGTAATGCCAACTTAAACTTCTATACCTGAAAAAAAACACTCTTTATAAGTAAATGATTAAATCTGATTTACCAGTATTAAAATTTTGAAATTTTTTTATGAACCTGTAATTACTCTAACTGCCAATATCATGTTCGATTCCCCTCCCTCACCCAAAGAATTTTTCCACTTCTGATTCTAACTCGCACCCGATTTTCAATTGTATTAGCATTGGAAAAAAAGTGCGGCATAGATTCGAATAAATATTGTACATAAATAGTTAGTATAAAACTATAACACATTTTTCTTATGATACCTTGTGTCAATTTTTTAATGGAGGGCACAATAAGTTATATTAAAAAGTTATTTAGAAATTTGATATCATGCTGATTATTATTTTTCAAAACACTTTTTTTTGTATATATGTATTTTGCAACAGTTTTAAAGTAAAAAATCGTGTAATGTTATTTTAATTTAAGTATTTAGAACATACAAAGAAAATAATAAGGAAATGAAACATGCGTAAAAATCGCTAATATAAGCAGGGACTAATTTTTTGCTAAAACAATTTAAAATTCTTAGTTATTTGAAGTACAAATTGCATTCTATAATACAAAAGAGCATACTTAGATTGGGGATTGGGTTTATAAGAAAAGCTTTTCTCTGTAATTCTGTTTAAATGAAGCTTGGACATATTTTTATGAAATAAACGAAATTTTAAGAAACTTCTGCATATGGAATTGCCGATTAAATTACAGGTTAGAATTTACTGTATTTTCATCCAACAAAGCAAGCTTAATCTGATATGTACTGATGTAGGAATTTATTTAGCCATTTAAAGTTGTTAAATAAACACTGAAATTGTAATGTATTTGAGAAGGTAATTTTCTCCAGAGAATTTTAATTAAATGTAACACTTATTTTCAGGATGCTTCAAAATTTGTGTCGCTCTAACGTAATAGCAAGAAATCCCTAAGGCTTTCTTTTGATTAAGAAATTCCCCGAAGCTTAGAGCTCTTCGAAGTAATTTCGGGTTTAAATGTCGAGTTTTCTTTTCACAAAGAAATGCGAGTCAATATTGTTCGTAAATGGTGGAGTAAAACCTCTTAACTGTAGAAGAAAAGAGCTTTAAGAAGATTTGAAAGAAATTTAATTAAAAAAACTCGTTTGAAAGTTCAGAGCAAACAAGTGCCTTTTTAAGTAAGATTAATTTGTGACTTCAAAAGCAGCGTCGGTGTCAAAAAATATATACTTTAAACACAATTTAGAAATTTGTTTTTCAAGCCACCCAATTTGTAGAGTAATTTATTTCACAAAATTTATTTTGATTTTTGGTATTCTTCGTTTATAAAATTCGGCCTTTCAAGAAAATTTAATTTAAAGTACTTGCTAATATTTACTTGAGGTTGTCATAGAAGCTTACTCTTTTCTTTTGGAATGTTTAGATAAACATAATTTCAACTATTATTCAAAATTGTTGTATAAAACATTCAATTTTAAATTAATCACTGTGTAATGGGTGCTCTATTCGGGTTCTTCTACTAATCCTACGAGGGAAAAATTTTCTTTAACTGTGACTTTATCTTAAAAGCTGCTTTCTGTAGAGATAAGACTTGATTTTATGCAAATGTAACTACTATTTAAGTGCCTGCGTTGAGTAGGTGAGTCAATGGTTAAACGTTGATCGTTAAGTGTAAAATCTAAGTATTAGTGAAGGTGAACAGCAACTGGGTGGTCGTGCATCTTGAGAAAAGTAGTCGACGGAGAATCCATCAGGAATTAATGAAGTAAACTACCTTGGAGTTGACCGAGCTATCGGCCTTCGAGAAGGATCACAATAAAGAGCTTCAATCCAGATAAGTGAATTTCAAAAATCTAAGGGTTAAAATCTAAAGGGTTAGAGTTTCATATTGCTTCCAGAGTTAAGTTATAAAATTGTATATTTCATCAAGTGTTAAAGATAGAATAAAAGAAGCCATTTTTACGATCATGTCTAGATCATGTCTGCTTCTTTCTCGAACCCTCTCAAACCCTCTACCTTTGGGCCGAGGAAACGTCACTGAAATTTTATTCCAAAATTAAGTATTCATTATTTTAACTGTCCACTACATTTAGATAAACTCATAAATCTTTTTCTGAAATATATAGATGTAGTGATATTTGTTATTTGTGTGATTTGGAAAGTAAAAAAAATACTATTGATTGTAAGATTAAGCATATCTCAGAATTATTTTAGGAACATATATTTTTTAAAAAATAGTACTAATTAATAATGAGCTTTCAATTTTTTCAAATTAGGAAGGATTGAAGATTGCAAACATTTACATGAAAATAACTTTGATGGGATTTCACACTTTATGAGACGTAAATTGTTATTATTGTTTATGACATTAACACTAGATTGCCCAAATAAGTCATTCTGACTGCTTTTTAATTTCAATTAGAAAAACAATTACATATATAATATACAATCTCTTAGAATTTTTTAGAATACATTTTTTTTCCAAGTGAAGTAATTTATTTATTGGTAATATTTACTAATAACTTGTTATAGGACTCTAAATAATATACAACATTTTAAAAGCTAATTTTTAAAAACAAATTTCTGTACACATTAATCTTTTTTTCACAATGCAGTCATTTTGAATGCTTTTGGGCAATATATGTATATACTTTCAGCCTAAAAAAATAGTTTAAAATAGTGTTAAATAGTTTTCGCGCTAAATAGGAACAAAAAATTTATACCGAAAGTCGATGAAGTATTTAATTTGAGCTAAGGAAAGAACAAAATATTATATCGAGAATAGATTAATGTTAGAATTTTTTCTCGTGTTTTAACACGTTCATTTAAGGCTCCACACTTTTTTTAATCCATCCGATAATGTATTAGTTAAAATAATAGTAACATGGTAAAATCAATATTTTGCTTTGTTTCTGAATACATTCATTGATATATAATAGTTATAAAGTTAATTGTTTTGCAAATACTTGACCTAATTTTTATTTTTGGCGAAGACAAGTCATATTATCATAAAGATAAAATACATTTTTTAGCATTAAAGTAGAGTTTTATATTCAAAGATATAAAGTATTATTTCTTAGAGGGATACAGCAACTTATTTCAACAATCATAACAATTTATTTCTGTTTGTTTGTATGTGCGGCAAGAAAGTTAATGAATTACCTTTGCACTTAAGAGCGTTATTTTAAGTCGTTATTTCTTAATGTCTCATCTTCATCCTACAACAGAATTTGCAAAAAAAAAAACGCAAGATTGTTCGGCAATGCAAATAATCAAAGGCGTTAGAAATAACAACCGTCATTTTCAGAAATCCATTTCCCCCTATTTCTATTGGCTTGATGAATAATTTCTCCATAGTATTAAATTAAATGGATTCGTTATAGATTGCTTTTAACGTTGTTGATATGCTTAAAATATCTGAGTTACGAAAGTACTCTTGCGATATTACTTGTAGTAAGCTTCTCCGGAAACTTATAAAATAAATATTTAAGTTTTGTTACGCTTTCCTTGGAATTTAATGTTGACAAAGCAAAGCTTTCTGGATGTTCAGATATTGATAAATTATTCAAGCGTGGAAACTGATTCAATAAAATGTATAAAATGTCCCTGGTTAAGCGGATTTAAAAATTATTTATTTCATTTTTAATGGTTATTGCTGTTTTTATTTATTCAAATGAGTTTTATCAGCAAATAGACTGCTGCAATGCAGTTTAATTGGTATACTATATAGGCAGAAAACTACTTTTTTCGACCCATCAATTTAACGAAAGAAAAATTCTATAATGTTCTTCATCTTGTTGTGGGGTTTTCATAGCGATTTCTATTAATGTCCTCTTGGGGTTTCTTTGGTGCCGAAATGGCAATTCTTTCCAACCAACTCAAGAAGAAGAACGCGGTTATGTAAATTGGGAATTCTATATATATTGGAAGTTATCAGTAAAGCGGAGTCCATGTCCGGGTCTATGTCTATGCGCAGATGGGATTGCTGAGTGGGAAGTGAAGTTGCTAAGTATAGAGAGTTAGCTATAAAGTGATCTGAGATAAAGTTAGAAGAATTCTAACTCCATGAAATAGCCTAGCCGTGGCGGTACTGACGAACCAAAGGTGGGTTCGAGATCAATAGGAACACTATCGAATTAAAGCCACATCAGAACAGATAAAGAACGTAGCTGATTACCTAGAATATAGCGGTAAGCTATTTTATATAAGCTATAAGGAACGGGCGTATATTAGTGATAGAGGAATTAATCTATAAAGTTAGCCTCAATGGTCAAGTACGCGACTATTTGGTAATGCGTGTTGAGTCTTCTCATTCTAGATCAACTTAATTATTATTGTTGTGTATTGTGTTTAAGCTAATACCTTAATAAACAGGTTTTAAAATGAATGATTTAAGTGGTTCTTCGTTCTTCCCCACTGAAACAGTTTGCGTAGATAATATAGAACTGAGGTTCCCAAGGGCGGAGGCTTCACAATATTAAGTCACTTTTTATATATTTATTAATACATTTTTAATAAATTAATTGATTAAAACTACATAGAATTAATGATGCTTTTAATCGTACAATAAAAAAATTAAAATTATTTCTTGTTATCAAGACTTTACAAAGATGCGGCATGTTATAGTTTGTTAAATAATTTAAGACGAATTTATTTGAAAAATTAACTATTGAAAAATCGATGATAACAATTTCGTTTGCGAACCAAAAACACTGAAGATGAATAATAATTGTTTTGTAAGGTGTTTCTTTAAATTAAGTTTCTTCAGCAAAGGATGATCAAATTAGGAAACAATATTTCAATATTATAGTATATGATTTGTTTAATTTAGAAACACATCAGGAAGTATATTTTAATTATGAGAAGAAATAAATATTAATTACTTGTTGTAAAAATATTCTTATAATCCAACAGAAAATTTTAACGAACATTAAAATCTATTATTTTCATGTATTCATTCAAATTTCTTCTCTACATAGAAACTTAAAAAATCACCACAGAATTATGAATAAAAAATACAATTTTAAAGAAATAAAAATGATTTAAAATTTTATTGCTATAGTTATCTTATTTTTTCATAGTTAGTTAAGAATAGTAAATAATTTAACTTTCATTGTTTTTCAATCTGTTTTAAAATCCAACAAAATTTTTCAAAATATACTAACCTGTTTTGGGGGTAAATCTATTCATTATTAAAAATTACTTAATAAATTTAAATAATTCTTAAGCAATATTAAGCATTTTTTAAATGCTTCTAAAAATTATAGAGACATCCTTTTAAGAATTTTGTAATGACACGGAAAATATTTTACTGATAGCTTTATGTGAGTGGTAAACTTCAAATGTTTAACGAATACATTCAAAAGTGATCCTATTCATAAGAACTGAATTTATGAAAGTAAATTAAGGAAAATGGAATAAAAATATTATATATACCAAACTTTAAAGAGTTTATGTGCAAATAAATTGTACTGAAAAGATTTTCATTTTGGAAACAAAATATTTTAATTCTGTAATACATTTCTATAGTTAAAAAGGTTCCTGCAATAAGTGAATTTCTTTGTTTCCACCAAACAATTTTTAAACTTTAAGAATAAAGCATATTTAGTTCAAATTATAATACTTTTGATAAAAATATTACGTAGAAATATTTTTATTTCTGTTTCCTGCAATGCTTTCTAGAACAGTGATATTACCTATCGAACAGCAAATTCATACATTTAAGTGAATAGTTAACAACAACAAAAAGAGAAATACGCAATTTGATGTATGTGAGCAATGATTATATTTTATAGAAGTAGATCAAAAGAATTTTTAACAATAGGAATGCTTTGAACAATTTAAAGAATTCGACATTTCTTTTTAGAGATGAAGAAAAACAGAGTTAAGTTGTCGAAATAGTTTTTAGAAACATTTTTATAGTTTGAACAATTTGTTAGCTGTCCGAAACACCAAGAAAAAGCTTTAAGATATGTGACTACCCAAAATTCGCCGTTTTAGTGAAAATTTTCTAAATTTTTTTTGCTTTTATTTTATAGCCCATACATTAAAGATTTCAAAAACACTCCATTTTTGTTTCTACGATATTTAGAAGCAAAGTTATAGGCTAATTAGTAAAACGGAAATGGAGTTTACAAACCTACTCAAAATATTTTTAAGATATTGAATTGAAATTTCCAGAACATGTTTTATTTAGTTCTATCTGTGTTATGAATCAAAATCTAATCGCTATGTATTCTTTTATGTATTTTATTGCTTTTTTTATGAAAAAAAACAATAATTTTGTAAAAAATTATGTTTTGCATAAAATGTAGCATATTTAAAATTCTTTCAAAAGTATTACAAATCTTAACTCCTAACACATATAAAGATATTATTCACGTACTGTATAAATATTATTTGAGTACTTTGATTAGAGTTTTGTGTAACTGCAATTTTTCGTCAAAATTTCACTGAAAACGACAATTGTAATAGTCTATAAAACTCTCCAGAAAACAACAAAAGGTTAAAAAGAATTAGTTAAACATGAAGCTAAGGAGATCTTGAACTGTAAATAAGGTTAGTGTAAAAATGTACAATTGATAGAAATTTTTTTATACTGTATTAAAATCTTTAAATGCATTTTCTGAGAAACTATGTTTTTCAATTTTTGTTTCACGGTCAAGTTCACTACAAGATTTCTATTTAAGATTTTGAATTGAAATTTTCAGAAAATGTTTTATTTAATTTTATCTCCAGTATAGACTATAATCTTACCTCTGTGTTTATATTTATGTATTTTATTGCACTTTTTGTGAGAAAATAACATTATTTTTTTATAAAAAATTGAGTTCTTGCATAAAAAATGACATACTTCAAAAATTTTCAAAAGTATTACAAATCTTATTGCTCCAAGCACAGATAATAATGTTATTTATATAATGTATAAATATTATTCGAATATATAATTAGAAGTTTTAATACCAAGTTTACCGTAACTCCAATTTTTCATTAAAGTTTCACACAAAATTTCCAATATATCCAAAATTATTTTTAATTTTGTGGAAATTTTACTTGAATTCCTAGTTTTATACCCCATTTCAAATAAAAAAATATGTTTATTTAGCTGAAAATTTATATATTTCAAAAAAGTGCTCCGAAAGCAGTCACATACATTAAGGAATTGTTAACTCCATTTTTGATTTTTTTTTATAATAAAAAGATTTCTTTATTTGCTTAAAGGATATTTATTAAAATATTTCCAAGTCTGATTTTCAATTAGTATAACTACTAGATACTAATAAATTAAGTACAAAAAGTGATTTTTTAGATACTTTGTTGAATATTAAAAAAGTGCCATACGTGTTATAAGAACTTTCCAAGCCAAGTAAGAGAACTAATAAGAAATATAAATTTATATATAAATAAAATATACATTCAGGATTCAAAGATAATATAAGAAATTTAACTAAATTCCAAATTTGGAGCATTAGTGCAAGAATTTTATATTGGAACTTCCCACACAAAGTAAAATGAACCATAAAAGTTTTTTGTCGCATTAAACATTATAGTTCTTATAATTTAAAAAAAAAAATAGTAAACATTAATCAAAAAATGAAACACCCTAGATATATTAAATTGAAATCATGTTTTTTGTAAGGAATCAAACAAATTGAAATAAATCTCAAAGAGGAAAGCTTTTGCAACAAAAAAATTATAATTAAGAATTGAACAAAAAATTTATAATTAAGAATTAAAATTAATTAAACAAAATTAATTTTTATCCTTCAGAACTTATTTAGTGTTCATTTTCATAGAATGTATCTTTATTGCATCAGATACGGTAAAAAAAAGTGAATTTTGTTACTTTATATAGGTATAAAGATTTCTTTATTAAAAATAGCCAAATCAATTTTAAAACATTTTAAGTAAAATAATATAAATCCAAAACAATTTTTAGTAAACTGTGTTATTGGAATACGTTATAATATCCTGCTATAATATTTTCCTGCGACTATTTTTTTTCATTTCTATCACAAAAAAATAATTTTTTTCCTGGAATAAGTTTTCGTAGAAACCCTCTGAATCTGAATTCATATTTTAGCACTTAAATTTCAAACATTTAACTAGAGTTAGTTTAATTATGCATTTAAACTTTGATTGAATACACATACAATCTTAAATGAAATAAGCAGATAGTATTACATACAATTTTTGAGCTTAAATTAAATCTATTCAAAACTGAGAAAAAGCAATATAATTCTAGAATTATATTGCTTGGGAATTGGGAAATGTATTCTAGAAAACATTTCCCAGTTCCACACATTTTGTGTTTTCTGAAAAGTTGGTTAAAATAGGGGTTTTGCCCATTTTCTAAAACTACAGTAAAGATATTTGTTTTTTAATGCTTTTAAACTAAAGTACATTAGCATACATTTAAAAAGTTTCCACAAGAATTTCACTGAAATATTATTAAATCCCATGATTGTGGACATTTATAGATATTTGCTTTGCATTACTTAATAACTATATATATATATATATATATATTCATTTTCTTAAAAGAAATCTTTGAAAACATTTTAACATCTTACGATTTACTTAGTATTGCTAGCAACCTTTTAAAAGAAAACATTCCATTTCGGAATGACGTAGCCTTTCTGTGGAAAAGCAGTCCTTGATTTCTTCATTTCGCGCTGCTCGGTTACGACGAAGAATGTTGTGGAATCTAGATTAGCTCATTAGATTTAGTACTCTCGTATGTGATGTATCATAGTCTAAGATTGTGAAAAAAAATGAAAATTTGTTTTGCATTTCATAACATTTCGCTTCATTTTCACTCTTCGAAAGCTTTTAAAAAAGAAAAAAAATTTCTTGTCTATTAATGTTATTAACCACTTAAAAGAGTACGTTCCATTTAGAAATGAAATGGCCAATCTGCGGAAAAGCTCTGTTCAGATCAATGAATTCTGTATTTTGCGCAGCTCTGCTACGATTCAGAATGTTATGGAATCCAGGTAGACCCATCAATTTTAGATACCATAAACATGAAGATTTGTTATAAATTAAACTCAAATTTTTACGTTGAGTATTGAATTCTACATTTGAAAAATATTCTATAAAATTATGATACATTATTACAGAGTTTGGAACTTTTAATTTCTTTTTTTTTAAATTTAGCGTACAATTAATGTGATTTGTTATATGAAAATATTAAAGCATTAAATTTTATAAAAGAAATAAGTCCAAATATAGTTTCCAAATTACGAATCCAAAATAACAGCTTATAAGGTTTTTGAATTGCATAGAATTTTTAGTACTTGCATTGTTTCTTGATTCAATATTTTTCATTCGTTTTTATGTTCCCTTTACTTATGACTAATTTACTTATTATTTCCTGAAAAAATGTGTATTAAAATAAATTAATTTTGATATAAATAAAGTAACTTTACGATATAGGGGGTTCTGAAATTCAGCGTCAAGTGGGCATGAGGTGAAAGGGGTAGACATACCTTTTCTTGTAAAAAAAAAAAAAAAACTCCATATCACTAGGTTAAGTGATGATTATTATATTTTTTAAAAAGAGTGGAAAATTGACACCCTCCACCTCATCATAAGATCCTGTGACTTCAAACTTCACAATTTCACAGTTATTTTTTCACTAACGCGATCTTATGTAGTCGTGCTACTGACTACGATCACAAGTGGAGTAAAAACTTTGCTGGTTCAGTTAAAAATAACGTAGTTTCTTTTTGAGAAAAAGATCTCACCTAATTTTGACTCTACATAAAAAGGAAAAATATTGCATAAAATCCAAGGCAAGGTTCTATTTTCATCTCGATATTTTGTTAATTTTTAATTTTAATGTGGGAGATTTTATTAAAAGGGCGCTTTTTTGTTTGATTTTTTGTTTTTTGTTTCTTTGGTGCAGTAGATGCAACGTAGAGGGAAAGATAAACTGTTAAACGTGGAGGAGCAATATCAAATACAGAAATAGATGGCTGAGGTTCAGTTAATAGAGCGATATATTTGGAAAATATGGAAGGCAGAAGGCATGTTTGAATTGATAAGGAAGATATAATGGTGGAAGGTAGACTATTTGATATGGAAATATTAGTGTCAAGTATGGGAATAGATGGCTTAGATATACAGCTGATAGGGATAGCAAGAGCTGTTACCGGGTTAACACAGCTCTTGAAATTGTTATTGAGGAAGATAAGAATGCAATCCGATCAGTAACAGATGATAATCATTTCAGATGTTTCAAAGGCGGGTGGATTAGTTTTGTATAATTTTGATACGTTTGGGTGGAAGAGGAAATAATCGACGAACTTTTATGATATCTGTGGAACTATGACTTTTTGATTGTCTAAATAGAGTGTTTTTTTCGAATAATTTTTGAATCTGCTTTTCTATTTCCATTTTGGTACATAATTTGAAATTAGAGGAATATGATTGTAAACAACTAACACACTTTGGTTTTAGGTTGCGCGCGTTGGAAGGATGCTCAACAGACAAATTTTAAAACATGTTATTTGGCATCGGCAAGAAATTTACGAATTTTGAACATTTGAGGCTTGAACCAATGCTGAAGATTTGAAGCATATAAACATATTTTGCAGTTTAAATACCCAGATTTAATTGTAGGTGTTAAATTAGTACAATTGAAGTTTAAAATGAAATTTTTAGAAGGTATATAATCGTTACATCTCTTTTTATAGTAATTTTTGTTACACGATTTGCACTTTGATCAGAAAACTTTTCTACGATTTTCTTTTTACTTTCAAAGGTTCAAAGTGGGTTGAGTTACGGAAGGATACCACATCAGGAATTGAGTTATTTATGTAGATTCACAACATGGAAATCTAGAAATTTTTGTCTAAAGCCTATTTTGAGTAAGCTGGATATTTCACGTCAACAAAATATCACCTAACCGGAACATTTTTACAAACGTTGACTCACCAGAGTAGCAACAAGACATCTTACGTTTGGATAAAGACATTACAAAATATTTTCAGTACGCTATAATTTAGTTAATATTTTTCAAGACAGTGGTAAATTAAACTTTTATATAAGAGCGAACTGATGGATTGTTTATTAACCTCGCATTTTGAAACTATACGAGTGTAGTTCTGTCACAAAAGAGATGAATTCATATGAAAGACAAGGTATTGATTCTTATGTGCCTTCACCAATCGTGGAGTTTAGTACAAGTGTTAATCTTCCGGTCAACTTGCAACAAGCAATCTTGCGAGGCTCCCTTAGAATAGCAATTGTATGGTGGTCAGATTGACTTATTGATTATTAGTTAGAAAATGTTATTTGGATATTGCCACGAGACTAGATTGACACAGATTCTCGATGGATTTAAAGGATTGCATCAGGAATCTACATCCTATTCGACCGAAAAGTAAAGTTTCATTATTTATCTCTTTGCTATAAAGTATGTTTCCCATTATAATTTAAATAATAGGTAACTACGTAGTATCGTTGTGTATTTATGTGTGCACTTTTTGGTAATGGCTTCTCGCCTATTCACATGTTAGTTCGAGTCTGAATGTGGCGAGTCCTGAATCCTCAGAGTGAGTTAGGCGAATTTTGGGAATTGCGTCATTAACTGACAATTATCTTGCTCGGCCCTTATAAAGAGATCACCAAAGATGTAATATGACAACATCAGGGTGAGGATCCACCAGATACACCAAGATTCTCTTAGCCCGGGAGCAGGTGTGCACTCGACAGTAACGTTAATGGTCGAGTGGGGTGACCGAGTCACCCCACTTTATGTTTTTATTGTACACGATAAAAAATCGTAATTCCAGTGAATAATTTAATTAAAAGAAAGTATACTTTTACCTACTTTTAAGGACTTTTCAATTTTTGTTCGTTAATTTGAGAAAAAAATACCAATCAAACAGAAACAAGAAGTTTCAAATGTGCGTGACTTTAATAAAGGACACAAATCACAGACACTTTTCACTAACATTACAGGAATGTTATTTTCAGGCAAAACTGTCATATTTTGTTCAAGTTGTTGTAGTTTTATTGTACTTAAATGATCGACAAATAGCATGTTGAACTTTTTTCCCGCTTGTGTCTGTTTAAAAGGGCGCAGTGTGTCCTGTGGAACACTTGTAGCTTCATATTTTTCTTGGTGGAGTTCTTTTAGTAGTATTTGAAAATTTTCCTTTCAACTCAAACGTTTCATATTCATCGCTTTTCTCAAATTTTCTTCGGCTATTATGATTAAATACTCACTATTTCACCAGGTTCTTCTCTTGCTTGATCAGTTTCAATTTCCTTCAATAAAGATAACAAATGCTGATTTCTTTTTTTTAATATTCTACTCATTTACATTTATAAACCATAATAAGTCATACAACACAGTAATTCAAAACAGTTGTTCATGTGGGAAAAAATGTAGCCTGTTCATAGAAAATATTTGGGAACAAAAGTGGTCATGCGAGGAACTCAGTCAGAACACAAGTACCTTAAAATTATATAAAAAAACGTTTACCACATGTATAAAAGAGGGAAATATGTGACAAATACATTTTAGTTCCCATGAAGACTGTCATATAGGATGATATTGTCAAGGACATTGGTAACAAATAAACAGTTTCCCCAGAATTAAAGATTTCGTGAGCCTGGGGTGACTCTGTGCTCCACCTGCCCGCTCCCGGGTTAAATGCTCTACAGAAGAATCCTCTTGGGAGGGGAACTCCGACACATCCAGCAGAGATTTCTCACCCACTGATTGACCGAAGAAGGCCGTTATGCAATCTACGGGTCAAAGAGAATGCGAAAGGTATCCCAGAGCTCCATTACTAAACGCCACACACGGAAAAATTTGAGGGTGAGTGACAATAGTGTTCATAAAAAAATAATTAAATGAAACAATAAAACAAAAATAAACTGTTGCAAAATAAAATAATAAACTAAAGAACACCCGAGTTTTAGTGTTATGAAAAAAAATAACAATTTATTTATAAATTATATGTAATTAGTTAATTTACCCCTGTGATTATCTGATATAAATTTAAGAAGAAATAATGTATAAATAAAGAATGTAATGACATGAAGGAAGTACGGAAATTAAAAATGTATCCCGGGGATACGTCACTCGTGTTTACCGAAGACAGAAAAAACTGATAGTAAAAAAAATATCATTGGGTATCTCGATTTTGTGAAGCTTCTACTTACCTTAAGAAGGTAAGCTTTTGAGAAGAAAAATTTCAAAACAATTGTATATTTATAATGTTACGTTACTAAAATAGCTCTTTTTTTGTCAAAAAAAGATTATTTTGAAAATCTGATGTGATTTTTTGTCAGATTCAAGTTTTTTCTTTAATAAAGTAATCAAACTCTTGCTTTAGCGTTTGTATTGAAATTAATTAAATTTATAGTTAGTTAAATTTTCCTTTTTTACAAATGGGCAGCATCTTAGTACACACGCTTTGCAGACACGGCAAGTCTCCCAAATGTGAAAGCCATGTCAGTGGTGGCACCATCTTGTGGCGGCTCTTGCTGTAGTTGACGCTAGAATAAATAGTATTTCAAGCTCTCGTCGAATGCTAAATATTGTCATGATTTTAATTTTTTAATTTTATAACTTTTTGTCAAACACTATTTCTAATATAATTTATAAAGTCACCATATTTTTAATTAGATACTTTTACAATTTAAGTTAAATATTTTTAAATATTCAAACATTGTTTAAATAAATGAGGGTTAAAAATGCAAATTTCCTAACTGATCCATAAGCCATTAATAGTTAAAATATTCATTTGTACAAAACTACAATCGAAATTTGTAGAAATTAAAACATATGTATAATGAGTAATTATTCTCAGAAGATTTCTAATACATATCATAGTTAAGAGTTTTTATAAACTATTTTATGCTGCTATCTTCTTGCAATCATGAAATATTTATATCATCTATTTTAATAACCACTTTTGATTATAAATTTTATCATTTTGATGGATGACACAGTAAAAAGAAAATGATTCAAGAATTAATTAGATTTAATTTTAGAAAAGAGTCTGCTTACGAATAAAAATTTGCTTCAGAGAATTTTGTCACTACTTGTTAATTTCTGTAATGAAAATTTGGCATCATATTTAAAAAAAAATCTCGTTAAGAACTAGGTAAGATTAGTTATGTTTTTCACAGCTATTTTTAGATAATTGAAAATAATTAAATATGTATATCCGAAAGGGATTTTTCAACTGAAAAGCTTACATATATTTTTTCCTTTTCTTTTTAAAACACACTATAATTATCAGTTTGCATTAAGGAACTCTAGAATTATGAAATAACGCGAAAACTGAATTTTTTTCCAGGCCATACGATTAAATTAGATGGTATGAACAAACTATTATTTAAAAACTCGAATGCAAATGATGTTAAAAATAAACAAGTTTACTATTGGTTAGTTCAAAACACTAATGAAAATCTGAAATTTATTTAAATATATTCTTAGCTAATTATAGCAAGGAAAGTTTTCATTTATTTTATGTTTCTAGCAAAATTAGTTATTTTAATTAAGAAACTTAATGAAAGTTTCTTAAGTTATCGACTTACATTTAATTTAAAGTATGCTAATTAAAATAATAACAGAGATAGATCAATAATATTTACAAAACCATTTCTTTTTTAGAAGATCCCTTTTTGTAACTGAAGCAGCTGAAGTTTTTTTCTTTTTGAGTCTTCAAAGCATTCACATAGAGTGTGGTATTTTTTTGTTCCTTACTAATATCTTTTCCTTTAAAGTTTCTATGAAAAACATTCTTTTTTCTCCAAATTTTTCTTACTCAGCCTCAATTACACATAGATACGTGCTTCAAAAGACTCCCCAAGAAAATGTTAAGAAAAAAAATTTTGGTAAAAAGTTGAAGAAAACAGTTTAGACCACAATTTTCTCCGTAGTAATTTACCTCAAGAAAACACGAAGGGCTATCTATTTATCTTTCAGCATTTAGTTACAGTGTTTATGCCTTCCATTGAAGAGTTGGATTTTTTTTCTTTATTTTTGTTATAAAGCAATTACTTTCGAGTATTTTTTTGTTTACATGTAAGAATCACACACGAATAAACAATTTTTTTGTCACCTGCTAAGAAATCTCTTCGATAATGTTACGCTTTGGTAATTTGAATTGTTTTAAAAAAACGATTGTCAAATTAAGTTTTAGATTTCTTTGATATATTAACGATGAGATATAGGTATATATATATATTATTTCTAATGGGATGCGGATTGGTGTTTTACCATTGCAGACCTAGTACATTCCCGGAAGCTGGTATCTCTTTTTTAGTGTGGCGCCATACAGGTGGATATCAATCGCCGTAGGTAATTTTGACACCCAGTTTCCTCCCTAGAGGGTGGCACTTGAGCTCTGACGATGCGAATCTGTACTGGGATTTAATTTTGCCGAGAGCATCCAAGCAAAGCATACACTCAAGGGATTTTTTACATGCCGTATAACCATACGACATGGCCACTGTCGATTTTCTGCATCATGAAAACCCACCAACTTGGGCCTATGGTTATAACTAAGTATTCATTGGAATTGAAAGGAATAATTTTCAAATAGCTCAGGAATGAATAATATTTTTAAATTAAAACAATAATTTAATGGTATATCTCTGCTGAAATGTATCTTTTTACGTTTTGTCGGTTGTGATAATCATTAACGCTGCTTTTGAAATACTGATTATTTTTTTTCTAAAAAATTAAAATAATTCAATAAAGAAATATAATCAGTCTTTATATTAACATAATTTATCAATAAATACTATTTTATCAAGACATGTGCATTTGTTTTATGTTAGTTCAGAGCATTGTAATTGTATTGGTTTCGAGAAAACAGAAATGTGTGGAGAATATAAAGTTACCTCAGGTTTTATGGTTATTGCTATCTTTTGCTTTCTTATCCTTCATTCCATTTTCAGAAGAAAGAATATAAAGAGGAAAAATATACTGTAAAATTTACAAGCTTTATAGGCAACAAAAGATTTTTTTATGTTCAATAAAATTCTTTTGAAAGATGGAATTTGAAAGAGAAATGATTTAGTAATATAATATCAGAAAACAAAGCAAAAATAATAAACAAGATTTTAAGTGGATATGTTGAAAGTAGTAAAAAACTTGAAAGGAGAAACGATGCTTTTCTAATTAATATTTCTAAAAATAGCAGTTTCTCGACAATAGGACTTCTTTATATACTGTTCATTTTTATTATTTCTTTTTCATGTAATATTTCGTATTATAATAAATCAGCATACATTTTTTTTTGCAAGATGAATAATTTAAATGTAAAAACTTTATCACTTGCGTTTCAGGTTACGATATAAAATAAATTAAGCACTAGTAAATATGCAAGCGAATATCACAGATGAAATATTGATAAAAATTTACAGAAGAATTTTGAACAAAAAAATAATATCTTATTTTTAAAATCATCAGTTATATTTAAAAGAAAATGTAAGGAGAATATTCAGAGACTGTCAAAACATCTCAGGACTTTGAAATTGTTTTCTAATGTTTAAAACATTCGATCTGATAACCGTAAGTGTGTATTGCGCATTTTTATGGTGGAAGAGACTTTCGTAAATTTTACAGGAGTATTTATTTTCAATTCATCTTCCAGTATTTTCCAAAGTCCACCAAACGTGTTATTTTGTTCATGGAGAGTTCTTCTTGACACATCAAAGAAGCAATTTTTCATAAATGAAAAGTGTTTTTCAACGGGATTCTACAAAAATATGCTGAAATGGTATGCAATATATTTTATATTTATGTAAGTTTTTACTTTTACCATGAATGCAATGGTAGTGTTTTTGAAATACTCTTAATTGCTTTCTATTGATGCAGAGTTTTCCTTTTTTTTGAAATTCATTTGGCTGTGTGAAAACAGAATTCATTTTTATTAAACATTGACGTAAAACGTTCTCCCAATAGAATATGATGAGTTGATTTTAATCTTGTTTTTAATTCTTGTCTTATTTTTATTATTCTATTGTAAGAGAAATCTCCGATGACCATAAAATTCTTACTGAAACTTTCTTTGCCTTCCCGAAAATAGATTTTGATATCTTTTCCATAACATTTTCGTAACAAATGGTTCTTTTTTCGTTGTCATCAATTAAGTAAATACTTAACACATGAGAGGTAGCAATGTGATTTCTTTTTTCTCTTGGTAAATGGTATATGGCAATATGATATGTTTTGTTCTGTGCAATATGAGCCCAGTGACGAGGGGTAGCATACCACGCTTCCACACCACAAGCCTGGGGTTCTATTCCAGGGCCGAGCAAGTTCGACTCAGCCTTCATCCCTTTAATGGGTCGATAATTGAGTACCAAGCTTTCTTGAGGGCTAAACACTAGGGGTTTCGCGTTAGACTGACCATCTGACCAGAACATCTGCTCATACACCTCAGCGTCCAAGGTCATGAATATTGCAATGAGCACAGTCAGCCTTGGTCCTCATGGGGTATTGCCCCACTGAGTTTAATTTAGTTTATGAGCAACATGGACCCGTAAAAAAGCAGAATCCTTCCTTTTTTATTTTTAATAAGCAAAGTAAGATTTATAAGATAAGTATTTTAAGTACAGATTTTATTGTTTTCTTTTTTATTGGTACACAAAAATGCTTGAAATTAAATCCAGAGTCAGCAGAAATTTTCTGGTTATTAATCTAAGAGTGATAACTTTATTTAAAAACATTCGAGAAATAGTACTTACATTTTAAAGAGATTTATTTGAGTATTTCATTTTTAATAATGTTACTTAATTTGCATTTAGTAATTTTCTCTACCATACGTATTTTACAATTTTTTTTTAATTAAGAGTTCCAAATAAGAGTACTTCTGGGAAATTGTAAACACCACCTCGTTTCCATCGATTCATGTCTTGTTTACATACGTCACTTTAAAAGAATAAATATGAAAATATCAAACGGTAATTTAAATTTCAAATAACCTCAAAGTAATTTTTCCCAAACATTGTTTATCGAAATCTTTAGAAAAATGTTTAAGCACTCTATAAAAGGCCCTCCATTTTTTATAAGCTGTTATTTTGGTATATTAGTCTTGAAATAAGGTATTTTATTATAATTTATTGGTAACATACAATAAATACAATAACAGTTCTTAATATAATAATAATATATATATATATTCACAATAGTCAACTGATTAATAATATTCAAATAATGAAAATCGATTAACACATTTAATTATAGCATGCTAAGTTTCCAACAAAATTTTGCAGTGAAATAAATGGAAAATGAAGGGTATACATCATTAATTTGTTGATTAAATGAAAAAATGTTTATTTAGTTCACTTGCTATAATTTTTTAATTATCGAAATATGAATAACTTTTCAAAATGTTTCGAAGAAAATTAATTACAAGTCTATGACTATTGATTAGAAACACAAAACTATTTTGGGAATATTTAAATACATTTTTGAAGCGATTTAATTATAGATTTCATTCATTATAATATCCATAATTTTTAAAAGGGAATCAATGGTAACTTAAGTTATTGAAGATATTAATTATATATAATTAATTCTTTTATTAAATCTATTCCTAGAATAAACATTTATAAATTTACTATTTTTTGATAATTTTAAAAGGGAATAAACAACAAATACACATGCTCAGAAAAATAATTTAAAAAAAGGCTGAAGGCTGGTTTTTCCAGGGTTTATGTCTGTGTTGGAATTTATCTATTTATCTATCTAAGCCCATTTAAACATTCTTATATATATATAATTATATATATTTATATTTACGATGAATAACATATGAATCAGATTAAAAATATATATTGAACAGTAGTAGAAATTAATGATGTTTCCATAATAATATTCGTTCATTTTGAATATAATTATGGATACACACCATTCTTTTATGGTAGTGTTGGCTCTTCTACTCTATTAAATAACTAATAATATTCAATCTATATTACGGTTAATTGAGTAATAATATTCAAATAATGAACTTATTAGCACATTACTATAATTGCAGTTGTAGTGTATTGCACATTTTCAGTTAACCTTTGGGAAAACCTATTTCGTTTGCTTAATTTGAGAATCTCATCTTGTTAATGAGGGAGTGAATATTAACATCGCACTATTCAGCTACACTAAGGCTTTCATCATCTTGTAAAGTAACCATTGTATGCAGATTAGAATTGTTGTTTAAAGAGAGATGAAGCAAGAAAGTGGAGGATAAGATTGTAATTGTTAGGAGATGAGATTAGGTGTTGTGTGTTTTGGATTGCAATCTGCAAATTAGATTGAAACTCGCAAATATGCATACAAGTGGCCTGGTGCTCGGACTTATTCTGGAGTTTAAACCTGCAAGTCTGTGCCTCGAAGTAATATTTAAGTGTTAAGTGAATATTTATCATTTTTCTTTAAGGTTCTAGGTTTATTTCGATCTAATTGAATATTTTCCATTGAGATACTGTGATTAAATAAAAGTTGTTAAGATTTACAATGTCTTGATTCTGCGCCACTCAGTATTAATTCGAATTCTGGCTTAACAGTCTAAAATAACTCTTAGGATATTAGGAATGATTTCTATCACGAAATACAACAAGAAATGGAATTCATATAAGTACATTAGAATTTCAACTACTCAATATTCTTTGACTAATGTTTGTGAAATGTTGCAATTAATTCGCAATTTTCCTTAGCAATATACTCTTAAGCAAATTTGCGTTTTTGATTATACTTCGAGGTTTTAAAATTTAATACGCATTTTAGGTCATTCTTTAACCCTTTATCTACCGACGGTACATATAAGTACCACTCACTTTAAAATTACATAGAATAACCATTTTTTGGAATACTCTGACGATACTTAGCAGGAATATTCTTTTAAATCTACCCTTCAAGATATATGGCAGCACGGGTTCTAGGATATTTCATTGAAGAAGGCGAATAGCTTTATAGCAGAAGTTGCGTTGTCAGCTGACATTTTGATCGGATTGCGAAGAAGATTGTCATGTTTGTTCCGAACAAGTGTTAAATGTCAAAGGAAAAGTGTATTATTTTTTGTACTTTAATGAAGACCTTAGAAAACGATTTGACTGTTTATTTTAATTGAACAATGTATATAATTAATTTTACAGTTGAATAACTTTGTGGTACTTTATAAGTACCGACAGCACACTAGAGCTGAAAGTTTTCTAGAAACTAGAGAAAGAAGTTTTTTCCCCGTCCGTGTAGCTTATTGTTTTTTGTTATGTTGTAGTCATAATTGTAGCGTAATAGACTTAAGCTTTTTGTGGCATTTCTTTTTTGCTTAATTTATTTATTTTGATTTTTATTGTTTTATTTTAACGTTTTAAAAAAACTTTGAACTTTGAATTTGAGCTTGTTTTTTTGCCACACAATTAAATGAAATATCTATTCTTATTTCAAAAATTAACAACATTTTAATTTCTTTACGTGCAACTGAGTTTTAACAACAAATTGGAGATTTTCAATGTGCAACTTTTATTACTATTTCGTTTTCGTAGAATGTCTGGAAAAAAGAATCTCAATCTTCAACATGCTTTGGATTTATTACTCAACTTACGATCTGAAATCAGTGATGTAACAACAGATTATTTTTCAGATGTAGAAGTCTCAGCAAATAGTTTGCTGTAGTTTTCGTTAGATTCTTAAAATGACTATTAAGAGAATGAACAAGACTCAAGGTGCAATAGTTCATGTTATAAATACAGCATTTCATACTTTAGGATGCTGTGCTTTAAAAAACATTCAATCGAAACCTTACTCGAAACGCACAACGTGCAATGAATTTTTGTGTGTTAATAAAAAAAAAATGTTTCTTTGAATATCATCAAATTAAGTTTATGTTTAAAAGCTGTTTTTAGGGTATCCGACTACGTTCGGAACCGTGATTTTCAAACGCGCATAAATGGATAATTTTCATGATATTTAGTGTCACTTTGATTCGAATAAATGAATAAATTGTTTTAAGGAAATTTTGACAAAAAACTTTTATTTAAATACAATATTTTGGCAAAAAATTAACTTAGAATAATCTTTATTCCAAATGTTCTCCTTTTGTGAAAAATGGTTCTATTAGAATAATATTTTGCCTGTATATAGCTCAGACCTCTGTTCAGAGGCTCAACTAGAATTTTTGAAACATATAACTTAGAAGTGGGTTTATTCATATTTTACGACAACAGAGGGGGGACAATTTTAAGAAAAAAACGCCAATAATTATTTCAATTGGTGGTAACTCTGAAAATAATGTGAATTTTTCAAAAAATCTAGTTGAGCCTCTGTAGACAGATCTGAGCTATATACAGGCAAAGTATTATTACAATAGAACCATTTTTCACAAAAGGAGAACATTTGGAAAAAAGATTATTCTAAGTTAATTTTTTGCCAAAATATTCTATTTAAATAATTCTTTTTGTTAAAATGTCCTTGAAACAATTTTATGCATAGATTCTAATCTAAGTGACACTAAATATCATGAAAATTATCCACTTATGCGCATTTGAAAATCACGGTTCCGAACGTAGTCGGATACCTTAAATGTAAAAAAGTAAAAAATAAATTTTAAAAATTTAATAATATTTAAAAATAAATATTTTATGCTGTAAAAATATTAGTTTTATACGGTTATTTAGCATTTTTAAGAGTGAAAACAGCATTAAAAAATCATTAGGTCTTTCCGCAGTATGAAAATATTTTAGAACTTTGTGGACTGAAAATTAAATTGGTACTTTAAAGTACCAATTTGATTAATTAGTTCTAACGGATTAAATTTCCCAAAGTAAAGTATTTTATTTATGTATATCCCTTTATTTTAAATGTAGTGGTTCAAAATATATTGCATGAAAACGATTGCAGTAAATCATAATGCGGTATATAAAGGATTGATTTGTAAATTGTAAAACATCTAAAAATGAAAAAAACTCTTCAGCATGTCATAGTACATTGCAATAACTACACTTTTTGGCGTATTATATTCTACTAGTTTATAATTCCTTATTTAACTGTGTGAATGATTAAATGGCTTTCAGTGAGATAAACAATTCATCCCTTACAATGGTTCATCTAACGGAATTAACATAGCTCACTGCTCTAGTACATTGTTAAGGCTCTCAGTTAATCAATAGACCACCAGGGAAATGTGTCTACTATCTGCTAAAGGGATTTCCATGCCTAGTACTAACGTCACTGTTAGTGTACATATCGGACTTTCTTAATCCAATTAAGGGTATAGATCTGCCATGCATAAATAATGAGTTTCTGAATAAGTGAGATTTTATCATTAAATACTGTCCGTATTGGTAAACATAAATTATAAATTCAATAAATCTATAGTTATGCACAAAGTTCTAAGTGCTTTAAAATTAAATTTTTAATAAATATTTGAAGAACATTATCTACAAAGCCTATTTGACATAAATCTTGTAATGTGCTCTCTTTGAGTCTTCATTAATTTTTATAACGTTATTAATCAGTAGTTTCACATGTTGTAACATCTCACTTATCATACATATATTATTCATGAATAAATCAAATACTTACAATGTGTTTTTCAGGACAACATACAATACAGTTCTCTTCTATGTTTCTTCTTTCTGTGTTTTGTGCAATACATTTCTTAGTTAAAACTAATTTTTGGATATTACTGAGAGTTTTCTTACCTACAAAAGAGAAATTTTTAAAATTATTAAATTCGCATTTATTTTTAGCACATAATAGAAAAAAATTATTTCAGTCAAATTAAACAATATTTGAATAATAGAGATTTATTAAATATTTTTTTACTATAAAAGCTTCAAAAATAAACCAAATACCATTAATAAACACATAAAATTAAGTAAATGTAAATGTTATTGTTTCGTGAGTATTTCTAAACTAATTTTAAGCATAAAGTAGGTGTTTTGCTAACAACCGTTTTCTTTTTTCGATGATTGCATCAGTTATCTTTGAAATTTACAGTATGAATCAGAAGGACCTTGTAAGAAGCCTTTTTAATGTGATCGATTTAAATTCACGCTCATTTCTTAACGAAATTCAAATAATAATTCTTTTGTTTTGCATAAGATTTGAATACCATGAACATTTTTAAATCATAAGGATTGAAAAAAAAAATTAGTAAAAATTTTAAAGTTTATCAAATATACAATTAATATTTGTTCTATGGAGGGAAAACAATCTTGGTATTTTTACATTCAATGTCCATATAAAAAAATTTGCCAATTTTTCAAATATTAAATTTATTATTTTTTTCAATAAAAATCAATTTTGTAATAATTGCTACATTCCTTAAAAATCTCCAAAATGCTGAATGTCACCGTTCTTAATCAGCTTCAACATTAAATTTTATGTCCCCATATTAAAAGTTACAACATCAACATATGTACATAAGACAAGCAAAAAGTAACCGCAGTAGTCATGGTCACGAACACAACTCGTTGTTTCTACTGGCACTGTTCTTGTTGAATCATTGATTCGGGACCTGTTGCAACTAAAGATCCGCCATGTTTGCATGGTGTGCCTACTCATGTTAAGCCCTCATCACTTCCCCGTGATTCAAAATTGCAAGCTCCTTCGCATTTTGTATTGTAACATTAATTAAAAATTAATCTATAAACTATTAGCAAACTGCGCTTAATTTCCATTGCTTTAAGGAATTATTTTAAAGAATTTGTTTCCAAATGAGCTGCATTTAGACAAGTTTTAGCAGACACGGTAAATCCCTAATTGTGGGAGCCATTCCATCAGTGGCATCATCTAGTGGTGGTTCTCGCTACTAAATATTTTACGCTTGGATTTATTTAATTCAAGTTTTCATCGGATTCTAAATTTTGCCATAATTTAATTTCGCTGAGAGTACCAGAGCCCAATTGATACTCAAGGGATATTTTACATGACATATAATCACATGACAAATGTGCCTACAATTTTTGCATCCATAAAATCTACCGATTCCAATAGGAATTTACATCGTAAACGGCCCGCTTATGGCACGCTGCATCTAAGCCACATATTCGATTTTCTTAAGAATTAAAGATTTTATATTTTTAATTTTCTCTTCAAGGCAATTAAAAATTATGAGTCTGCAATTAATTAGTTCTAACGGAGTCTATTAATGAGTCTGCAATTAGAGCCTTTAACTAAACAGACGAATAAAATTACGCGAAATAAGATATATAATTTCTTTCTTTTTACAATTAAGTTATTTATTCAACTTAAAGATAATTCGTTTCATCAATTCGAGTGCAAACATATTTTCTTATTTTATTTTCGTCAATTCAAAGGAAATTTAGTTCAGTTCAGAGGTCACAAAAATACCTTATTTTCTTATTTTATTTTCGTCAATTCAAAGGAAATTTAGTTCAGTTCAGAGGTCACAAAAATACCTCATCACTTTAAAAATAATTTATTGCATCAGTTCAGAGGTAACCTATCTCATTAATATGAAAAAAATATTATACGATATCTTTGTATTTCAGTACTCAAAGCATAAAAATACGAACTACCAAAATATACACCATGCTAACAAGTACCCAGAAATGTAATGCAACTATGCATTCCATTAAATATGTGACGTATTTATTCTGTATATATATATATATATACTTATTACTTATTCTCTAAGTATAGTTACATTATTTTGAGAACGAGTTTTATTTTTACCAGTAATAATTTATGGTCGTTATACTTGAGCCGCTTGCGGCCCCCAATCCCATATTTGGCGGTGAATTTGATATTGAACGACGTTTTCGTTATCATACTTGATATGATGGTTCCTGATTGGTTGAGCCAATCGTTGGGTTAATTCTCATGGATTGTAGCAAAAGTTCAAAAGAGCAGCCTTTCAGCTCTCCTTGTACTTGAAGGAGAGCTGAAAGGCTGCTCTCTTTTTGGTTTATGGCAAGTGATAACACCAGTAATGATTTGAAATAGGTTCTCTAATTAGTCTCTTTTATTTTCTATGACGTAACTTAAACTTGAGATTTTATTTTCCAAACTACAGTAAAATCTTGCGTATAATGCACACTTTTAACACAAAAGATAAGATCGAAATATACAGGTGCGCGTTATACGCCGGGGATAAAAGTGAGAACATTACAAATAAAAAGAGATGAGCATAGAAACAAGTTAGACTTCTACATGTATTGAAAAACTGTTTATTTAAAAGAAATGGCATTCTTTATGAGCAAAAAGGTTTACAGTTCTAGATGTATACTATTTTTTTCTTAAGTTTAGAATAGTGCCTCGACTAAATGCCTTCAAAACGTAAGAGTATTGGGCACGTTCATTTCAGGTTTCTTGGTAAAAAAGAGTGTGCGCGCGATATACGGCGAATGTACCTAAAAATTAAAAATTGCAGCTTGAAAATATAGTTGCACGTTATACGCCGGATTTTACGGTAAATATTTTTGATTAATAAATCATAAATATTCCATTCTTTTGAAAGATGTCAATAATGTTTCAGTTTTCAATTTCAAAAACTATGTATAAAAACACTAAATCAGTGTTTCTAAGAGAGAAAAAGGTAGAAAAAATTCCATTTAGACTAAATTTTTTCAATATACTTTATTCTAAGCAATTTTTTTCCCATTAACTATTAAAGAGATATAAAAATTTCAGACAACATTACGTTCCATAAAGAGTTTGATAAATGATAACATACACAGTGTTCCATTTCATTTGATGACGAATGTTTGGAAGTTAATATGTTTCTAAACATTAAATGCGATGAAAAAGACCCGTGAGCAATACATTACAAAAATTGATGGGAGAAAAGCCATTTGGTCTTTGGTAGAGGTTCCAGAAAATTCGAACGTTTGGAAAAAAATGAATAAATAAATGTGATGAAAATATTTTTTGACAGTGGCAGAATGGAATTTTTTATATTCTCTGGAATCCATCAATAAATCATTCTTTTTCGAACGTTACTTTATTGCCTTTTTTTTCAGAAACCACATTGTTCTATTTCGAATTCGTGGGTATAAAGTGATGTTATATTCCCTAGACTCTTTTTTTCCTTCCTTTTTGCTCGTAGTTCTTTATTAAGCAATAAAATCACTTCTGACTTTCGAAAAATTGAAAATTTATTTTGTTATATCTGTATATTAAAAACAAATATTATAAAATTATGAATTATTCTTAAGCAAAATGTGCTTTTTATTAAAAAAAAGTTAGAATATTTTATTTTTTGATTATTAAACCTTAGATGAGAATTTTACAAGTATTTACCACAAGGAGGGGATATACTTTTTATGTCTAAAGTCGAAATATATAGCTCACTGTTTGGTAAATGAATGCCTGATACGAAGCATGTCCGGAAACTAAGTACAGTTTTGTTCTACGGCAACCGCAGCTGTAGTATTGAAATTCAACCCTTGCGCACACGTGTTTCTGGTTGATTGTCAGTTCAGGGACGCCATTACAGCAGAGTTTTTCAAACTGTGGGGGGCGCCTTCCTAAGGGGGCGTCATAACCCTACCAGGGGGGCGCGAGCCTCTCAAAAAGTTGAAAAAAAGTTCTTTTAAAAATTATTAACTTACTGAAAGTAAACAAACAAATACATTCTGACATAAAAAAATAAAGTACTCATTTACAATATAATACACTTATAAATGTATCAGTAGTGCACAATCTATTTTATAATTAACAATGCAAAGTTAAGAACAAGTTTAATAATTACCACAGTGACTCTATGGATCTGACAAATATAAAATTATATGCCAACATTAACATTTATCTTGATAATTTGTACGGTTTATAATTAATCTCTTAAATGCCGATTAAAAGTTATACGATTCGCTCTCCAATGCCCCTGTTTAGCACGCAGGTAAGCGTATGGGGTGTATTGAGGGGTTGGGTGGTAGATAAGGAATAAATGTTCAAATCCTCTAACATAAGAGAATCCTTCGCAAACACTGTCAATGTCCTGTCATTGCTTTCTAAAGCCTTCGGAATAATTTTATGGATACGAGTTCACAGAAAAGATATAACTTCGGAAAGACGTATATATACGTCAGAAGGCAATAAACGTAGTGGCTGAGCGATATGTTTATATACGTTGGGGGCTTAAGAGGTTTAAGTCGTATTGTATGTTTAATGTCATAGTATTATTGAATTTAATACTCCGCTATTGTGTGTATGGAGGGGGGACGCAAATTATGATTGAATATTGGGTCGCAAACATTGGAAGTTTGAGAAGCACTGCATTACAGTCATATTGTCTTGTTTTTACATGTCTTAGAGAGAGTTCAAACGTTTATGGCTATTGCTGATCTTACCTACTGTGAAGTGCGTTCTATAATCCGTTTTTTGAACGCAAGGAATGTTAAGCCAGTTGAAATTCGTTGTAAAATTGTAGAGGGTTTGGTAAAAATGCTAAGAGTGATGTAATAGTAGGAAAGTGGATTCGACAATTTAGTGATGGGCACAACAATGTTCATGACGGAGCACGAAGTAGGCGGACTTCTGTTATCAAAGTTGGTTTGGTTGAAAAAGTGGATGAGAAAATTTGTGAAAACAGACGGTTCACTTTGATTGCTTTGTGATGAGTTTCCACGAAATTAAAAAATTGTTTACTGGCGGCATCTTTCTTTAAAGAGGGCATAGACAAGTTGATATACGGCAAATATCTGAACAATAGTGGTAACAATGTAGAGAAATACTTTCCAACAAGTTCGTTCACGTAAAAAAAGATTGTTTTGAAAAAATATTTCTTGTGCTAGTTTTTCCCCAAACAATACTTAATTGCCGGACACGCTTCGTATCCTATGTAATATAGTTGAACCGTTTTCAAATAATCTTATGTAAATTAAGGTATCCGACTACATTCGGAACCGTGATTTTGCAAAAGCGCATAAATGGATAATTCTCATGATATTTAGTGCCACTTAGATTAGAATATATGTATAAAATTGTTTTAAGGACATTTTGACAAAACAATTTATTTAAATACTATATTTTGGCAAAAAATTAACTTAAAATAATCTTTTTTCCAAATGTTCTCCTTTTGTGAAAAATGCTTCTATTAGAATAATATCTTGCCTGTATATAGCTCAGACCTCTGTTCAGAGGCTCAACTAGAGCTTTTGAAATACATAACTTAGAAGTGGGTTTATTCATATTTTACGACAACGGAGGGGAGCAATTTTAAGAAAAAAACGCGAATAGTTATTTCAATTGGTGGTAACTCTAAAGATAATGTGAATTTTTCAAAAATTCTAGTTGAGCCTCTGTAGAGAGATGTGAGCTATATACAGGCAAAATATTGTTATAATAGAACCATTATTCCCAAAAGAAGAACATTTGGAGAAAATAATATTATTCTAAGTTAATTTTTTACCAAAATATTATATTTAAATACATTTGTTTTGTCAAAATGTCCTTAAAACAATTTTATGCATGTATTCTAATCTGAGTGACACTAAATATTATGAAAATTATCCATTTATGCGCTTTTTTAAAATCACGTTTCCGAACGTAGTCGGATACCTTAACAGAACATGATATATATTTATTCAAAATATTTTAATACTATTAAACACATGACTCTTACATGTCTTAAATTTGACTTATTTGTGTTTAGCGTTCGGAAACATTTTACATCAGAGTTTATCAGTATGTGAAAAACAGCAGAGGAAAAGTGAACAACGACAGAAAACGTGATTAAATGTTTGTAATTACGAAAACTAATTAAAACCCTGTAATTAATAAATTTTTGAAAAAGAGCACGTGAAAAAGCAAAAATAAAATGTTTAGTTTATGTCTTGATTTAAAAAATTAGCAATTTTCCAAATGCAAAAATAAATAATTAGTATTTTTATTTAAAATTATTATTAGTTATATATTTTTACTCTAATTCATACATCAAATATTAAAAAAACTTTTGTGTATCTAAATATAGATATCTTTCGAGTTCAATTTAATGCGATTGTCTAAAACAATGGACACTTCGGAAAGAGCAAGCAATAACTAAGCAATTCAAACAGGATGGAATAGTTTCTAAGAAGGGGGATTAAGCGAGCAAGAGGAGGCCCTTAAGTACGTAATGATTTAGAAATTTATCAGTTTTAATAAGACATGGAGAGCAATGACGCTCATTTAGGGGGTAATGAGCATTTGATTTAAACTTTAACTAACATAACTTTATACAAATTGTCTGAGAAGATTTAAATATAAGAACAATCAAACAGACGTACATGATTTATCGAAAATTGAAAAGCATTGTATAGTTAGCTAAAATAGGGGTCTTCGACCCGTTGCCCACGGGCCTCAAATGGCCCCCTCATTTAAATTTGAGCCAATTTCCAAAAAAAAAATCCTTGCCTGTTTTTTGTCGTGAAGGGCGGCATTCATTCTGTTGTTCTTGATATCTAAAACATAACTGATGTGTTTGATGTCCATTTGAGATAAAATTTTCAGAAAATGACGAATTTTTCAAAAAATTATCTGTATCTTAAACATTTTTTAATATAAAAAAATCTGACTATGCATAAGATCTCAGAAATTTCGGAAAACTGCGGAATCTTATCATTAACAGGTTTACAAAGTATTTCATTTCGACTTTATTTTAACTTTTTTTTTTGAAACTAAGATGTATATAGTACACAAGTCTGTTAACACTATCTGCTTTCTTGAAAGTTATAGTCTTGCAAAAAACCTTGCTTTTTTTATACAAATTCCCTGCCTACAATATTTTTTGACAGTCGTTTGGTCCGCGGATCACTGTGAATTTATTGATGTAGACCACGAATCATTGTAAATTTTTTAATTTGGCCCTCGATGGTGAAAAATTGAAGACCCCAAAGCTAAAAGAAGGAATCAAAATGATCAATTAAAATCAAGAGAAAATTATTCAGAATTTCTTCTAAAGTTAACTCTTGGTGTGGCAAATGAAGTCACATCTGGTCTTAAAAATAAAACATTCTGCACTAATAGTTTACCATTTTTGCGTAAAAAACATTAAAAAAACTGATGAAATTTGTGAAGTTGATTCTTATTTAAATAACAAAATCATTTGAAATAATTTCCTTCTTTTCTATTCTTTCTGGAGATACCATAACAAATTAATGCAATAATTAATGAAAATGTACGAGGTAGAAAGATAAAATACGTTTTTTAATTTTATATTTTTAGGCATTCTTAGTAGAACCTTAAAAGGAGATCAAAATGTAGTCAACAAGAGAGATTAACGATGTGAATTGTGCAATATGTTTTGTTCAGTGTTTTCAGAATAATAAAAGTGTTTTTCCTTATAAATAAACAGCACGAAACAAGCAGTCAAATAAACTTTGCTGTTTTATAAGTAAAGGATGTTTTTAGAGGTATAGAACTTTAAATTGCAATAAAACAACGATGTATTATTCGATCGACATGAATTTTTGATTCGAAAGATAATCTTGTGGCATTACATTTTAAATATGATCAAGCAAAGGGGTAGATTCGTCGAATGGGCCCAAAACGAGATTGCAGTTGTTCCCGATTTTCATACGCGAATTTTGTTTAGCGATGATGCGCCCTTCTGGTTGAATGGCTACGTCAACAAACAAAACTGACGCATTTGGAGTGAAGCTAATCCACAAGTGTATGTCGAAACACCGTTACATCCAGAAAAACTGACTGTTTGGTGCGCTTTATGGGCTGGTGGAATCATTGGTCCGTACTTCTTCAAAAACGATGAAGGCCACAACGTTACAGTCAATGGTGATCGGTATAGAGCCATGATTACTAACTTTTTCATTCCTGAATTGAACAATCATGATGTCCAGGAGCTGTGGTTCCAACAAGACGGCGCAACACGTCACACAGCTCGTGCCACAATCGATTTATTGAAAGACACGTTTGGTGACCACCTAATTTCACGTTTTGGACCTGTGAATCGGCCTCCAAGATCTTGTGATTTAACACCGCTAGACTATTTTCTGTGGGGCTATGTAAAGTCATTGGTCTATGCGGATAAGCCACAAACGCTTGACCATTTGGAAGACAACATTCGCCGTGTTATTGCCAATATACGGCCACAAATGTTGGAAAGAGTCATCGAAAATGGGACGTCCAGATTGGACTACATCCGAGCCAGCCGTGGCAGTCCTATGCAGAAATCATATTTAAAATGTAATGCCACAAGATTATCTTTCGAATAAAAAAAAAAAATTCATGTCAATCGAATAATACATCGTTGTTTTATTGCAATTTAAAGTTCTATACCTCTAAAAAAACACCCTTTATTTAAATAAATGAAACTAAAAAATAAACATAAATTTGCATTTAAGAATTTATTAATTGTAATTTTTTCTATTTATTATGAATTATTGTTGAAAAGATGTATGAAGAATAAATTTCTGCGCTCGAAGTAATATAAATAAAATTAAAAAATTATACAGAAATTTAGGACATATATTCAGCTTAAAACATTGCTCAAACATTAGAGGAACAGCTTTTGGTTTATTGATAATATTTAATTAGTTTGAAGGCCATTATGGATGCATTTTTAATTACAATCTGAGATAAATAACTTGCTATTTAAAAACTATTTTTCCTATTTTGTAATATTTTTCGTGACCTAGGACTAAATCTTTCATATTTTATAGAACCTTAATTTTATTAAAATCAATGCAATATTGAGTGGGATCTTCATGTTGCCAATTATTTAAACTCTTCAATTTTTCGCGGTGTGAGAGGGTTCGAGTAAGAAACAGAGAAATGATCTAAATTTAAAGTACTTTTATTCAGCCTTTAGCAATTATGAAAATTTATGAGACTGCACTCTGATAACTAAACCAGAGGAGAAATAAAACTTATTAACCCTATTAGATAATAGAAATATCTTAATTATTCTCATGCACGCCCCTGCTCCCAACTTGTTAAGTCGTCAGCCGTAAAGTGGACGTACTCCACCTTTCTAAGAATCCTTCCTTTGAATTTAATATTACGAAGGGAGATAGTCGGTCATTCACACTATGCCTTCAGCTTAGGAGCAACTCTCGCTTACTCAACGAATAACACTTAAATAGAAGTTTGAGTTTTTGAAAAATCAAGCGCTCTCTACGGAAAGCGGTTTTTAATTAAGATCACAGTTAACAAGTAATATTAAAGCAACTTTTTAAAGTCAATTCCTATTTAGATTAAGGTATCCAACTACGTTCGGAACCGTGATTTTAAAAAAACGCATAAATGGATAAGTTTCATGATATTTAGTGTCACTTAGATTAGAATACATGTATAAAATTGTTTTAAGGACATTTTGACAAAAACAAATATTTAAATGCAATATTTTGGCAACAAATTAACTTAGAATAACAATTTTTTCAAAATGTTCTCCTTTTTAATAAAACTGCTTCTAAAATAATAATATTTCGCTTATATAATGTAAAGACTTCTCCAGATAGTCTGAACTAGGAATTTTGAAAAATTCATATTATTTTCAGTTACCACCAATTGAAAGAGTTGTCGGCGTTTTTTTTTTCTTAAAATTGCTCCCCTCTGTGGTCGTAAAATATGGATAAACCCACTTCTAAGTTATATATTTCAAAAATTCTAGTTGAGCCTCTGTACAGAGGTCTGAGCTATATACAGGGAAAACAGTATTATTAAGAGAAGCATTTTTCACAAAAGGAGAATATTTTGAAAATGGGTCATTCTATGTTCATTTTTTGTGAAAATGTTGTACTTAAATACTTTTTTACTGTAATACTATTCTTAAAACAATTTTATATGCATTTTCTGATCTAAGTGACACTAAATATCATAAATATTATCCATTTATACGCTTTTGCAAAATCACGGTTCCGAACGTAGTCGAATACATTAACAAAGAAAAATTTTATTTTAGTTACTTTTTATTAAATAGATACACTTAATATAAATATGTATATACGTATGACATAATCAAAATATTAAATGACAAAATAGAAAGCGATTTTCGTTGCAATTTTTCATTTTCCTTTCCATATATATGGTGTTGGATTATTTTTGTTTGTTGCTGTTTATTTATCAATTAGATTTATTTATTCTAATAAAATTATACAATAAAAAGAAATCACATTCTCAGAAATTAGGCCATCCCAGGTGGAATTCGAACCCACGACCTTTGGATTAGAAGTCTAATGCACTATCCATTTTGCTACAGGGACACAACGAACGATTTTCCTTTCTATATAGACTATTAGACTATTTTTTGTTTGCTGGTATTTACTAATTTTTTTAATTTAATTAATGAATTAAAATTTGAAAAGACCTTATTAACATGAAGTGTCATTCTCTGCAAGTTTTAAAAATGTATTTGAACTTGAATGGATGAATGGAAAGTATATATTTTACTAACGGGGATTGAAAATTTGAACAAGATATATATATATATATATATATATATATATATATATATATATATATATATAGGATGAGAGTTAACTAATAGTAGGGAATGAAAAAGAATATTTTCCCCATGAAGATTAGCAGATGCCCGAATAGAACCCGTTACAAATTCAAAATATTTAAACTATTAAATAAAGATATTAAATTTTTTTCAATATTCCAGTTATTCTGTAGATTAATATTGCACTTAAGTATAATTGTATATTAGTTAATTATTAATAAGTTCGTAAAATTGAAAAACTTTATCCCGAGTAGAAATACTAAACTCTCGAATCAAAGTGCGAAAACTTCAAGATACAAAGATTAAAGAAGTATGTAATTCAAACGCGCGATAAATAGATTTATTTCAGTGAAAGTTTTCAGAACACTTTATGTCGGATCCTTCCACTTGAGTAAATCAAATATCTCAATTTAGATTTCCAGCGAAAGAGAACCGTTTCAAAATATAAGTTGATAGGGAGGAATTTCAGAAGAGTAGGGATCTCGATTTTCGAAATAATTTTGTGCGCTCAACTCGTCACTGTACCAAAAGTCCGAAATGACCGTCGAATGAAGGGGGAAGCGGAAATGGGAGGGGTTGGCGAAAATGGAAACCGCTGCAGAACGTGTCCAATCTGCTGGAAAGAGGTTCAAATCTAATCGGCGTTCGTCGACACGCTGACAGGGTATTAATTCGCGAAATACCCCGTCTGAAACAAGAATGGGGAGGGACCGACTCCTTATTGTTTGAAGGACAAATCTTTGGGTTCTCTAAATAAATTTTGGTGGAGCGAATGGTTACGAAATCAGAGTATCTTCAGATTCTAGTGAATTTATGCAATTCACTAGAGTTTGAAGATACTTAGATGGAGATATTCAGTTGTTTAAGGTATCCGACTACTTGCGAGAACTTTTTTTTTTAAAAAAAGGAGATATGGGGATGTTTTTGTGATTTTTAGATTTATTTAGTATGTTTTAAGGAAAAAATCGCACAACTGAAAACAGAAAAAATTTATTATTATTATAAGGGGGAAAACTGGTGAAAAAGTACAAAAAATTATATAAACGGAGCCCGCTCTGTACAAAAATTTTTTGACCAAATTCTCAATTTTTAAATTTTAATGTGTTAATTTGTTATTCATGTTTCAAATGACATGTTTGAAATGACCTTCAGGATAATAGATATTTTAATTTTTACAAAAGCTGGAGCACTTTATCTTGGTGACTATATGAAATTGCTTAAAAAAACAGTGATTATATTCACATAACGGACTATAAATTTTAAAATAAAATAGTGATTGATAAATCTGAAAGTCAAAACACTTCCACTGTTATACAAAACATTCACCAAAAGTTCCAGCAAATTATTTTCAAAACTTTTTGAGCAATCGCGGTCCTCGTTTGAGTTTTTCGAAGAAAAAACACATTTGGAGTAAAACGCATTTTAAAGTTTGACATCTTGTGTAAATTTATGGCATCTTCTTTTATTAAAACACTTGGAGTTTTTGTTCTAGTGAATGGAAAATAAGAAGTTTGGTATTTTTATTAAGCTAATAAGATAGCCTGTAAGATAAAATCATAAAACAAATTTGTCAATTTTTGAAAAAAAATTCTGATTTTAGGGTAGTCGGATATCTTAAGAAAACATCTCAAATCATGAATATTAAAGTTACTTTCGAAATTACTAACGCATTATACTAGTCTGCTAATTAATAGTAAACACATTAATGTTATCACTCTAGGTGAACCTAAAGTGTTTCCCTAATAGTAAAATATCATCACAAAATAACTGTTTTATACACAACAATGCTTCTTTATATGACTAAATCGGCCAGTTAGAATAGTTTCTTTGTGCAATAGATGATGCGAGTGATCCTTCCAGGGAGAATTCTCAGAGTTTTTGTAAGGAAGACATTATTTTCGAACGAAATGGCATTGATTCCTGAAATGAATTTGCCTATTAATGTTCAGCGTAAATTTCGATATCGTATGGACGTCATGATGCACAATCAATAAAGCGATGATATGAAATGTTTGAAGAAACAGGCGGAAAAACAGAAGATGCGTTTATGAACACATGGTGTTGAACTGGAATACCGCTTAGACATTTTTCAATCTACCAAAGGGGCACACATTGCGATTTACTTAGACCAATGGTCTTATAAAAATTTTCATAACAGTATTTACAACATACTCAAACGAACATATGCCTAATTACAATAGTTTGAGTACAATACATGTTTATAATCAGCGCAAGACTTTTGGCTCACCCTGTTTTATTATATATTTCGCAAATATATTTCAATATGTTTTGAAAAAATTCTTCAGAAAGTCAGCACAAAATTGCTTTAAAGAATTTATTTACGAGTAGCAAACTAGAGAAAAAAAATGTGTGGTGTTTTGGGAATAGGCTGATAAGCTGTGATTGCTCTGCCAAGAGTATCCCAGACATTCTCTATGAGATTTATATCATGAGATTTGGCTTGTCACTCCTTCTCTTGAATTTTCTCAGTCTTAATTTTTCGTCGACAAACAGAGTCCTGTGTGGGTGGGCTTTATGTATCCAGGTGGATGCTAACTGTGTGCAGACTGGCTCTAGCAGTTTTGCTACTGCGAACAAAAATGGTGCTCCTCTCCCCAAAGTGACAGCATAACAATTTATATATATATAGTCGGATCTCTATTTAACAAGGTGTCAATCAATTCCGAAAAAAGTTCGTTATATGGAAAATTTGTTAAATAGCGTTTTACCTATCAATATACTTAACAAACAAAATAAAATAAATTTTAAATTCATAGTCACAATATATTGAAAAAACGTAATTAGTCTCTCTCACACCTTTTTGTAAATCAATATCTATATTTATTTTATACATATCTTACCCATCAAAAAAAGAAAAGAAAGAAAAGATGCAAGGAAAACACGAAAAAAAATCTAGAGGAATGCACTGTATTTTTAGCATTAGTAAAATAACTATATATTAAAATTAACGAATTTTAAGTATACAAGTAATTTTAAACATTCTTTATTTTAATATTCCTCGAAAATCTAAACATATATTACCCCATGCATCCTTAAATTTAATTACTCAAAAAATCTGTTAATTTTGTTAGTTTTTTGTTTGAAAAAATGCTTTGATGCATGCTTCTAGTGAACTGGACAATGGAGGTTAAAGGTTGCAACGCCCACAATTATATTGTTCTAGGCAAGTTAGGCACACAATAAAACCAATTCAACATTTATGATCACCATAAAACGTGTTAAAAGAGAGAATAACTTGAAATGTTCAGAAATACTTCAAAAATAGGGAGGAAAAAAATTGAATTAGATTAGAAAAAGTTCGTTAGATAGAAAATGCATTTCGCTATTGGGAGGTTATTTTACGAAGAAAATTGTGAAATGTTCCTCGTTCCAAGAAAAAGTTCGCTATATAGAAAAATTTGCAACATAGAGGATCGTAATATGGAGGTTCGACAGTATATATATATATATATATATATATATAATCTTAAAAAAATACAAAATAATTTGAAATTATGGATATAATTACCTGTTATTACTTCAAACGAATAAAATGTAAAAGAAGGAGTCGCCCATTTCAACCGGACAATTTCTTCGAAAAAGAATCTACTGATGGTGGGGATCTCACAAGCTTTTATTTTAACATAGTAACTACACTCAAGACTAAAATGAAACATCTCATTTTGCTTTCTATCTAACAAAAACTCTTATTACTCCTGTCCCTTCTTGGATAGCTGACACCGGACATCGTATGGGTGAAAGAAATGTCCGTTGTGGCCCCTCTTTGGGCTAAAGAGAAAGTTACTAGTGAAATATGAGTAAACATATCAAATGTCATGATTTTACATATACTCCTGCCTCGAACCCTTCAAGTTTCAACATAAAAGGAAACAGACGTTAAACACATACAAAGTATAAAATAAGTATATAAGATACGTTGAATGAAATACTTAATTCATACCCAATATTATTTCAGATAATATATTAAATATTTTGTAACAATAAAAAATGTTTCAAATTCGATCCAAATGTCAAATTCCCGCCCTCCCTGGGCAGGGTTCCGGTTTCTCATGCCCTAAAGCCAGCGTTCCTATCCCTCTGAAAAGCCTCATGCAGGGCTTTAAAATATCTTTATACACTCATTGACAAAACGATTAACGCACAATAAAATAATTGTGGGATCGTAACGAAACTTGGCCTGGAGGTACATGTCGGGGAGATAAGCAAATGATTAGAAATACGGGGTCGTTGTGCATTACGTATAGCCGGTAGAGGGCGTTTAACGTCGTTCTCCGTGGAGTATAAAACAGATAATCAAAGCTTGTTTGAGTGTGCTGAATCGTTTACAATGGAAGAGCTGCGATAGACTTGCCATTATGCCGTTTTTGAAGACAATATGAACAGCTGTCGCAGTTTGAGAGAGGGAAAATCATTGGCATGATGGAGTGAGTGAATATTAACGTCGCACTGTTTAGCTACACAATGGCTTTTGGTGACGGACCACATAGTTTTGAACCATGGTCAAGTGACTTGGATGACACCTGAGCTGGCACCCCCTCTCCTAACTACCTCACCACACCAACGGCAGGACGTTTGAGCTCTCGACAGATTTAACGTTCATCGCTCTCCTACACGGCTCGGCATGATGGAAGCTGAGTGGTCAGCTAGGCGAGTAACTCGTCAATTAGGCCACTCTGATTGTATTGTGAGGAGGTGTTGAGACCAGTGGATACGAGAGATTTCATTTACACGAAAACCAGGTTTAGGACCCTTTCGACAGACCAGTTGCCGAGAAGACCACCACATAGTAAGAAATGCACGTGTACAGCCAACTACTTTATCGGCCGTCATCCAGGCATATGTAGCACCTTCATTAGGGGCCCGTGTGTCTTCTCGAACCATAAGAATGTGCCTGGCTGAAGGACACTTGAGATCGAAGCGCCCATTGCATGTGTTACCCTTGACGCCCACCAATCGACGCCTCCATTTGGAGTGATGCTGCGCAAGAAGAAACTAGACTGCAGTGGAATGGAACCAGGTTGTCTTTAGCGACGAATCCAGATTCAATCTTGGCAGTCATGACAATCGTGTTCGTGTGTGGATACCCAGTGGTGAACGCCTCAATCCTGCCTTTGCTTTACAGCCATACACCACTCCCACAGCCGGTGTGATGGTATGGGGTGCAATTGCCTTCAATACACGGTTATTACTTGTATTGATCCGTTGCACCATAACAGCCCAGCGGTATGTCCATAACATCTTGCCTCCACATGTGTTGCCACTCATAGAATGGGTACCAGGAGCAATTATTCAACAAGACAATGCTCGGTCTCACAAGACTGTTTCGGCACTGTTAATACCCTTCTTTGGTCTGCAAGATCTCCAGATTTGTCTAAAATCGAGCATATCTGGGTTTATTTAGGACGGCGAGTAGGGCATCTCACAAGTGTAAACGAACTAGTGGCAAGGTTACAGCAAATATGGAACGAAATGTCTCAAGACATCATACAGAACTTGTATGCCTCAATGCCCGGTCGTATCGCATCGTGCATTCGCGCCAGAAGAGGTTCAACAGGGCATTAATCCTCCGTTCTTTTGCTTTTTTCTCTGATATAAATTATCCTTTTTCTTTGATTTTCTAATCATTTACTTATGTCAAAGTAGTCATTACGTATGTAAAATTTCGTTTCATTTCGACGATTCCTTATTAGTGCGATAATTGTTTTTGTCCATGAGTGTATATCAGAACAGTGAAAGTGCCTCCCTTAAAGACGTGCAGCTTTATATTCAAGCCCAACATTATGTCGGATTAGACTACAGCCCCACCTACATAGTGGTTCCCTTCCATGATGTTGGAAGGATGATATGGGGTCCCTGGTTCTCTTTATATGTGATTACGTCGAGAATTGGTATTGACTAAATCTATTTTCATCAGTTAAGAGAATAGAGGTTCACTGCTCCTATGTCCGAGGATGATGTCAGGGGGATTCTCCGATGATAAAGAATGAGTGGAATGCAAACCATTGATCTTCTGGCATAAAGCCTTACCTCTTTAACCCCTAACTAAACAACATACCGTAAAATTCGGCGTATAACGCACACCTATACTTTCAAGATGCATTTTTCAATTTTTAGGTACACTCGCCGTGTAACGCACACCCACGTTTTTAAGAAGAAACCTAAAATGTACTTGAGAAATTCTCTTATTTTTTCAGGAGACTTGGTACCCTTTGAGCAAATTTCTTTATTTACGTATTTAAAAATTATATTTTAGCATTTTATACAATGTTTCTATTCAAGAAAATGATACCAGATGAAAATTTTCATATATTATTCACACAATTTTAAAAATTAAAAATTTTTGAAGAAAATTGGGAAAATTTTAAAATCCTACTCCTTTTGTAAAAATTAACTTTTTGATCTGAAATTTTTTTATAATATTCTTATGGATGTTCTAAACAACTTTAGGGATCGATTTTAGAATAACTTCATTCGTTTTCGAGAAAAAAAATAAAATGTTGATATACAGGCCAAAAATCAACGTAAAAGCCAACATGTCTTACATTTTTTTTAAAGTATTCAGTTTATAGCAAAACGGATGCCTAATCTTATTACATGCTTTATTTTTAACACGCATAAAAAATGGAAGTGATTGGTAAATAATTGTCGAAGGAGTAGCATTTTGAATGCACTAAGATTTCGAAAAACACAAACTGAGAAAAACCAGTTTAAAGTTTATAATTCTGAAAAAATAATTATTATAAGCTTAATTAAACTTAAAATACCACTTTAGGATATTAGTTATACATTTTTCTTTAAAGTAATTGCATTTTCATATTTTTTCAATCCACACATTTTTATAAATGATCCACTGTTAGAGAGTACAAATTGCACAAGAAAATTCAAGAAAAACGTTAAAAAAAATTTTTTTTTCTGTCACGACAGAAATTTTAGCTGTTTTTCTTCTTATAATATTAAAGTATAATATTTGTGTGAAAAATATATCAGGAATAAGAACTGAAATTATAAAATTATTAATATAAAATGCCTTAATTTAAAAATTTTACATGCACACATTTCACAAAGAAAAAAAATGATTGTATATATTGCTTCGGAAATATTCTGCTTTATATATTGCACATTCTCTTTATAAACTAGATTTTTTTATCAAAACGCCTTTTTAGTTTTTTTTCTAAAGAGGGGGCGTGGCTGAATTGCCTAATTTTTTTTCAAATGAAGTTTTATTCAACTTCTAACTTTCCGACATGCACAAGTGATATATCAATCAAAAAATAATAATGCAAAGAATAGGATTAAATGAAAATAAAAAAAACGATAGGCTTGTGATTTTTGGGGTACCAAGTCTCCTTAAGTCGTTTATTCGAGGTATTATTCCAAGCTTTAGAGAAAATAGTGCTCTACAACCATTAAGTTCATAAAGAATGTCATTTCTTTTAAATAAACAGTATTTCTCTATGAGAAAAAGTCTATTTTTCCTATGCTCATCTCTCTTTTTTTATTTGTAAAGCTCACATTTTTACACTCGGCGTATAACGCGCACCCGTAAATTTCGATTTTATATTTCGTGTTCAAAGTGCGCGTTATAAAAAAGAGAGATGAGCATAGAAAAAATAGACTTTTTCTCATAGAGAAATACTGTTTATTTAAAAGAAATGACATTCTTTATGAACTTATAAGCCGGACTTTATAGTACCTTGATATTGTAGTTACAGAAACAGCGTAAAGCTCATTTGTGAATAGTATAACTGCCATCCCTTTATTGTGTTTTCCAGTTACAGACAAATACTGGTCATCCTGGTTTGTGATGGCTCTTGGGCGTTCTCTCACTATTGTGCTAGATATTGTTCCGGTCTTCTGGAAATGGTTCCATAATCTAGAAACCCATTTCGGGACACATTGAACCCTCTCTCTTACTACTTTTCCTTATCACTGATTTGTCTACAATCTTCTAGTTATTCTGTGTATCATAATTTATTCCTCAGAAATTATCTTTGGGGTGTTGTTTGCAAAAGTTAAAGAAATAATGTAAGCCTTAAAAACATGAGCAAAATTAAAATTACACATTTGTACTACACTTTGTTGTACTTCCCTTATCAGTTTCTTAAATAGTATAAAACAAATTGAATTTGGTTGAATAATAAGGAAAAACACATTTTCTTTGCTAATTTTTAATAGTTTTTGAAAATTCAATTAAAATGCGCTTGTTTTTTAACTTTTGCACACCTGTGTCGCACATAATATTTCTAATAATACGCTTTACAGGAAAGAAATTCTCATTTATTACGTTTATTTTTCTGAAAAGTATCCCTGTCTTTATGAAACAAGCAAAAAAAAAAATGCACATTGATTTTTTTGCAAGGTAACAGTAAAATAATAGGGATTCAATTTTATCTCTATAATGTCATTTTATCCAGCTAAAAGACTTTAATGTATTAGATTTGAAACATAGTATTCTTTTTAAAAGAGAAAATTCTTCGATGTATGACAGAAAAACATATTTTGTAGTTATGAACTTTCTATCAATTTTATAACAAATAGATTTATTGTATGAAAAGAATTTATCTGCTCTTTGGATATAAAACGAAAAAAAAAATTCAGAAGGATTATCTATAAAACTAATATTTTTCTTACTTTATTATGATTTGAAGTTTTTTTGAAGATTTTCAAGATGCTCAGCCGAAGGAACTTACTTTGTTAAAGAAATTCTAAAAGTACCGAAAGAAGTTTAAAGTGAAAAAAATGAGCTATAATGAAATGGAAGCTGAGAAAAAATTAATTGTGTGTGTGTGTTCGCAGTAAATGCACCACAAAATATCTTGAGTTTTGTAATTAATTTTTGTCCAAAAATAGCTTGTATTGTCATTAGTGCTATATCATTAAAGCTGTGAATCATATTCAAATGAATGGCAGACCTTTTGGAAAAAAAAGTAATAGCTAAGTGTAAAAAATTAAAAAAAAAATGTTGCTGGACGTAATTTTGCATATAATGAAAGTTCAGTCAATCCCGTCTAGAAATTCAAATGAATAATTAATGAATAATTAAATAAATAACATAGCAAATGAAATATTAAAGCAAAATTTCCCGAGTTTTCAGTTAGATTATATTTGTTTAGAATTATAACGTGTTCACAGATTTGAATTAAAAAAAAATTCAGATATCACTTGAAAGATACATCAGTTATCTTTTTTCTAAAGATATATCAAGCTTATAAGCTGCAACGGGAGAAGGTTGGTACCATCAAACTAGCTAAACCATATTTTGGTCTTATGTCCGAGGTTGTATACAGTTAGTTTATAATTCCTTTTTTGAACTAAAAATTTAAACTTTCATATTTTTATTATTATGATCACCATTGAGATATAGGATTGAGATTTTTGTACTTTAATATTATAATTTTTTGTTATCATTTTTGATCTTCTCAAGGATTTATTATTGATCATTGTGAATTTAAATATGTATATTTAAGAAGAATCACAAAAGATATATGCAGAAATGAAGGAAATATAAGTATGCTTATACTTGCCTCAGTATACGTAGAGTTATGTCCTGTTGTTGTTGCTTATCCTTGAATAATCCGTCGTATGTCAGATCAGTTCCAAAAGGACCACCAAAAAATCTATGATAATAAGGGAATCGGATTTTAACTCCCCCTTAGACAGTCCTACGTATCTCAAAAAAGGATCTCGTTAAGATGGATGGTCACAGCATTTCTTACAAGGGTGATTTTTTTTGATAGTATCATAGGAAAGACACTTCAGATGGCCACTTGTTTGTCTAGCAAGAGCAGTTCGGGAGTTACATGGTCACATTTAACTTCCAGTAGAGAGACAGAGGATGTTCCTTTGTACCATTAGGGCGCAGGTGGAATACGCATTAAACTTAGTTTAGATCTTGTATACGAGTACAGTTCTTGATAAGTGAGTGCAGTGTCAGTAGTCGTTTCATTCTCTCTACCCTCTTTGGCCAGTCTCTCAGCGACCTCATTACCTTTAATGTTAACATGTGATGGTATCCATCGGAGGTGGATATTGTAGGTCTGTGAGATCTTCCTCAGTTGGATCAAAATAGAAATGCAGGTTTCACCGTTTGCAGAAAACCAGCCATTAAGATATTGCAGTGCACTGCGGCTGTCTGATAAAATTCATGTTCATCAAAATTGCAATCCTAAATCTTAATAGCAACAAGAGCTATATTAATTGCAGTTAACTCAATCCTAAAGAGAGAGTAAGTGTCAGGGTTGCGTTGCTTTATTGTAATTTCAAGGTGGGGTGGAGACCCTTATACAATACTGCTGCCAGTATAATCTTCTGTACGAATACCGTCAGTATAGACCTGCACTGCATCTTTAGGAATGAAAAAAACAATTTCAAGAGCCAGCTGTCTAAGATGGTCTGCATGTGAGTTTCTTGTTCGTATTGGATTTCAGATCAAAGTGGGAAGAAAACTGTCATCAGTGTCATTGAGGGATCAATGCAGGATGTTAGATATGTAAAAGTACAACCTCTCTGGAGAACAGGTTCCCGAGTTTCTGCCAAGATAAAAGGGTTCTATTTCTTGAGCCTTTATTTGTTGTGCCAAGTGTGCAGACACAATGAAGTATGATGTTAAGAGTTGTCGTAGCTGTATATTTTATTGAAGTACTTAATTAAACTTTCTCTTCTTCTAATATACAATGGCTGTAAGCTAGTCTTGAACAGGGATATACCATAAGGGCAACTATTTCTGAGTTCTAGAGTAATTCGAATGACACTCATTCGAACACGTTCTAGTTTCTGAAGATTGGTTTCAGAAGCGTAGGAAAAAATTAAGTAGATATATTCTAGGAAAGATCACATTAGCGAAATATATATGGTTCTAAGAGTGATTGCATCAACTCCCGAATCTCTACCATCTAGATATTTGAGGATGTTTAGGAACTTACGGGCCTTCAAAACCAAATGGTCTACATATCTGTTGTTATATTCAGGATCAAGACCGAATCCTAGGTATTTGGAATGTTTTTCATATGTGAGTGACTGAGCTTTGAAATATAACTTTCGTTTGTATTTATATAGGTGTTTGTTAATAGTAAAAAAAGTTCAACATTTAATTTATCTAGATTGAAAGTCAGTTTCTGTTGAATTATTTCTGCAGAACATTAATGGGCTTCATGAAGAAAATAATATAAAAAATTGGTTCAACAGCTTCTTTAATCTATTTTATTACCTTCTAAGAGAAATATTGAAAATGCCTAAAAACAATTTTGAAAATATGAAGAATAGTCAATGTAAGTAGTGAATTTTAAAAAAGACAAATAATTGAAATTCAATTATGAATGTTTTTATTATTATAAAGAATTTATAAGATACAGGTACATTTCACATTTCAGATATTTGAAAACAGATTTAAAAGCATGTATTTTGCGATTTGAATACATTTTAATGTGCGTTAATAAATCTAAACGAAGCATAAGTTATATATAGGTGATTTAATAATCTAATTTTCACATAAAAATGTAGCATAAATCAATTTTAAATCAGGTAAAAAAACAAAAACAATAAGATATGAGAAAGAAAAGTCGATTTCCTAAGTAACTGTATTACGAAAATTGTCTAAGAAAAATCTTTAAGGAACTTTTTCAAAAGTTAAATAGTCCAGAATATTTTAATTAATCATATTGAAAACTTTAAACTACTTTCACATGCTTCAAAAAGCTCAGGTGTCCACCATGTCATTATCTCATATACTTTCAAAATAACGATAAAAAGATCCTGTGACGATGAAGAAGGGTCTCTAGGGATTTAAGATTTCACTTTTCTAAAAACCCTCATCTTTCTTTCTCTTATTATTTTCGTGGATAAAACGCCAACACACACATCAGTTTATGAGGTGATGTAGATAAAAATAAATAGAAATTGAAGCTTAGAGTTACTTGTCACCCGTTTGACGGAGAAATCTACTATGGGATCTTATTAACAATTTTAACTGACAATTTTATCATATAAACAGTTGAATAACCCTTTTTAATTTTCTTTGACATGTCCTTTTTATTTTTGTCTTTTATATTGCAAAATAAAAGGAAATATAAATATAATACTATTGAAATATGGAATGTTGTTAGAGAGAGAGAGAGAGAACCTGTATTATTTGTTATTATTTATTAGTTTTGTTCATTACATTTTTTTACTAATAAGGTATAGTGAACAATTTATTATATCCTTAAATAAGAGAAGATAAAAGCTGCTTAAAGTTACTTACTATCCAATGATTGCACTTAAGAAATTATAAGATAAATATAAAAATGTTCTATATTGTTAACATATGTAAAGAACGATTTATTTCTCAGCGTTGCCACAGTAATCTAGGTTGTCGAGTCATGGGTTCGAGTTCTGATGCCAATGAAGACTCACCGTGTAGAGGGGCTGATGCATATTAAATATGTTACAGCTCAAAATCACACATTGGTTTGGCGTGTAAGTTAGAAGAATGTGGTGCACGGTGTTGTCCTCGTCATTTGACTGAGTCTTAAGATTGTGATTATCTGTCTATTACATAAATGTACAGATAAAAAACTACGAAGCAAATTAAAACCAAGTCAAATTTATTATATGTTCAATTTATAGTAATTTAGTTTATATATTACATAATTTTTTTATATATTATATTCCTATCTATTTTAAAAAAGTAACTTAATATTTTCTTAACTTAAGGCAAATAAGTTGCTTATATTGTAAATGAGTAAATTTTATTTCGCTGTCTATTGAAAATTTAAAGATAATTTATATAAATATTCTCAAGCATATTTTTAATTATGTATTATTGTAATTAATTGAAACCATTTGAGAATGAAGTTTCTGTCATACATTGAAAACTCAGTGCACATGATCTGACTCGCATATATAATAACTTTAAGATTAAAGTTTTGGTAACATCAACAATAAAAATAATTTTCTTGCCAAGCGATGAAAAAAAAAAAAATATTTGAGTTGTGCAGGATTCATAATTTTTGAATAATGTTTTTAAACACTGAACAATAAATTATTAAGTCCACTCCTGACAGATGTATAGTTAAGGCAAAATGAAATATTTCGAGCGACAATCGATTATAACTTTATATTTCAATCATGTCACAAATGTAACATCACTTTCATTAGAAAAACCTTTTTAGAATAAATTATTCTATCAATATATCTGGAACACTATTTTATTGGGTTATTCGAAAAGTAATTTCGTTTCTTTTTTTTGTGAGGATGAAAGACAATTTTCACGTAGTGAATAAATATTTTATTAATTTTTTTACTGTCAATTTTGATCCAATACCTTTTGTTATCTTTCTGGATGTAGCATCACTCCAAGCTCATAAAAGATTTGTTTTTTCCTGGTGAAAAACTGATCCAGGTGATTTTTGACCACCTCATTTGAAGCAAAGGTTTTATCATCTAAAAGAGTTTGTAGAAACCGACATAAATAATAACCAGAAGGTGTGAAATTTGGAGAATATGGTGAGTGTGGCAGTATATCCCTTTCAATCTGTGAAAGAATTGGGTGAGTTACCAAACTTGTACAAGATATAACATAATCTTGTTGGAGCACAACACTTTCTGACGATCAATTCAGGTATTTTCTGTTTAAGTGAATCCTTCAGGTTTCCAGCTGATGAGAGTACATTTCAAAATCCATCATTATATTCTCCGGTAAAAGCCCCCCCCCAAAAAAAACCGATTTCTTTGATATCCCACCAAACATATAGCATCACCTTCTTTTAAAGATATTGGCTTTTGAAATCCTTTAAACTGACTGATCTCTTTTGCTTCATGATCTTTTGCGTTTGAGATTTGCTGTAGACGACCCATTTCTCGTTCCCAGTGATGAAGCTCTTCAAAAATTGATCATTTTCTTGACGCTTGAGAAGCAAATCACAGACATCAACGCTACTACAACGCTCTTTCCGTGAGAATATGAGGAACCCATACATCGAGCTTTTAGGTAAAATCTAGGACTTTTAAGAGGTCATGGACAGTTGAATTCGATACATTTAACCTCTCATAAATTTCAAGAGTTGTTATTCAACGATTTGCATCAATTGATAAGAGCATTTATTGTGCCTTTATCAGCTTCAACTGGTCTTTCAAAACGTAGTGCATTTTCAAAATAAAAATTGCGGGATCGAAGCTTTGCAAACCAGTTTTGGAGTACTGTCAATACATCTTCCCTATACACATCGATTAATTTTTCTCGTTCTTGAGCAGCATTTTTACCTTTTTGATTATAACAAAAAATGAAATATGCTAAAACTGCTGTCTTTCACTCTCCATGTCTTAAAGGGCATCAACCAAAACTACTGCTTAGAATCAACTTACTTTTTCAGAAGGAAGTCTTCTTATAACAGCTCTCAAAATATATAATGATTATGCGGCTTATGAAGTTGGTTGTAACAGAAAACAATTAAATCCTCTACAGGAAAAAAAACAAAATTATGTTCCGAACAAATTAAAAAGTTATGAACCATTAACTCATTTTCAAATTCCGTATATTATTTCGATGCACATAGAAAATTTTTATTTAATTTGTACCCTAAGTTTAATTTGAATTATATATGTGCAAAATGCAATGATATACATAAACATCTTTCCATTTATATATTTTTTATTTATATTTTTATTAAAAAAAACTTAAATTAAAGCTGATTTTAGATTAAAAAAGCGAAAAGAATTTTTAAGAGAGATTTAAGCATATGGGATCAAAGTCTATAATCATTGTGCATATTTATTTAAAAATACATATTTAGATACTGCATTGCAAATATTTTTCTTTCTTATTTTTACTTAAAAGCTAAGAATAAACGTCAACATATTTTTTAATAATTACATTCGTTACTTTACAACTAGAATGGGAAGAAATTTGAATAAATTAGATTTGAATATTTATTTTTATACATATTTATCAGAAATAACATGAATACATTGGGGATTTTTTTTTAAATTAACAAATATCAAATAACAATAATTTAAACTCTTTTCAACTGATAATGTTTTTTAAAAAATAATTTTAATTTAAAGAAACCAATTATTGTAATTTATACAAACGTAAACGACAAATTCTATGAAAAAATTAATTTTGTTCAAAAGGATATAATTTTGTTTAAATGGCATATTGAAAGAGAGAGATATTTTTTTTTCATATTGAAACCTTAATTTGTTTTGTGTAAATACATGTAAAAAATCAAATCTCAATCTGAAACAAAAATTGTACTATTTTATTTTTGACTAAAAGTTTTCTATATGTATTTCTAAAATATTTTGAAAAAGAGTTGAAAGGTTTTTTTAAGCTCATTTATAAATGAAAATTCTCCTTTTTTTAGTCTCTTATCACGATGAATATATAGTACCCTGTATTATACCATCGACCAATGTCACTAAACGAAAACGCATCGTCAGTTAAAGAAATGTCGCCAAATGCTGTAGTCTGCTTATTATTACCATGTTTGAACGTGAAAGGGAATGGTTTCCACAATTGGCTGTGTATCGTAGCATTTGGCGACGTCTTATAATTTGACGAAATTAGTCAACGGTATAATATGTTAGTACTGAATATATATTGTTACGAATTTAGCCTTATTCTAATTGTTTCTACTCATTTGTGTTCATTTTTACAGTTTAATTTGTCGTATCTAATGTGATTTCAACCCTGTTTACCTGTAATATTTCCACTGCATTGCACGGCCCCCATGCTTTAACATTGGTTTAAATGGTAAACTCGCCAAATATTGCAGCTAGCGCCAAGTTGGCGACGGATTTGGCGACTTAATTTTCAGCGCCAAATTTGGCGATATATCGCCAAATGTTGGCGATAAGCTTGGCGACCATAGCAACCCTGCTCCTAATAACCCTGTCTGGCAACCCTATCGTGGTATTGTAACACTATTGTATTGAATGTATTACTGTATTGAGCTTTTCTCGTACGTTCCGGATTTTGCTAGACCTTTCTATTTCTCGATTATTCTGGCAAGTGCAAGAGGTTTCTGACCGAAAGGTATAAAAGGGCCCGGGCCGGCTAGTCAGTTAGTCAGATCTCAGCTTTCATGCAAGTGATACCTCTCTGAGCTTGAGAGAGAGACGATTGCATAGTGCGTGTGTTATTGCTTTTATTGAGTTATTATTTTTGTGCTGAGTGTTTACTATTGCTTTTGTTAGTGTATTACATCTGTGTTATCAGTATTTTCATCGATTGTACGTGACTTTCTAGAACTGTTCTACAATTTGTGGAGGACTGTTTTGGCCAAGAATAAAATTGTTTTGGATCCCGCTCTTCGGCTTCAATCATTTCGAACCCCCGAAAACGTAACAATATTTACATTTAATTGTGTGTTAGAGTAAAAAATACTATAATAAACATCGAGTAAATGTTATATCAAAATTCAAATCATCTATAGGAGTGTAATATAGTAAGATATGCTAAAATATTGTATTTATCAGAATACAATTAAAAATTGTTTTGCAATTATTAAATTTATATTGTGGTATTTTGCCGGATCTTTTCTACCTTCAATTTTTTTAGCATTAAATGTTTTGATTTTAAAATTTCTGAACATCAATTACTCAATTAAAACAATCTTAAATGAGCAAAAGAATTTTCATTTTGATGTAGTTTGGAAAAAAATCTTCATGTAAAGAACTTTTAGTGATTTTAATATTTTTAAAAGGTACTTAGTTAAAAAAAAAAAAAAAAAAAACTACACAGAAAAGACAACTTTTTTTACTGTTAAATATATATTTTTTATTCTTTTTTACCTGTCAAAAGAATTTTTTCGAGAAAATATTTTATCACATATATATGTATTCTATGGAACAGTTCAATCAAAATATCTTTATTTCAACCTCAACTCTTTCCCTTTGTTAACATGGAAAATTCGCAACTCGAAATCCCTCTGAATCAATATTGCAAGAAGTTGGTTTCCTGTCGAATGTTGATAAACCTTCCTCAAAGCCATTAATTCAAAGAACTCTTTGGAGCGTGATAGAGATAGGGAGAAATCTGGAAACCCTCAGGGTTTCTTATATTCTTTATCCGAGAATGAATAAAACTCTATTCAGAAATCTTGAATTTTAACCATACCCTTTAAATACGACAAATTTTGAGTACGGTATTATTAGGCACGGATAATTCTTTAATCTGATTAGTTGGTAAACTAAATAAATGCGAGAAATATATTTCTAGTGAAATGTATGATTGGAAGTTTCTAGTGATTTGTAAAGATTTATTTCAGACATGTATTTAAATTCTCTATATTTAGATAAGTATTGAAGGCTAGGTTTTAAAAGGCGGTGGCAGAAGAAACCGTATTAAAAATAGAATGAAGCAAACTATATTATTGAAATCGAAATGCATTGATATCATGTTGGTTGATATATTTGAACTAAAAGATAAATTAACTCGTTAAATTGTTTATTATACTTTTCCGCTTTACTCTTACACATAGTGTAGTTATTAACGATGTAAATATATGAAAAATAATTTCAAATGTGTTTATTAATTCAAAATTGATTTGCAAAAACCAAAATGAAATTTTATCTAAATCGTAGCTCATAATCAGATGAATTTTCCATCTATAATCTTTGAGAATTTCAATTTGATATCAGTTTCGTTGTAAATGCTATATAATATAATGCTTGTTTTTGGTTACTTAAAAGTTTTAAATATTCGTAATTTTACTTAATAAATGAATTTAAGACAGCCATAAATTGTACTGGGTGTCGAAAAGTGGGACTACACTTTCAAATATTAATTACAGAAAAAAAGTTATTCACACATGGTTTTTTCCCCATAAAAACATTTAAGTTTTTTTAACAACACTTTATTGCACATTGTGCGCACCATAAGTTTCGCGAAATACATCGAGCCTATGTGAGATTTGTAGCCACGTTTTAACTTTTTCAAGATCATTAATCTGAATGGCCCCTTCTACTCAACTTTCATTTCATCAATGAAGATCCGTTGATAATGTTTTTCATGTATACTTATAAGGTGTTATGTCTAGAGATCTATCTGGATGCTCACGATATTGGACTTCCTCTTTCCATCTATCGTCCAGGAAACCTTTTCTCACTTCCAAACTCCAGTGTGGAGGTGGCTCATTTACGTTGTACATCTGTTGCGAATTTAAATTCGATAAATCATGCTACAACTTGCTCTTGTACTTGTAGTGAAGCCATTTAGGAAAAAAAATATAAAAAAAATTAAGTCAATTCCTACATAGATCAACAAAGAAATTTTTTTATTTTAGTTACTTTTTGTTAAACAGTTACAATTAATATAAATATGTATATACGTATGACAGATTTACAAAATTAAATGGAAATTAATTTTTATTAATTATCATTAAAGTATCGTATTGTCATCCAAAACAATCGTATATATAAAATTTCAGTTCAGCCGAATGCCTTAAAATGTGTGAAAGAAACCTTTTCAAGTTTTGACACAAGTCGTCAAAATGGTCACAAAGTCGCCAAAAATGATGTCAAAATGTCTGTATTTGTAATTCTTTAATTAGTTTTAATCAATTAATTTTTATTAATTAAAATAAATTATTGTATTGTCATCCAAAATAATCATGTATATAAAATTTCAGCTCAACTGTGAGCTTTAAAATGTATTTTATTAACGATTGACAATTCCACCAAGATAAATAAATAAATAGAGATTATGAGCTAATATTAGGAATTCAATAACGCTGAAAAACGGTGGTGTTGTGCCATGCAGTTCACGTTTCACATAAAAAAAACCCTTCATAACTTCTTTATGGAACACAAGAATCAGTATGTAAAAATACTTGTTAGTTTATTTTTAATTGATTTTCAAAAGTATAGTCATACCTTTCGGGCATTCTATATATTTAATTTTCTATCGTACCATTTGGGAAATTGAATATAAAAGTTGAAGTATATTAATATAAATTAGAGAGTATGTATAAAAACCTCTTTCTTGTGGGTTTTTTTGTTCTATTGATATATACTCTGATATTTACATAAAGTCATTGTAATATCTGTCCCAACAAACTTACTTTTGTTCAAAGAGAATAGTAAGTATTTCAAGTATTCTTCAAAATTAACATAAACATTCTATACAACACTTTAAATACATTTATATTAATTTATTTTTTGAAATTTTCATATATGCGTTGTCTTAGGTTTCGAATAATGCAGTCATATGTTTATTAGTTTAAAAAATGAATTTATATATTTATTAATAATAGAAGTTTATTACTATCACAAAATTAAAAACGTTGTGTATACATATTATTTAACACAGATGCTTATTATATTACATTAAATTCTATTTTGCAATTGACTAGCAGAGAAATTTGAAAGTAACCAATAATCAAGAAAGAGAGAGAAAGGGCTTAGAGAATACGCAAAGGATATAAAAATGATTAATTATCTAAGAAATCAGATTAGAATAAGACTAAATTAACAAGTAGAAATCCCAGTGATATTTTAAAGAACTTAACTTGAGCAAATGAAGGTGTCTAGAAAGAGACATAATGATTAAAAATGTCCTATTTCTTCTGAGACAATGATTCAACAAAGGTGTGAAAGACAACGCCCTAATTTAAATAAAATATGTCAGAATACATATTCGTCAGATTATTATGTTGCATATCTTAGGAACTAGGATTAGGTTTATGCTTCCATTTCATGTTAGCAGACATTCTAAAATGTTAAGTGTATACAAAAGTATACATTATATATAAGCAAATAATATTAATAAAGAAAAAGTATATTACATACAGGAAGATAATATTAGTATGATTCAGAATAAGTTTTAATGAAAGAAATAATTAGCATTAAAACATATAAAACAGAAATCAAAGTTATTTTATTATTCTGTCAAGCCTTTGTTAAAGAATTCATTGTAAAAAACTCCCATTTATCATTAATTGAAATGCTGCTTAAACTTGTAAAACTTCTAAAAAATATTAAGAAATTGTTACAGCTTCAAAATATATAAAACCGTAATAGAAGCCCCATTACCATATTTGAGTCAAAAAGAATACTTCAAAAATGAAACTTCGAACGAAATGTATTTATAAAACTTTTATTCCACAAGTAATTTGGAAAAAGAAAAACTGTTTTAGGTTGCTGTGAGCAAATATAATTTCTTTTTCTTAATATTTTTTTTTAGTTTTTGTAGAATATTTACAAAGTATTTCCATCGCTTTGGAAATTTGTATGCATGAACTTTTCTTAAATACTTAGATAAGGAAAAGAAGTATTCTTGGAATCGAATTTATATTCAAATCGGGAAAGACTCAAGAATGTATAAATGTACCGTTTCGGAATGCATAATATTTATACTGATGATTCAAAACTGAATCGACGGCTAAAATAAAAATAAAAGAACACCAATAAATGGCTTATTTAATTTTTTTCTGAATCAATATGAGCTTCAAGGTTTTATTTAAGTAGTAAGAAATGTCTCACAGAACGTGTTTTATGGAACTTAAGATAAATATCTTTGAAATTCTGAAAAAAAAATGTCCATTTACTTTAAAGAAGTATTTCTGTACTAACTCTTCAGAACCTCACACATATTTCTTCTTCTTTCCAATTCTACTTCAAGTGTTATTGGAATTCCAGGGTTTATTTTTCTTACAATGGTGCAGCTGTCTATCGAAAGCAGCCTGAAGATTTTACAGACGATAGGTAGAAAACTTGAAAGTTTTGGAAAAAACCTTTTATTTTAGACTTTATTTATCCCAATGGTTCATTTTAAATCTTTAGAATGTCTCTTTGATAAAAACCGTGATATTTAATTTTTTATTCTGGCAGACATTTTCTTTCTCATTATAAGAAAGAAGAGTGCAATTTACATTTATCGGTTGATGTTAAGGAATCTGACTATGTTCAGAACCACGATTTTGCAAAAGCGTATAAATGAATAATTTTCTGTTATACATATATTTAGTGTTCTTTAATTTAGAATATGCATATAAAATTATTTTAAGAATATTATTACAATAAATAATATATAAATGCAATTTTTGGCCAAGAAAGTGAAGAAAATGACGTATTTACAAAGCCTTCTTTTTCATGGGAAATGCTTCCATGATAATAATTTATTTACCTATATATCGCTAAAACATATGTACAAAGCATAGACTAGAAATTTTGAAATATATATTACTTAGAAGTTGGTTTATTCATACTTTAATATGTAGGAGTAGAGAAATTTTAACAAAATACCCGTTATTATTTCAATTAATTGCAACTATAAAAATAATGCGAGCTTTTCAAAACTTTTAGTTCAGTCCACACACACACATGTAGACGTCATGGCTATATATAAAAAATATTACTATCGAAGCATTTTCAGTAAAAGTAGAACGTTTTGAAAACATATTTTTCTTTATCTTTTGTTAAAAAAAAGTGCCGTTAAAGTTGTTTTTTTATTGCAGTAATATTTTAAAAACAGCTTCATATGTAAATTCTAATTCAAATAGCACTAAATAACAACAAAAAACAACAAAAAGAATGCTTATATATACGCTTTTGCAAACTCATTGTTCCGATAGTAATAACCTGAATGATATACACTTCATATTTGGCCTGCACCAAATACTCTTTAATTTATTAAAGAAAAGGTTTGTGAAAGAGACAAACTCTGTAAACTGAACAAACGGAGAAAGAAGAGGATGAAATGACAAAGAGAAAGGTGAAATATTGAGAAAGATTACCAGAGCATTCCGGGGGCACATAACTTCCCTTTACCAAAGTCAGTAAGCCCAATGAATAAAATGAAAGATGTCAGGATTATAAAATTACATACTTATTGAATAAGATACATTGTTAAAGAGAGTAAGTAATTAGTATTGAAAGCTTATTATTTAATAGTTTTAAAATTGTGCTTCCAGGGATCTGCAAATTTTAAGAATGGAAATTATATTTTAATATTAAATGTATTTTCTTAACTATTAAAATTTAAATAAAATGAATGAAGTATATATGTATTATTTCGTTACATATATCGCGAGTACAAAATTAAACTTGAAATTTACGAGTAGTTTGTAGCAAAAACTATACAACGGAATTGCATGAAAATTGGTTCTAAAAATGAAAATTTCTAAGAATGTGATTTATGAATGAATAAATAGTAACAAACAAAAATAATAGTCCAATATCATATATAGAAAGGAAAATCGCTTTCTATTTTTCCACTTAATATTGTAATTCTGTATACATATTTATAATAATTGTAATTATTTAATAAGAAGTAACTAAAATAGAATTTAACTTTGTTGACCTAAGTAAGAATTAATATAAAATTTTTTTATATTACTTGTTTCGCATATATTATATTTTTTAAATAAGTTACCGTACTACTATCCATGATTTGAGAAAAAAGCTATTAAAATGTAGATAAAATTTATGTAACCATGAAGTTTTATATTTATTAATAAAAGCATCCTACTAATCTAATGTAACAATTTAATGTATAAAGTTTAGGACTTCTTATACAGAGAGAGAGAGAACTAAAAAACAATACAAAAAATTTATTGAGTAATTTTGTTCTAAACAGTATTTAAGGAGATTATTATAATTTTTTTCTGAATTATGTGAAACTAGGAATTTATTATATTGTATGTAATTTATAATAATATTTCTGAAAATTGATAAATGTGTATTATTTTCCCAATGAGGTATTTTGATAATATTGATGTTAAAATTATGTCTCTCCATAAATATTATTATATGTTAAATTATCTTTTAATCGTACTTGAATATCTAGAAAATTAGCCCGATTAGTGTCATTTTCTTATTAAATCGGATTCAGATAGTTTGGATAAAAATTTATACTTAGGTCTGAAACACATTTTTCGAATAAAGATTATATCATCTACGTATCGAAAAAAAGGAGAGTATTGCCTAAATATGAGAGTGTTTTCTCTCTCTCTCTCTCTCTATATATGCTAGATGACCTGACAGACGTTGTCCTATACACACATCTTAAATTAAAAAATTCCAAATTTTTATGAATAAGTTTTAACTTTTTAATTTAGTTTAGAGTAAAATTTGAGTAAAATTGAGTACAATTTCAAACACTAATTGCATCTGAATGCAATAATTTAATTAACACGCGATTTATTTCAACAAAATAATAACACGAAGTGACAAATTTTTTTTTCTGAAATGATCACAGCACCAACTCTCGGGACCAACTTGAATTTAAATAAAAGATTTTTGAATATTCGATACTGCGATCGTAGTACAGTCTGTCAGATCCAAAGTAAAACATTCCAAGATCTACAATTTATAAATAAAAAATTAATTAAATAAGCATTTCTAAACCGAATTATAAATCTAAACCATTCTCGAGTCCACTGGAACAGACAAAAACATTCATCAAAAGCGGTCTAGCCGTTTAGGAGGAGTTCAGTTACATACACACGCACAGAAGAATTACATATATAAAGATTATTTGAAAAGATATTAATTAAAAACGCTAAAAAGCGTGAATCGTCTAAAATAAAATAACCCATGTCCAAAATAATGTTTACATGCATAAATTCACGGATTTCTCAGAGACTATGACTTATAATTTAATGAATTTTCGTGGAATGATACATAACATTATAATAATTATTAAAAATTAATTGAAAAACTAATTAAAAAAATTACAAATAGCCACGTTGGCGTAGCATGACTTAACAATAAAAATGGTAATAAAGTGTGACAAAACGATACTTTAATGATAATTAATAAAAAAATTAGGAATGATTCAGAAAAAGAATTATAGTCTTACAACTATTTAATAAAAGTAGCTAAAATAAATATGTAGTAGGGTCTAAGTAGGACTCGTACTTTTTGTTTATAACATATCACAACGTGTTTTAAGGCTGTTTTTAATTAATATCTTTTTAAAATTGCGAACGTTGTTAATCACATTCTCGAATTAAACACCAAAACTCTTCCAGCAATGCAGTCTTCAAAGGCCATTTACGTTAATCTCTAGGCAAAATTTATAAGGAGGATATCTACTAAATGTGCAATGGCTCTTCCATGATAATATGAAACTAATTCCATACAAAAGTTCTCTACTAAATTGGGTTAATGATGTATAACTGTGGATGTCGTCTTTTTGCTGGCCAGGAAGGTAGAAAACTTAAGACATCAATGTCTATCACTTTCAATGAATTCATCAATAAAACGGTTATACACTGGGTTTGCTCGATGTGGAAGAGGCATTATCATCCATAAATAAAAATGTCACGCCCATATGCACCCCTGAAAAGTCTAACATAAGGATCTAAGATTCACCCGATATATCTGGCCTGTCACAGATCCGCTTTGAACACGTGTAGAGGCGAATCATTACGTCCATCGATCATTATTCCCCCAATACCATCACACCTCCACTACCGAAAACGGTCACGTTCCACAATGTTTGAGGATCATTTCGTGTTCGCTGACCCCGACACAGATGTAAACACGTTTAGAATCACCTGTTAAACTAAACCGCGACTCATCAGTAAAGGCGAACATGGGACCATTGATGTTCAGTCCAGTTTTGATGTTCTTTACACCAATTAAAGCGATCCATCTTTTTCATGTGAAGACAGTAAAACACATACCCTTGGCTTTCTGGCATAAAGGCCGTTTTTCGTTAAGCCTTCTGTATATTGTTTGCCGTGATGCAACAGCTCCAGTGGCGGCTGCAATCCCATGAACTTAACTGGCGAGCAGTAGCCTTTCTGTTACGACGGGCAGTTAATGCCAGATACCGATCTTCAGAAGCAGTTGTCATTCGTTTCCGACCTTGTCCAGACCTCCTTACAACAGTTCCATCATTTTGAAACTGTTTCCAGCTTTTCAAGAGACTGTCTGTCATGAAATATTCAGACATGTGGCTGTTTCCGTGATTGACTGCCCTGCTTCTAAACGGCCGATAATTCGCCACTTTACAGATTCTTCCAAATGATACCTAATGAAGCCATAACAAACCACTTTGAGTCCTACACTGAAATCAAACGCTATGTTATATTAAATTCACTCAAACATTCAGTTTGCGCAAAAAAAGCGCATTGATTCACCCTTGGATGACGTAACGCCTAAAGATTTGCATATCACAAACCGTTTGATTACATTTTGCAAATTGGATAATGGCAAAATTAGGTGGCTTGGTTTTCGCGCAATTCCCTGCTAATACGGATCACATTGATTGGATATTTCATTGAATATCATCATTTTTGGGTATGTAAAGATAATTTTGGACATGAGTGTATATACAATAAAATAAATGAGTATTTATTTATTAATGCATAGAAAAAATTGGCATTTTACGAAATAAAACTTTTTTTTGTTGCTTATTTCCTGTAAGGAATAAGAATTAGTCCTTATGTAATGAACTGAAAGGTCATTTTTGGCATAATTTATTATTTATTACTTACATCTATATGAATTCCTTGCATTTATGAAAATACTGATATTTATTTAAAACATTTTTATTGTATACTTTTCTTGCAGGTGGATAATTGATATCCTGATCAATCTGGTGGCCAAGATAACCTAGGTCATGGTCACGGACTTTTGATCAACGTGTCATGTGTTCGAGCCCTGGTGCCAGTGAAGACCAGTCTTTAAAGGTGCTGATGCGTGCTAAACCTGTCGAGGTTTAAAGTCCTCTCATTGGTGTGGTGTGGGAATTCGTAAGAAACTTGTCATTCTCGTCACTTGACCATGGGTCAAAATAACAAGGATCCCGTCTCCAATAGCCTTCATGTTGCTTTATAGTGTGACGTAAATTAACCCTCACACTTGTCCGGTCAAGCTGACTTGATATGTGCTATTTTGTATTATACGTTTGCGTAGGGATAAAAGCAAAAATCTTATTTTAGAAAATCTTTACCAGGGGTAAAAAGCCTGTGACACACGTGCCACATTTGGCACGTGGAGCAATTCGCATTGGTATACTACACGTCTCTATAAATTAGTCAATTTTTGAGTAAAGTTCCTAATTTTGAGAGAGAAAGGGGGCATAATTCTTATTGAAGTAATATCTTCACAATTATAGAAAGCAACGTCTACGGAATTACGAAAAAATCTGGATGATAATTCTATTGATAAATTGACAGCTATATTCTATAAGTTATTGGACGCCATTGCTAGAGAGATTTAATTAATGAAAATAACATGTACTCTCTGTATGCTTTCCGCTTTAGGTTCTACATATCTATGTTGACAAATCTTTTCTCACATGAAAAATATGTTGAGTATGCAAAGAAGTTGTTTTACAACTTGATGTTCAGAATCGTGTCAAATTGAAAATCCCAAATTATACCCTTGATATCGCGATACGAAGTAGAATAGTGCAGCAACAATGTTCACATTAAAAGATTTTTCATTTAACTATATTTAAGGGGAACAGTAAAATTTTTTATGTTATTTATTTCTAATTTTAATAAATATGTTCAAAAGATACGTAACATACGCATAACATATCGTCGGCCTAATTATCAGAATGCGGAACTCCACAAAGGAACTAAATATGATACAGGAGTGCTACGTGCCAAGTGCTGTTTGGCGCGATTCCTTAATCATACCAAACATAACGTTATTCCCCTGACAACCACATTAGTGCGACGTTAATCTTCACTCACTCACTGACAACCACATTACTACACGATAAAAATATCAAGATAACCATATTGTAATGTTATCGCCCACCTTGGTGAACATAAACAACAACTTGGCACGTAGAACTCCTGTATCAAATTAACATCCCAGGAGTTACGCATTCTGATAATTAGGCCGACGATATGTACAATTTTAATTTATTAATTAGCTTGAAGAAATAGTTGCTTTTTATGTGTTGTTTATTTTTATGTTAATAAATATCTTTAAATGATTTAAAATTAGTGTATAATAAATTTGTGAATTTGTATATTTTACCTCGTTTCCTAATTTTGTATGCATTATCGTGGAATTGAATTATTTTCAAATCTAATTATATTGTGGAATCTTGAATCATTTTGGTAGATTGGTTTGGGACGCCATGTCTAAAAAGTTGCCGACCCTGATCTACACTATAATTAACTAAAAACTATGACTAATTTGAAGAAGCACACACAGATTTTCAATACTTTTTCTAAATTATAAAATATAAGTTAATTTTGATCACAATTGACATTGATAAAAATGAATTACTATCAGAAAAAAAACGAAAAAGAAGAGTTAGTTATACTACACATTTTTATGTTAGACGCTTACAAATTATTGAAACGTACAGCTTCTTTCATTTCTTTTATGGTAATATAAATAAACTTTAAATTTTGATTTTCTCAGTTAAAGTTTAATTCGAGAAAGAGCTATTTAGATTCCTTTTCATTACACTATGATATTTCTACATCTTTGAGAAAGTAATTGACTCTTAAATTCACATACTGTATGCTGTACATTTTACCTTCTTTCTAATTAGTTGTGAGCGTTTTATCACTTTCTAAAAAAAATATAAAAATATGTAAGACTTAATTAGGGGTCTTTTCTTCGAGGAAATTAATTTTAATGAGAGAGTTTTCGTAATTAAAAAACTTCCTTTGAAATGTTTTTTCTCCTTCTATTAAGATTTTTATGAATAGTTTATCCAATATTTGTTGAGAAGTTTTAACTAAAATAATTATAGTTTTTAATATACACTCCTGTGTTAAAAAATTCCTTTTTCTCTTAATAGAAGGGGAAAAAATTAACTCACGAGACATTTTTGCATTTCGCCTTCCTAAAAAGCGAAAAAAATAATTCTTCTTTAACTATGTATTTTTTAGTACCTTAAAAAGGTTACTATAATTTATGAAGATAAGGGCGTATGTTTTTTAATTCAAGGCACTATACTACATAAATATGAAAAAGAATTTCTTTGAGTGTCTCCTTAATACATTAAATATTTAGAATTTCTTTATTCGCATCAAAAATGTAAATCTTAAGATTTCTTGAGAACGGACATAGCTTAAATATTTTAAATAAATTATCACAGGTGTAAGTAAAAACAAAATTTGAGTAAAATAAGAAAAAAAATGTTATTTAACGTTATTTAAAAATGATTATAAATGAATTTAAACATAAGTTTACATAACTTTGAGACCTTTGGGAAAATTGATGAGTAGATTGAGAGTTAAGAAATTAAATAATTGATTTATTATGCACAAAGCTATTAATTAACAGTATGTACAGTTAGTTACAAGTTATTAATTATTGACTATATCCATTTTACAGAATATGTTATTTGTAAAAAAGAAGGCAAACACAACCGTTCTTGTCAGTGTTTTAAGACGGACTCTTTTTTTCCGCTCTGTTTGGGTGTGGGGGTGGTTCTTACACTTAGAATCAAATTCAGGCGTTCGGTTCGCAGGAAGGGATATTTTCTCAAGGCCATCAGATGTCGGTGAGCTTTCTGATGAAAGGACCCCGCAATATTTCAGAGGTGCATGTGTGTACATGAATGATGTAATGCTTTCTTTTTAGGGAAGCCTATTTTGCAGCTCAGATGCATAAAACATTACAATAACGTGATTTAAACATAAATACATTGGATTTTACTGAACTCCAAAAACATTTATCTAAAATAAATATTTCGGTAGAAAATTGATCAAAAATTATGCATATATATGTGTAATTTTTTCGCAACGTCATACATGCAAAAGCATTTGCTCTAAAAGACGAATGAAATGAACAGTGAACTTGGTTTATTTATAAATAACAAATACTTGTTCTTAGAAATAAATAATAGAATCATTAAATTAGTAAACATCTCAAAATCACTAAGAGAGAAATGAAATCATTCACAGACCAAATAAAATACATTTAATAAAAGATCGTGCTTTCAACTTCGGCATAAAATTTGTACTAATATTTATATATTGAAGAATTATATATGAACTCACTCACTCACATCACTTAACTCTAGAACTATTAAAACTACAGACTCAAAATTTCGATAGTGTTTTTGAAAAAAAAATGTTGAGTAGAGATAAGCTAAGCACCAGGTTTTGTGAAAACTGACTACCTAAGGCAAGAGACACAGGAGGGAGGGGGGTAGGAATAGACAAAGCTTCTGTTTTTGAGCTATTACACCTATAGACTTTAAATTTCGCAAGCAGGTTTATTTTGTCAATTAGGGATATTCAAGGAAAGAATTTTACTGAAATCGTTTCTTAAGGAGAAGGTGCCACAGGTGTATCAGAAATAAATATACTTTCATTTTAGAAACTGTATTGTCCTTTTTAGATCAAGACAAAGGCTATGAGAAGGCTTTCAAATCGAAACCTGAATGCAAGGATTTAAATGACAATATCTTAAAAAACAACATATAAACATACAACGTCATGAAATACCCAGTAAAGCGATTGGGTTACGGCTAGTTATATATATATATATATATATATATATATATATATATAATCTTTATCTATTATTTCTTGTTTTTGATAAATAATACATATTTCTTTATATATATATATATATATATATATATATATATATATATGGTGCATGTTCTATATTCATATATATATGCACTGGTGTATAAAACTTAAGCAACAAATGTTTTTTTTACCATAATTTCACCATAAATTATATGAGAGACTTGAAATTCAGAAATGAGACACGACATTTTGTACTTAAGCGATGAAGAAAGAGTTGCGCAAAAATAAATACAATGCATATAGTATGAAATTAAACTAAAAAAGGCTTTGTTGAACTCATAGTCTTGTTATACATAATCAACTGTCCAAAAGGAAGAACAATAAGCAGATGTTCCTCGGTATGGGATATGCACTTACCTTCCTCCTATGGTTTCTTCGCACCGTCTCGCAATACTCAGCACAAAATTGTCCAATAGCTCTTGAGGTAAGAATGCCCATTCCTCAAGCAGCATCTGTTTTAGTGTTGTTAGGTGTATTCCAGAGGATGTAATCGTATCGGAAAGCATTTCACACATGTTCTATTGAATTTAAATCATGGGGAAAAGCCGGCCAATCCATTCGAGTGATATCTTCCCTTTCCAGTATTAGATGATCAGCAGTCCGGTCATTTTTTGTAATCCATAAAAATGAAGTCTGATCCAATAGCACCTTGGAACAGGCGCATATGGGAAAGGACCACCTCCTTACAATAGCAATTACCGATTACAGATCCTCTGTCGAAAACGTCGAGTTCAGTCCACCCACTCAGCATAATGCCTCCTCAGACGACAACTCAAGGATTCTCGAAAAGGTCTCTTTTCGTAAGATTTCTGGGATAAAACCTAGTCCCTACCTCTCTCTCCAAATAAACTGGCGTTTAGAATAGCTTGTGGCACAGAAACGACTCTCATCCGTATAGAGGACACAACTCCATTGATGAGATGTCCAGTTTTGTTTCTCCTTACACCCCTCTAAACGATGCCACTAAGGACCAACTTTCAAAGGAATGCAGCTCTCAGGACGGCTGGCGAATAGGCTACCTTTGTGAAGGCGTCTTGCCACAGTAAATTGCGATCCCTCTCGTCCCATTGTTGTACACGATTGCTGAGCAATGGTGCTTGCTAATTGGTATCGGGGTCTTTTCGCCTACAGGGCGATACGTTGGTCATCCACTGCAGTCCTTTTTCTAGGGTGTCCTCCACAAACTTTTCTAACATTTGTATCTATGTTTAGGAAGGTTTTCAAGCGCACGAAACAACTTTTGTTGATTCCGAACTATTCAGCTACACTGGTCAAAATACACCCTTCCTCCAGCTTTCCGATCATTGTTCCAAGTGTGAAATTCAGGTGATTTCTTCTAGCCCTATTTCATGGAAGAACTCACTTGTACTTGCAGCGAATATCTTTAATTGCGCCTCAGTTCATCCTTTTATTATAGTCTTTAACGCTGCTCCGATCGCATGCCTTGAACGTACACTTGCGTTGCCTGTGACATTTTGTTCTTGATATTTGCATACGCATAACCTTTCTACTAAAATGCATGTTCATTGTACTGATCGGAATAATCCTTTTTATGTAGTTTAATGGCTATCTGCTTAAAATTTACACTGTTGCTTAAATTTTACACACCAGTGTATAATTATTTACTATATGATACTTACATTCAAATAGATTTAAATTCAAACTATTAATATTATATTCAACTATGCTAATAAATCATAATCCAAAATGCAAAATGTATGTAAAAAAATTCATCTTCTGAAAAGGGATATAATCTGATAATATATAGCAAGGAAGATTTATAATGTAAGAAGTTTTATTTCAAGTTTCAAACTTACTCCAATTCCTGAACGACGGTATTTAATTTGGGAACTTCTTTTCCTCCTGGATTTAGCGTTGATTTAATTTTATCTTTAAATATCATCAGGCGAACACGGCAAAAAATAGAAGGGTATAAATAATTCTCCCTTGAATAAATTGCTCGATCTCCCGAAGATTGCAATTTATCTTACATTTCCGTCAAGAGGTGGAAGAATTTTTATCAGATGAGAGGAAATTGAAGAAGAATCGATACTTCTATGTCATGAAACGTTGAAATGGAAAGAATAGAGATCTCGATGTTATTAGGTACATTTTGAAGAATTAAATATTTAAGAATGTAAGAAAAAGCGTTTCATTTTAGATACAGTGTTGCAGAGTTTTATCTTAAGAGTTTCGGTTGCAAACCCCGTTCAATTTTAATTGAATTGACGTTGTTTTAGACTATATTACAATGAGATTTAATGATGGATATCACAATTGTGGTTTGCGTTAAGTATATGAATGAATTAGCAACTTGGCCTTATAGATAGTCATAAATCTTCCAGATTTTGGGAAACATGTTAATTTTCATTGAGCACATATTTCTATGAACTATATTTTACACTTTAAACTGTTGGGATTTAATTTTTCGTCATTATGTATATGTATACATAATCTCAAATGTACTTTTCTTAAAAATTTTAAGAAAAAGGAATCTGCAATTACAACGTAAAATATTTTCATTTAATCGAAATATATAAAAATATTTTACTTAAAAAAACTTCCCATTTTTGTTTCAATATGATATTAATATAGACAAAGTTATAAAGGATGCTCAGATATTAATGAAATTAATAATATTAAGGCTCTCTTTGGTCAATGTTAAAAAATAGGACTCAAATTCGGAAATTTTTTCAGATGAACTGCAACATTAATATTGTATTCTAGCTTTGCTCAACATTAATATTGTATTCTAGCTGTAGGTAATCTGTTATTTTATCATAGCACTCATTTTTATAGGAGTTGACAGATTTTTTTCTGGTATGAAATGTGTTTCACCATTTTTTTTCCTTTATCGTAATTCTAAATGAGCTGCCCCTTTATAAGTTAAAAGAAAAAATTAATTACATATATTTATATGTGTGGAGAATATTTTGAAAATTTAATAACACCATATTATGTTGTTGATTATGCCACCTGATCGACAGTAACATCAGATCAAGGTCCACGAAATTCGTCGCGTCTAAGGGCTAGATTTTTACGCTTGTCGTTAACCTTGGTTTTGAGCACCATGCCGGTGACTGTACGATTTTGCTCGGTTCCGCCCATTTTTGAGGAAGAACACCCTAGGGGTGGCTAGGGGCCTCCACACCTCTTCCCCTTTTACCTACCTCACGAGAGGACACACCATATTATATAAACATATGTATGAATTATAGTATTACAAAATTTTATGAAAATCGAAATGTTTTTCTGTCTAATAATGCACTCCGCGTTTAGTTCAGGCTTTCGTACATTTGCCGCGAAGACAGCCTTAAAATTAAGAAATAATTTTTTAAGTAATTAAAAAAACATTAATTTTTATGAAAATGGAGCATTATTATTTTACGCATATATATGAAATTATCTCATTGTGTATATCGGTGAATTTTTTTTCTGTAGAAACCCCGTCGTATTAATAAGTTTAATTAAAATATATCATATGAAATATCGAATTTTATTTTATGACATTTTTTGTACATTTTTTATTCTAACCTTTTTTATTCTTCTGCAGAATATATTTAAGTATAGAAAGGATTGTAAGTTATTTGTTTATAATCTGACTTCCTTTAAAAATAGTGTGATTTATTTGTCTAATTTATTATAAAAATGTTTAATTATTTTTCTGCTTTATATATTTTCAGTAAAATTTTCTAAATTTAAAACTATGCTTGTCTCAAGTCAAAAATGATTAAATCTTGAAAATCTTAAAGAAGGAATTCTAATTTCTTTGTAAAATGTTCTTTAAATTATACGAAAGCTTATTTCAAATAAAAGAACTTTCTTCGTAATCAATATAATGAATCTTCTAAGCAATTAAGCAATAATGCAAGTGTTTTATATGTTTGTGTATACTGTAGATCAGGGGTGGGCAGACTTTTCCAGGGTACGGGCTACTTCTAATTTTTCAAGGTGTAGCGGTCCATTCAATGTCAGAGGCGAACACAATAGGAGGGGGGTATTGTCCCCGGATGCACATCTTCCCCTATAACCCGTGATTTTTTTCCCGTTTGATTATAACCCCATGTACCTAGTACGTAAAATTTAATTAAGTATTTGTTATTAATATTTTTTATTAATTAATGCTAATTATTTTTGTAGCAATTTATCTTTTCTGTTTTTTCCGCGATATCAGTCTGCAAAATCAAATATATGTATGTGAAATATTGGCCGAGTGGTATTTTTGTCGAGTGTTAGTAGGTTTTCATTAAACACATCTTCAGTGGAAGTTCATCTTCTTTATTTTGAAGCACACATCAGAAGCTTAGGACAAAATTGCTGTACATTTTCACGTTGACGGGACACACAAACTTGCGACGGTATTAAAGCAAAGTGGACAGGAGACAAGCAACAGCAACATCTTGGAGGACACGACGCAAAGAGCAGCTATTTACATTCTTACATGACGACGGCAAAGAAGAAGAGAGCGGGATTACACAAGAAGTTTGGTTTTATACCAACAGTGCAAGTGCGTGATGATTAGGTAATCGTAGTTCTGATTGGATAGAATGGGCGGGACAGGGATTTCCGATGTAATAATATTAATCGATTACGATTAAGATCAGGGTATTAGTTTCGAACCAAACAATTAAAAGATTATTTAAATATTATTAAGAGATTTAATTAAAAGGGGATGCTAGAGGGAATTATTACATGTATATATTCAGCTGCGTATTGGGATATGATACGAGAATGGTAGACTTTCAGTCCTCATCCCCCCCCCCGGAAAATTCTTGTGTGAGCTAGCATCCAGTGTCATAGGTATAGTGAGGTAAAAAAAAAATGGTCTACAATATTTATTAAAACTAAATAATAAATTCAAATATGTGTACTTACCTACAGAACAAAAATAAAAATAAAACTAACACTTTAAATCCACGTTTAAAGCAAAGCGCAAGATACAAACATAATAATAATAGCCACAAAAATAATAATATCCAATGATGTATTTATTATCAAATTCAAAGTTCATTTAAAAATAAAACATTTTTTATCCTAAGTTAGTTTTCGTTGTTATAGTCAGTAGAAAACTTACGTAATCTGTATACTGTCAGCAAATGTTGAATATTTTGGTATACAATTAGTGACGGCTAATCTTCAGGCGGTTACCCCAAAATACCTTGGAGGTTCACCTGTCGATCACAATCGACGTAATGCCCACCCCGGTTGTAGAGAAAGTATTTAAACTCATAATTGTATTTATATTATTTAATTTAAGAACCCAAGTATAAATGCGTTCATGTATCGTTAAGGCTATAAATGCACTTTATGCAAAATTTTTAGCCAACAAAGCTTTTTTAAATGAATATCCCATTAGCTAAATGTGTCGTAATGACATCCAAAACGATCCATAAAATAGCTGCTCGACAGCTGTTTAAAATAATTCCTACACAGGGTAGCTGTTTGGTCTATCAGTCTGTACTTTGGTTTGTAAATAGTTTCGGTGCGTATTTTACTCTGGCTTTATATTTTTCTTCATATTTCACATTATTTGTTTTTAAGTAAAAGATCTGTTTCACGGAAGGTAAATAGAGAAGCAATTGTAAGAAATTTAAAGAAGCTGCTATGGGTTAAACATCAACGTGGCAGCATTAGGCAAACTGTTAAAATCTGTTCGTGATTAGAAACAACTTATTATTGTGAGTAGAACACTTTTCATGTTATTTGAGTTTTCAATGGAATTCATTTATAAATTAATTATCAAAGCCTTAAGCGGAAAAGCTAAAAAGAGCAAGTACGTTAATAAGTATGTAAAGAGTATCGTAAAGCTATCCCGTTATCGGTAAATTTACCACGCAAAGTTAAAGTTATCGTAAAAACGATTCTTAGACAAAATTTATACTGCGGATTTATCTTTATATGCATAATGTTATATATTACAACAATTAATGTTTGTTTGTTTGGTTTCAGAAAGCCGTATATTGAAATACCATATAGTAGAGAGAACATAGAGGTTGGGGTATTGTGATTGAGCTTTTGATTTGAAAATTAAGGTGTCCGGTAAACCCACGATGAAATGATGGCTATTTATGGAAATGATAACCTGTCATATGACATGGCTGATATGAGGAAGGGATTTTAAAAGATCTAATCAATGTGGCTTTAAAGCTATCACATCGAACCTATTCTCCTGATCTCGCCCTAAGTGATTTTATATACAAAGAATTGAAAAACTATATTGCAGGATCAGATACTGGAAAGTCAAAAGGCGGTATTCAAGAGGTGGAACAACGCTTTTCTACGCAATCTGTGAAGATAACCTATGAAAGAACGAGAAACGCTGGCAAAAATGTTTAACAGTGGATGGGGAATATGCAGAGATATCTTAATATTAATGAATAAAAATTAGGTTTCCATCTCAATTATTTTTTACTAATAGTCAAGTCCTTTCATAATAAGATGAAAGAGGGGTATTGAATCACATTTATATGTAACCTAACCATAAGTGTGCAATCAAAGTCATGATGATTAAACATTAGTTTCATTTTTAATACTAAATGTGCTACACATCAGTGTTTTTAATTTGTAAGCATTAAAAAAAATCATTCAATTAAATAGTTTCAGTCTTACCTCACGAAAATATTTGCCATTAAATTTTATTGGATGGATTCTATTTATTAAAAACATTAAATTATAAAGCCGATTTATGTGAAATATACATATTCATGTAAACTAATAACAAATACACATGTATATGTAACAAATGAATTAGTTATTAAAATTTTTTAAATTGTGCAGATTTACACGAGTCGTGAAGAATATATTCTTTGCAGCAGTGCTTCTCAAACTTTCTATGTTTGTGGCCCAATTTTCAATCGTAATTTTTATACTACGAGGTATATCCAGAAACTAAGTTCCGTTTGGTAATAAAAATAAATTGTATACAGATACAGAAAAAACATTTTTTGGACAAAAATGTAAAACTTTTAAACTACCTTTCCACATAACTGCCGAAATTTTGCAGGCATGTGTCATATCGTGGCACAAGTTTTTCTATGCCTTCTTCATAGAAGGTTGCCGCCTGTGTGTTTTCAACCAGTTGGAAACATTTTCTTTCAGCTCTTTGTCATTGTTGAAGTGTTTACCGGCAAGGAAAGACTTGAGATGTAAGAAGAGATGAAAATCGCTAGGAGCGAGGTCAGGGCTGTACGGAGGATGATCAAACACGTCTTAGGAGGGTTTTCGTCACATTTGCAGTGTGTGGTCATGCATTGTCGTGAAAAAAACAACACCTTTTGACAGAAATCCTCGGAGCTTATTCTGTATTGCGCGGCGCAATTTCCTAAGTGTCTCGCAGTAAACAGCTGCATTGATTGTTTGACCTCGCGGGTAAAAATCAATCAGTAAGATGCCTTTGCAGTCCCAAAACACTGTGCACATGATTTTTCGAGGTGTCAAGATGTGTTTCGGCTTAACCCTTGTTGGGGATGAAGTGTGCCTCCATTCCATTGATTACCGCTTACTTTCAGGGGTGTCATAAGAAACCCGTTTCATCTCCTGTGACAATCTGTGACAGAAAATCTACGCCGCCTTCATGATAATGGGTCAAAAACTCAAGTGCGCAACCCATCCGTTTTGTTTTGTGAGACTCAGTAAGAAGTTTTGCTACCCAACGTGCGCAAAATTTATGAAATTTCAGTTTGTCAGTAGCAATTTCATGCATTAGTGATCTTGAGATTTGTGGAAATTCCATAGGGAGAGCACTAATTGTAAACTTACGGTTTTCCTTGATCTTCTCATCAATCACGTGAACCAGTTCTTCTGTAATCAAAGATGGACGCCCACTTCGTTCTTCATCGTGCACTTCACTACGTCCTTCATTAAAATGTCGGTCCCATCTTCTCACCATTGAATCACTCATCGCATTTTGTCCGTAAACTTCACAAATTTGCCGATAAATTTTGATTTGTTTCACTTTCATAGCATTCAGAAAACGAATTACACATTTTCCTAATTTTATACTTAAAAATATACTACATCGAAATCTAATGAAATATACAGAATAACCTAGAGGTTTTCTGAGCTTTACATAGAGATAATACCATTAATAGTAAGTGAAAGAGATGGATGCTTAGATCGAATACAGCATAAGAGAAATATGCGATGACATAGAAAGAAAGACGGAATGTGAAATGAGGCAGATATCATAACATTAAGGTATTATCAATTGATAAGAATGCCACAAGCAAGAGCGGCTCAATCTCTAAGTGGGATCTCATTACGTAGTCAATATTATTCCCCAAGATGTGCTGCGAGTTATTGGTTTGAATTATGTAGTACTGTTACACGCGGGCTACAGAGGAAAAGGATTTTTTAAATTATCACTCTATCAAATGAGGAGGGCGATATTTAAATTAACATCGCCTTCTTTTTAAATTTTACATCACGTGCTGGAGATCAAATTAAATTGAATTACATAGCCTATACTATTTTCCTGTTAGTCTTATTTTCTAGGAAATATGCACGTTAAATCTTTCGAGTTTCAAAGTCTTTCCGTTCACTTGATATGGAAGCTAGGGGAAGGAGGGGGCAGCTCAGGTGTCACCGTTGTTACTTGACCATGCTTCAAAATCAAGAGGTCCGTTGCCAAGAGACCTCGTGTTGCTTCACAATGAAACGCAAATATCCAAATCAAATTTTGGATTTATGACTCCCCAACCTTCACAAATCGTTTTACTTATATATCAACTAGAGGACCCGACAGAAGTTGTCATGTACATACATCTTAAATCCAAAATAAAAGGTTTTTGAATATTCGATACTGTGATCGTAGCGCAGTCTGCTGGATCCAATGTAAAACATTCCAAGATCAACAATTTATAAATAAAAAAAATTAATTAAGTAAACATTTCTAAGCCGAATTATAAATCTAAACCATTCTCGAGTCCACTGGAACAGACAAAAACTTTCATCAAAATCGGTCCAGCCGTTTAGGAGGAGTTCAGTTACATACACACGCACAAAAGAATTACATATATAAAGATTATTTAAAAAGATATTAATTAAAAACGCTAAAAAGCGTGAATCGTCTGCATTTTCGTAACAATAAAGACCGGGTTTTTCCAGTTTGGCTGAAAATTAATTTTCGACGCCAACTTACGTCTTTTTCAATTCCTACTATTAGCTCACGATCTCTCTATATATTTTATTTGTTTGTTTATTTATTTATTTATTTATCTTGGTGGAATTTTCAATCGTTAATAAAATACATTTTAAAGCGCTCAATTGAGCTGAAATGTAATGTGCATGATTATTTTGGATGACAGTACTATAATTTAATTATAATTAATAAAAATTAATTTATTAAAACTAATTATTTAAAAAATAATACAGCCACGTAGGCGACTTAGCAACCCTTTTTGACGACTTATGTCAAAATTTGAAAAGGTTTTTTTTCTCACGTGTAAAGCATTCAGTTGAAAGGAAATTTTATTTTATAACAATAGCGTTGTTACAACAATACAGGTGAATGTTGAGTTGTATTTTTTGAAAGCTTTTTATTAATATCTTTTTAACTAATTGCGATATAGGACCGAATTGTGAATCTAAACCATTCTCGAATTTACTTGAACCCACACAAAAAATTTCATTGAAATCGGTCCAGCCGTTTAGGAGGAGTTTAGTGACAAACACACGCACAGAAGATTTTTATATATAAAGATTATCCATGAAGTTGAGCTTAGTCCTTGGGATTCAATGGCTCAAAAATTTATATGTAGGAAGACTAGAAGTAGATTATCCAAAGCATTAATTTATAAATTTTCCAAGAAAGATAATTAAACACAAAATCAAAATGTTGATAATTTTGTTTACTCAAATATACTTTCGCATTTACTGACAACACACTATAAGTATTTTGCATTGCAAACAGATGTTTCAGAAACAGAGAAAACATTCTTGTACATCTAATGAGGTTTTGTTTTGCTTTAAAAGTTTGAAGGAAAGTATCGGGAGTTATAAAAACCTTTTGAGTGTAATTTATCTTTAAGCAATTATTTAAATTGTGCCTTTTAGGGCTTTAGTGTCAACAGTGGATTAATAAAAGAAAAAATAGATCCTCCTTCGAGATATGATAATCTTTAAAATTTCCTTCTTTTCTTTTCGTTACTTAAATTTTACACCTCATTAAAACGAAGATAGTAATTTGAAACCTAATTGTAGTTATTCATTAAATTAAAAAAAGGTTATTCTAAAACAATTTAAAAAACTGTACGCATTTTTAGCCTGCAGACACATTATTCATTGTTTAATATTTTAGAAAGCCCATCAATCTGAAAAAAAAGAAAAGAAAGGAAAATCCCTGGAAATAAAATCCAAAATAATCGTTTATTTTTGGCAATTTTCCATGAATGATGCATGTGTGAGTATAGGGTTATAATTTTTTTTAGTTTAACCGGATATATTTCTATGTAAAATAGGAAAAAATATTTAAATAAATAAAAAAAACAGATTTCTCCGGAAGAATTAATAAAGTAAATATAAATATAGCTGTGCTTCACATGCTTTTGTTTTCTTGGATAAATAATAAAAAAAAAAGCTTTCTTAAAGAGCAAAACTTTTTCTTAAAAAAATTAAGAACGCGCATTTTAAGTTAAAGATATTTCTTTTTACTACTAACCAACACAAGCCTTAATCTTTCATCGAGATATCAAAATATTTTTCCATCACCCGCATTTTTTAATTATAAACTAAGAAAAAAGACTCTAGTATCCGAGATATATAAAATTCAGCTGTTGTTTAAATTTGATACATAACACTGTTTTCCGATTAATGTTTATTTAGAGTCTTATAAGTAATGAAGATAACTCCTACTAAGATCCAGATGTTTCTTTTTTTCTTATCATTAATTAATATTGTGATTAAAATACTGGAATGTATTTGAAATTTTTTGCAGCATGTGCTATTACTCAGAAAAAGTAGTTCTACATGATATCTTTATTTAGCTTAGAAATTCAAGTAAGGCAGTTTAACTCTCAATCATAAACATATTATCAGAAATATATATATATAAAAAACAAATCCTAAAGTATAGGAGAAAACCATGATGAGCCTCACGAAGAGCACCAGAAGTTCAATAAGAATTCCAATAAATAGAATAAAAGTAGCTGATAGAGGGTTGCTTTTCCCGGGATTAAATTTGGTATTAGCAGCTAGCCAATCCTTTTCTTTCTTTCTCTATATATGTGTGTAATAATTGAGAGAAATCTAAATATTTATTACAGATTGATATTTAAGGTACATTACAGAATACAATTATGCACATACCTGATTTCTGAAGAATGACTTAACTCAGTGCCGCAACAGCCCATGAGGACCAAGGCCTACTGTGCCCAACTCAGAATACGCGACCTTGGTTCCTGAGATGCATGAGCAGATGTTCCTGTCAGGTGGTCAGTCTGACGTGAAACCACCAGTGTTAAGTGTTCCCAATCAAGCTTGGTACACATTTATTGACTCAATGAAGGAATGAAAGTCTTAGTCGACCTTGCGCAGTCCAAGGTTTGAATCTAGAACCTGTGGTGTGGAAGCGCGATTCACTAACCACTCAGCCACTGGGCTTCTTTCTCAATAATAACCATTAGAATAACTGGAGCGAAATACACAAACAAAAATTCAACAACTCAAAAATTCAAAAATAACAACAACAATGCAGAAAAGCACCATTAAACTCCCTCTGAGACACCAAAAAAAATTTACCTCACACACACTGTAACGAACTAAAGTTCAAGAGAGAAGTAGAGATAAATAATCAGCCGACATTGTAAAAGCCGACAACTTTTATTTAATCTTATATTTCTCATCGTTATTAGTTATGTATTTTACAAATGCCACACACTACAGCAATAGCTCCTATATCATTATTCCGCGTTATTGGTTATTAAAATATTAGTTTTAATAACAAATAAGGATGAGAGATAGAAATAAAATCCGAATCTCTTAAACAATAAGAATAAAGAATAACTTGACCTAAAAAAGGAAATATGAATTACAGCCACGCAGGTTCCAAATTTACAGTAAGTTCAAACAGCAATCAGTCACACGCAGCTTCAGGAATTTTCATGTAACTTGACAGTAACGAAAAAAAGTCAAACTTTACACTTAGAACCACAAAAATCTCTGTTTAAAATTAGAATTAAATTCTCAACATCCTGTCCAGTACCACTTTGTATCGGAATGTATCGCGGTATGTTTGTTCAGTTAAGCAATTCATAAAATCGGTTTCCCCTTGGAATCATTTTTTAAAACTCGTTAAAACCAACATACAACTTTTGTCATTATAGCGGGTTTGAATCATAATTTATCAATATCAAATAGATATACAGCGTGGTCCCGAATTCATGGTACAAACTTTAAGGGTAGATACAGGACATTGTAGCAATCATTTATTGTACATGAATGTGTGGGGGCAAGTGACTCAGCGAGGCATAAACAGGAGAAATAAAAGAAAATAGAAATAGAGTTATCGGCAGGTTGCGTTGCCGGTAGAAGGCATTCGGCCGAAAGCACTAGCCGCTGTTCAACATGATGCCTCTCAGTAGGGAAAGTGTCATTCGCAATTGTGCTGAAGTCTACGATGGGTGACTTTACGTATGCTGAAAATGCAGACATACATTACATGTACGGCCATGTAAATGATAACGACAGAGCTGCTCTACGAATGTATCATGCTCAGTTTCCTGATCAACGAATGCAGGATCACAGAATTTTTTAGTGGAAACACGTTCGTTCCCCTTCACCAGATATGATGCTGGTCGGCGAAGAGCTGTATGCAGTCGAAGCATGGTAGAAAGTATCTTGAACGTTGTGGCTGATAGACCAGAGTCAAGTATAAGAGCTGTTCATCACGCAGGTGTGAGTCATCAAAACGTTTGTAGAGTGTTAAACGAAAATCGCTTACACCTCTTCCATCTTCAGCGAAAACAAGCTTTGAAACTATCTTCTCTGACTGTCAGTGTATGGTACAGCACTGTGTGCTGCATGTGAATCTCATAGCTCATGCGCTGAAAAGTTATTGTAAATACACTGCTGGGCAATTGCTAAGGACGGATCACAAATTGCTATGTAGCATAACATTAAGCGAGACATGAGGCCAAGTAGGATAAAATATAGTTGCCACACTGTTCAGACATTAGAATAAAGAATATTTATTGTCCTGGAAAGTACAAAAGCTGTGACACATCTGAAAGAAAAAAAAAATGTTCATTTGATCTGCGTACGGATAAATGGAACAATGCATCTAAAAGTCAGCAGGCACCTTAAAGAAAGGTATCAGTACGGGATATGTCCACCGTGGAGTGTGATGCAACATTCCACACGTCGTATCATACTTTGCACAACATTATCCAGCAGCTGTTGAGGCAATTTATCCCATTCCTCTGTGAGTGCACGGATGAGGGTGTTCTTGTTTGTCGGAGGATAGTTTCGACCAGCAACTTGCCTCCCCAAAGCATCCCACACATTTTTAATAGGGTTTATATCTGGAGAACGCGCTGGCCATACGAGACGTTGAATACCCTCGCTGTCTAGACAATCCTGAACAGCGAGTGTCCGATGACATGTTGCGTTGTCGTCCATAAAAACAAATTTATCACCAACAGCACCACGGAAAAGACGAACATGAGGAAGTAGAACTTCATCAATATATCGTTGGCTCGTCATAGTCCCATTCGCAACCACATGTAGGCGCGTGCGACCATTGATCATGATGCCGGCCCACACCATGATACTGCATGTCGGATATCGGTCCTTTTCCTGGATATTTTCTGGACGATAAGCAGTACCACTCTCGCGCCAGATCAGTTGGCGTCTACAATCCGATGACAGACTGAACCTACTCTCATCTGAGAATAGTACGCATGCCCAGTCCTGTTCAGTCCAAATGTGATGCTCACGACACCATTGCAAACGGGCAGTACGGTGCTGTCTGGTCAATGGGACACACACAACAGGTCTGCGTGCGTATAGTCCTCCTCCCCTCAAACGTCTGGCAACAATTTTTCGGGAGATCTGCTTTCCTGAGGCAGCAAGAAACTGATTTGCCACCTGCTGAGATGTGGTGCGCCTGTTCCTTTTTGCTGATAGGACGATATATCTGTCTTCTGCAGGCGTCGTACTTCTAACACGACCTCCCGCGTGCCGTCTACTACACATTCCAGTAGTTTTAAATGACTTCCAGAGCCGTGAAACAACGCTGTGAGCGATGTCGAACACCCTGGCAACATCTGTTATTTTTCGCCCTTCTTCGATCTTTCCACTAATTCGGCCACGCATAAAATCATCTATGTGATGTCGGGAAGACATGCCAAAAATTTTAAGTTCGTCTATTAAATTATTCCTGTAAAACTTTGAGATGAAACAGCAACTGTCCACACGCGTCAAAACCTTTAAAGCTCTTATGAACGCTATCACGTGATGAACAGCCGTGGAAAAAAAATTTGCATACTCATACTTCTTCTTACTAATATCCCGCACTTATTCTAATTTTCGACATTTTGCTTCCTTTCATTTTGTGGTTGCTATGGATGATATAGTTATCCGTCCTTAGAAATTGTCCAGCAGTGTATTACACTTGACAACGAAGCTTTAAATAAACACTTTGTTTATCTTTTCGTTTCTTACTTTTTGTGTTTGTGAATTATCGCGTCACTTACCCCCATACATTCCTGTACAATAAATGATTATTACAAAGTACTTTACCTACCCTTAAGATATCCGACACTTGCGACAATTTTTTTTTTTTTTGAAAAAATGGAGATATGGAGATTTTTTTTGCAGTTTTTAGATTTACTTAGTACATTTTTTTAAAAAAAGGGCTAAAATTAAGAAAAGAAAAATAAATTATTACTACTAAAATAGGAAAAAATGGGTAAAAATTGAAAAAACATTACATAAACGGGGCCCGCTCTGAACAAATAGTAAATGAACAATTCTCAATTTTTCAATTTTGATGTATTACTTTCCTATTCCTGTTTGAAATGACCTTCAGGATAAGATATATTTTAATTTTTGCTAAAACTAGAGCACTTTATCATAGTTATTATGCGGAATTTCTTAAAAAAACTGTGATTATATTCACATAAAGAACTGTAAATTTTGTAATAAAACAGTGATTCATTAACCTGAAGGTTGAAACACTTCTACTGTTATGCAGAACACAACACAAAAATTCAGTAAATTATTTTAAAATTTTTTTTAGCAATTGCTGTCCCCTTTTGAACTTTTCGGGAAAAAACCACATTTCGAGTAAAGCGCATTTTAAAGTTTAACATCTTATGTAATATGTTTGTACTAAAACACTTGTAGTGTTTGTTCTAGTGAATGAAAAATAAAATCCTTGTTATTTTTATAAAGCTAATAAGATTACATTTAAAATACAATCATGAAAAAAAAATTGTCAAGTTTTTAAAAAAATCATGGTTTCAGAATAGTCGGCTACCTTAAAGTTTGTACCATTAATTCGGGACCACCCTGTATTATGATTACTATTAGTGATGTACTTCGAAATTTTTAATTATGGTCAAGTGATACTGATTATACTTAAACTGATATTCCACTGTCCACATTTCCACATCTAACCAAAATCAAGATAGTTTGGTTCAATACTCCTAGCGTTGGACCATTGCCCTTATTCGGACTATTTATCAGTGAAATGTCCCAAAGTAAAATATTTTCTTTTATATTAAAAGACCGTAATTTGTTTTTCAAAACTGATTTTAGACGATGACCATTAATCTATAAAACAGTTTTAGAGCGGCATAGATTTGACCAGTACAGTGCATATTATTTATCTTACAGACGCAATATAAAAGTTCATGGAATATTGCCAAGACATTCTGTTTTTGCACATGAATGGTTAACTAATGAGAATTTTTTTTTATTTTTTAAATTGACTATTTTTTCCAGTGATCTTGTGCTAATGATCCTCACAATGTTTATGTTCCATTATTTACTTTTGATTTTCCCAGTCGCTGAATAGATTCAAAATACATAATCCATTTCTCCAAAAAAATCGCTGAAGGACAATTTGCTTCAAATCGCTTTACTGCGTGTGTGCTAGGGTAATATATGTTATAAGTGGGGTTAAACTAGTTTGAAGGCGCCAACCTTTCCTTTGTGCAACTCGGTAGGAAAAACCATATAAAGTAAATAAAAATTCAAAGTATATAAAAATTCTCAGAAAGTATGGTAACACAACCTACCAATATTCCGCAACAAATTTTCCCAAAATCTCAAAGTAGAACATTTCTAAAAAATTATTAAGGAATTACATAAGAAAAGGATTTTTCAAAAAAGAATTTTACAAAATTTCTACTCACAGAGCTTTTCCAAGAGAGCCAAGATTCTTGAAATTAATGGAAAGCTACTATTCACTGAGTTAAAAAACCAGATTATACACGAACGCATCTTTTAAACCAGCCAGCAAAGATAGATGCCAAGAGAGATGACAATCAAATTTGGTAATCTATGAATTGGTTGGTCGTCCAAAATGTAGAAATTTTTAAATCGTATAAGATGTTCAAGATGTGTGTGGAAAAGATTTAGACTCTGAGAAGAGAGTGTTATATATATAAATCTTGTTCACAAATTTTCAATCGTTAATAAAAGACTTTTTATTCATCCACTCAAGTTCAAATACATTTTCTAAAACTTGCAATGGATGACACTTGATATGAATACAGTTTTTTCAAATATTAATTCATTAATTATATTTTATTAATTAATAAATAATAACAAACAAGAGTAATAGTTCTACACCATGTATAGGATGGAAAATCGTTTTCTATTTTGCCACTTAATATTGAGATTCTGTCATATGTATATACATATTTATATTAATTCTAATTATTTAATAAAAAGTAGCTAAAATAAAAAATTTTCTTTGTTGACCTAAGTAGGAATTGACTTAAATTTTTTTTTATATTACTTGTTTTCACGCAAAGTATTTGAGGAAATATAACAAAAATATTTTTCAATGTTGCAGTAATATGTTTCAACTGGCTGTGCCACTTAGCAAATATTTAATAATCTGAGAAAATCAATCATTTTGCGCTAAGCGTTTGAAGTTTGCAGAGGTTAATATATACCGTAAAATCCGGCAAAAATAACCCGTAACTATACTTTCAAGATGCATGCTTTAATTTTTAGGTATATTACCCGTATAAGGCGCACCCCTTTTTTTACGAAGAAAACTGAAAAGTTTGTGTGCAATACTATTAGGTTTTGAAGTCATTTATTCGAAGCATTATCCCATGCTTTTGAAAAAATGGTATACTTCTAGAACTACAACCCTTTAACTTCATAAAATGTCACTTCTTTTACATAAACAGTATTTCGATATATTTGAAAAAGTCTCACTTTTTTTTATGTTCTCCCCTCTCTGTCTCTTTTTATTTTTAGAGGTATCATTTGTACACCAGCCGTATATTGCGCATCTGTAAATTTCGATCTTGGTTTTTGTGTTCAAACTACGCGTTATTCGCTGGATTTTACGGTGATATTTTCAATATTTTGCTCCGAATGTAAACGCTTGTATTTATGCCCATATCCCCTAAGTTCTGGGGTTCTACCGACATTTCTATTAAGCTTCTAGAAATCCAAGGGGTAAAACGGAATTTCCTCTCAAATATACCACCAGACAACCCGTTTTCCATTCGAAATGGAAAGTAGGTTAAATCGAATCTTCGACGTACAACTCTACGCTAAACTGAGTTTACTGTCCTGACTGAGGCGGGAGTATAGAATAGACAGGACAGGAGAGTCGTTCGTATCAGCGATGAAGCATGACAACGATTCCCGTGCTGGTCGATTTCGAAAAACGGGAAAAGAGAGAAATAAAAAATACCGGAAAAAAAGAACTTTAGATCCTGGTCGATGCTTCCATCCCTTCTTAGTGACCTTTTCGTGACCTCTAGCCACTTTTCGATCGTTTTCGAGAGGAGGGTGAATGTGAGTGTGTGGAGGGACACCTTATACAATCCCTCTCTTCCCACATTACTTGGATATCTTTTATAAAAAAAGATAAAGAGAAAAAAATTCCGGACTCCCAATGGAGCACATGGTGCTCCTCTCTGTCTCGTTCCCGTTTCCGGGAATAGGATCAAGTTTTTGGTTATGCTCTCCTAGTTTTTTTTGTTTGTTTATTTTATTTTACCATCGTCCAATAAGTTTGATGTTTTTCCCTCTTTTTTGCTCCCCTTCTTCATTTACTGGAGCATTGACTTGAAAATAAGCTTTTTTTGGCGGCAAAAATAAAATAATTGCCGTTCCCAGAGCGCCGGATAAAGAGTGTGTGGTTTCTGAGTTATAAATAAAAGTTTTTTCCCCCGTTTCGGGAATATAAGGGGTGTTATCCAGAGTAGGTGGTGAATCTCATGCATTTTAATGTTTGGGAGAAAATGTGTCCTTTTGGTATTAAGGGTTTTGTATATGATTTAGAATACTTAGTAGCATAATTAACGTAAACGCAGTGATTTATTTTACAAGCATGATTCTTATCTTCTTTATTTAATACAACAAAATAGCATTTAAGGAATGTGGAAATAACACTACCAACTTTTATGTTTCAAGTACACTTTCGTTTAATAAGGATTGAATAGAAAAAAGTTTTCATGTTTTACTAAGATACATTGTTTAATTCTTTCCTAAAATAAGTTACAAAATTGATTTTATATTAGTTTAAAATCCAAGATATTTGAAAATTATGATGTTTTTAAAATAAAGTTATATGAAGTATGTTTTCAAAATCGGACTAAAATGAATAAAGGAAACTGTATATGTGTAATATATTTTATGTGTTTTTCCCTCGGATAATAAAATAAATCTCAAAATTTTTCACCCTTAAATTAAATTTAGAAAAGTAATAAATAAACTGATTTGTGTAACAAATTCAAAGTCATTGAAAATAACTTAAAATTTTAGCTTTTATTAGTAAGTTTTCGTAACTTGTTTAAATGATACATATTTCTAAATTATATTTTAAATATGATATTTTTTAATATATTGCATTCATCAGCTGCCATTTATATAAAATCAAAATTGTTCTCTCTCTAGTTTCACAAAAGAAAATAAAAATTGATATCTTATCATTTTAGAAATTAAATCTGGAATCATAAACAAAATTCAATAGTATTGTGAATGAGTGTTTGTGCTAAATAGCTTTTTGAAAAAAAAACCCAGCAAATTTTATGGTACTAACATGTATTAGCTTCAAATATTCTACTGACATCCCGAACCTTGTATATAGCCATAAGTCATTTCAAATTGATTCTAAGTTGAATCTGCTATCTCATTAATTTCGTTAGGTATGTTATTTCTTGCAAATTTATAGTATTCTGATCTATGTAGAAGTCTAGTGTTTCTTATGCCTATTTCTTTTTTTTTATTTTTGAAGGTATCATTTTTATACCAGGCGTATAACGCGCAACCGTAAATTTCGATCTCATTTTTTGTGTTAAAAATGCACGTTATTCTCCGGATCTTACGGTAAGTAATGAAACATACTACTATTGCTATCCTATAACCAATTTAACTTTTGCTAACATTTTAACCAATTTCGTTCACAGGATTGTGTCTTAAAACAAATGTTGTGTCTTCAAAATAATCTTTTTATCACTATATATGAAAGGAAATTTAAAGGCAGAGAGTTATATATATATATATATATATATATATATATATATATATATATATATATATATATATATATATATATACTATTACTATATTGCAAATAGTTTCATTGTTTGAACATTTTTCTACCGAATTTTATTATATTATTGTACACGTTATATGATATAAAAAGTTTTTAGTGAGGAAAATGTACTGAAATCTCTTTCAAATATTTTTCGATATAATTGTAGTTTAGTGTGGTGGGAGCACTTTGTTCTTCCTAATCTTCATCTCCATAAAGGACATAATATTTTTTTATAAAGTAGTGTAATATCTCCAGCTTTATCACTGGAAATAATCTAAAATCTGTTGTTGGTACAAAAATGTGAATTAATTTTTATGATTTATCTTGATTTCAATTATTCAAGTTCAATTTTGAATTAATTTATTTTATTAAATTATTTAAATACATAGAAAAAACAACATGTATTAATGTAGGGAATACATATGAGTTGTTTGAGAATACCATGCAATATGGTATGCGACGAAGACTCAATACAAATTTTGTAGCAGACAATCTTACGAGATTCCGTCTTAAAGTAACACGAGGTAATGTAATTTACAGCTTTGCTTAGAGTTTAACTGCTTCCATCTTACAAAGAAATGACCGTGGTAGCCGAGTGGTCAAGGTAGAGAACTCGTGGTCGGCGAGTAATAAATTTTAGTCTTGGTGTCACTGAAGACTGACCATATAGAGGGACTGAGGCCCATTAAATCTGTCATGACTCAAAGCTCTCACATTGGCGTAGTGTGGGAGTTTGGAGAGTTGGTATCCAGCTCAGGTGTATCCTTGCCACTTGATCGAGGTTTAAAATTACGGGTCCGTCGCCAGAAAGTCTTTATGATGCTTTAGATTGCGACGTTAACAAAAAAGTGATCAAAACTTTACAGTGTAAACGGATTTTGAGATGGGATGTGTCAGAGACATCAACGTAATATCGATAATTTCTGTCATATTGGGGGTTACAGTTCCGTCTGGAAGAATTTTAGATAAGTTAATTTTTTATTACTTTAGTATAAGTAGATCTTCACGCTTAGCTCTTTAGAAAAACGAAATACGGATGCCTTTGATTTTTGATTGAATGTTTTGAATAAATGCGCCGGTTTCTAGAATCAAATTTTGTTTTGAGGTACAGGCAATATTGGTCTATAACTTTTAATACTTTACATTGATATAGCAACAGTTTTGTATTTAAAAAACACTTACTATACAAGATTAATTTTGAATAAATTTAATAGAAATATTTAAAAAAATAATTAACACGAAAAACAATTATGCTTTAATAAAGTATATGAATATAACCACGTATCATCCAAGCACTGACGTAGCTAGCTCTAAAGGGGTCCTTTTACAGATATGTGAGCCCTGTTAGTGAGGCTCTAGTTACACATGTGGGGTCCCTGCAGCTTGAGGACCCTTTTAGTGGAACTGTAGTTACACATGATAGAGGCCCTGAAGCTTGAGGGCCCTGTATCATTGATACCGCTGATACAGCGGTAGCTACGACCCTGCATCGAGGATACTTTGTATTAAATTTTATCAAAGTATTTGGAGAAAAAAGCAATTTATCAGTTTATCTGGTCATTTTTCTTAGAGTAGATGCTTCGAATATATACAAGTGGCCGCGGTAGCCGAGTGGTATAGGTATCGGATCGTGGCTTGCCTTGTCACGAGTTCGAGCCCAGTATCACTAAAGACCCGCCGTGTAGGGCAGCGATGAACGTTAAATCTGTCGAGAGCTGAAACGTCTTCCCGTTGGTGTGGTAGTTAGGAGAGGGGGTGCCATCTCAGGTGTCATCCACGTCACTTGACCATGGTTCAAAATTACGTGGTTCGTCGCCAAAAGCCCTTGTGTAGCTCAACATTGCGACGTTAATATTCAATCCATGAATCGAATATATACAACAAGTATTAAAACATAAGCAAAAAACAAGGGCTTTTATTATTAAAAAGCCTGTAATTGTACACGCTTTTTGTAGAACTTGGGAAGATATATATATATTACTCTTATTTATCATACTTTTAAAACAATTAAGAATTTACAAAAGTATAACGAGTAGTTAATGAACTTACTGAATTAAATGCCTTTTATTAAACCAGTTAAATTCACGCTTACATTAAAGAGTGTCTAATATATGAGATGAACACTCATTAGGGCTAATGATAGCTATTTTAAACTTCTTTACACAACGTTAAAAAAATAATTTAATTGCAACATCTGAATAGTTGTGCGTGAGAGTAATTTATTATTCAACCATTTATAAGACAATCCTTTCATTAAGTACTTCTGGATCTCTATTGCATTACTTTTTCTTCCAACAATAAACTATTTACTTAATAGCCCATTTTATATAATCATTCAAAGTACTTAATTTGATTTTCGACGATATGATGGTTCGTGTAAATTTTCAGGAAATATATTTTCTTATGCATTTTTGAATATATTGCATATTTAATTTTTAAGAACTAGATGTTAAAATGTTGCATTTAAACTAAATGATTGACTGTATAATGAAAAGAATTAAAAGGAGAACTGTATGGTGTAGTTTAAAATCTATAAATATGTGCTACTTTTAATTCCTGATTCCTGAGAATTTAGGTATCAACATTAAGAGTAAAAATATCTCAGCGATAAACTACGATGGTCTTAGCAATATTTTATCTGTTTTTTTTTTCATTTCGGCAAACGAATTTTTCTCAAATTTAAAAAATAACAAAATAGCGCATGTACTTGAATCTAAGCCGCTCTCCAAATTTCCAAAATGTTTTTATGAAAAAATGTTGTCATCGATTATAAGCCGTACCCCCAATTCTCTACACGTTTTTGAGAAAAAATAAAAAGTTGTGTTACAGGATCATCAATATCCGATACTTAAGAAGTTTTTTAAAAAATTTAATGAGAAATTACAAAAAGTTAATAATTTATTTATTTTACCAGTAGAAAACTTTCCAATGCATACTTGAACCTATGATTACTCTAACCGCCATTTTCGCGTTTCGAAAATCATGCGTCACTCCCAACTTAAGAATTGGTGTCGGTGTCGCCTTCCGTGCTATTAAACGAATTGTTATGCAACATTTTTTGAAAGAATGTGTTATCGAAGAATGTAAAAGAATTCTTAAAGACTGTGGAACATTTACAATGAAAAATTTTTTCATTTGTTTACGCCATTGATGCATATTTGTTTCATTTGAGTCAAATTATCATTGGCCCCAGCTCTGTTTCCTAGTGAATTCGTCTTGATGCTATTACCGATATCTTTGATGTTTAGGTGATTAAAAAAAAGCTTATATATATATATATAATTTCTAAATACGAGCTTACAACGATGTTTAGGATAGACTGAATACTGGAGAAAAACTGCGAAATGGGATAAGTCATTGTTTCAAGAAGCCAGAATGGGCAGTTACGTTGTTCTTTTTGAAAGGGGTCGAAACTCAATTTCCCACCACCAACAAAAGTTTTGCCTTCGATTCTAAGTCGCAGCCGATTTTCAATAGCATTAAATCTGGGAAAATGTTGCCGCTTAGAATTAAGTAAATACGGTTATTTTTTAATAGTTTTTGAGGAAAACTTGTCCAGTTAAAAGTTTTGACAGTAGTAACCGAGTAGTTATGGTCACGAACTTGTGGCCTGCAAGTTGTGAGATCAGTCTTGTTTCTACTGAAGACTTGCCGTAACAGATGGGCAGACGCACAATGCTCGTAGTCCTCACAGTGGCGTGGTGGGGAAATTCAAATAATTAAGTGCTACCTCAGATGTCGTCCTCGTCACTTGACATATTCAAAGATACAAGGTCAGTCGCCGATAGCTCTTGTGCTGCATGAGTGTGCGATGTTAATAAAAATGAAATCAGAACTGTGTGAATAGAATTAAAATTTGTGATTGCTGATTATTCAACGAAATGTAACGTTTTTGCCTAGATTGCTTATACTTTTTTGAGGCTGGCTTTGATTTTAAGTATAAATGTTTATGTGGATCACAGCTTTTATTATATTTCCTATTTGTTGAAAAAATCACTTATTACTTTGTTTTTATATTTGATAATATGTGTGCACGCCTTTTTAAAGTGAACTTTAACTATTTGCCAAGATAAAATGTTCATTTTCAAGTTTTTTTAATATATTCTTTTTTTACAATTAAATTTAATGAAAACTTTCCATTAACAATACACTAGAGCAAATATGAAATTTTTGAAACGCGCTTCATAATTTTAAGTCTCGGTAAACTACATTATTTCATGTGGTAGTCCTCGAAATCCTTATTTCTACTTTTCTTAATACACCACTTTTGAGGAATTTAAGCTGCAATTTCATTTAATGTGAAAAAGTCTAATTATATCAGACGACACATCTTGAGTAGACTCAAACATGCACATCTTCAGACTAGCATTTGATAATAGAGATTTTTATAGATTGCCTGAGTTAAGAGACAAGCAGCAGCGACATCTTGGCGAACACAACACAAAAACAAAGATAGATTACACAAGATTTTTGATTTTATACTGTCAGTGGCGAGCACGTGATTATTATGTAATATTAGTTCTGATTGGATTGAATGGGCGGGACAGGGATTTCGGACTAGCCGATTACGATTAAGATTACAGTGTTATTTTTAGACGAAAGAATTAAAGTTTGTTTAAATATTAGTACAAAGAGTCAACAAAAAGGATAATAGAAGGAATTATTACATATATATATATATTACATATATATAGGGAGAGAGTGAACTAATAGTAGGAATTGAAAAATGCTTCTATGTTTTCGATAAGAATATTTCCTTTTTAAGAGTTTATATAGTTAAGTAGATTTTTGTTGGAAAATGTTGCAAAGAAACGTAGAGGTATTAAGAAAACCCAAAAATGGTACTAAGGTAATCCAACAAAATAAATTTTTGTACTTTATAGTTTTTGAGCAATCAGTTCGTTGTTTTCCTATTTATTTATTGACTGGTTATTCACATTAACGTTTAACTTCAGAATTATTAGCTCTGGATCTCTTACCTTTAACCACGATTAAATGACTAAAACAACAATTGAGCAGGCTTTAATTCACAAGACATTTTATTAAAAATGTCTTGTTAAATAATATTTAGTTGGATGGGTTTACTGGAACAATTGGCGTATTTTTTCATGCAACACAAAACAAAAGTTAAATTAAAAAAAACAATTTCTGATTTAGGCAAAATTCTAAATGTACAAGCAGAAGGAAAACAGAAGATGGAATGCCTGCTGAAAGGTCGAAAATAGAGATAGATTGCTGGGGCGTTCCGGTGTCGGGTCACTTATTACCAAAGGCACTAAATCCCATAGGAATAAGCGTATATTATTTTGGAGCCCCGAGGTCATGAATACCCTTCTTACTTAAACAAAGAGGAAGCTTTGAGGACTCGTGAAACTTTCTTTGGTAAGGTATAGAATGAAATACAGGTTTAAGAGTTTAATTTCTTATTAGACTACATTTTAAAGTACGAAATTTGTCTCATATAACTTTTTTTAGCTTTAATGTGAATGTATTTAAGACCTCAGTAAAACCTCTTTTACAAATCCCTTCAAGCACAAATGATTAAAGCTCATATCAAATTTTTAATTTCTATTAGCAGAGTGTTACGGCCAAAAATTGTTGTTAGTTCCTATGTAATGTCACCAGATGGCGCTCTCCTCTCTTGGCATTAAGCGAAGTTAGTACATTGTTTATACTTCTTAGACGGAATAAGCCGTGCTCATATAGTTGCACACGAACGCTTCTAGTTCCAATATAGTTTGGATAATAAACAAGTTAGTTACCGCTCGCTGTTGCTCCATTTAGAACTCTAAGACATTTGTGACGTCTTACGCGTTTTTTCTTTAACAAGTCCTTTGGGTTCTTTGGGTCAGAATTAATGGCAACTCTTTTCCAACCAAATCCAAGAAATGAGAAGTGAAGAGATGCAAATAATATAGGATAAATATAGGATCTTAGAGTAAGCGTGATGGCAATGTAAAGAAATGTTAGACAATTGAGGTGCGTTGTGGCAGTTGATGATTATTACAGTTCGTAGTTCAAGAGTGATTAAGTTCTACGTGTCGTGGATAAATATATTGGTGTTCGACTAGAAGTTATCCGTCAAGCTGCATCCCATTGAAGATAAAGATTAAAGTTACTACGAGATAAAATAAGGTAGGACTGATTAATTTAATATTATAATCGAGGATTAGTAGGTTCGCTTATTGAGATTGTTCTGAATTGAGTTAGGTCTTATTATAAATATACATATATTGTGTGTTGTGTATTACGTCATCGTAGATTCTCTCATATTAATTATTATAATTATATTTGTTAAAGGTTTAAGTTGAATATCTTAATAAAGTCATATTAAGATAATGTTTGATCCGAGTTCTTTCGCTAACCCTACACCTCTAGCTCACGCTGATACTTCGAGGGATGTACTTCCAAGGGGAGGTACATCAAGCATTTTCACAGAATTATTCTAATTTAACAGAATATAAATACAGTATAAAAACTGACAATGTATACCGAGCCCTGGTAGTAAATATCTCCCAAGGACAACAAATCATATGAGTTGGTTCCAGTATAAAGAAGCCAAATTTGGCAAAGCTGCATCAAACTTTCGGTAAATGCAAAGGGACATAGAGTAAAGATATTGAACGTTATTCCCATTCTTTTCTAAAGAAGTTAAGCCCTAAAGGAATTGAAGTTATGCAGAAATCTTCAAAGTTTCATTAATTAATTTATTGGGAGAATAATAATTGCAAATCCGTATCCCATAACTCTAGAGTTAGTCATAACAATTTAGAAGAATTAACTTGTATCTCACTAACTGAAGATATCCCTTAAATATCGAAATGTTCATAGTAGACATTTTAATATAATCCTTTGTGTAAATATTTCAGCTCATTTTCTACGCTTTGCTAAATGTATACGGGAGACCTTTTGATTTTCTACTTAAAATAGATCAATACTAAACAAAGTCTATTCATATATCAGTTATTAAATGGGAGATAAAATAAGAGTAAACAAATGACGAATCATCAATTTCGCGATACTTGACAGGCATTTTATCAACGAGATTAGCTGAACGAGACCTATGCTGAAAAAAAAGATTTGACGGAACTCCACCATTTAAGAAAGCCTTCAATTTTTGTCTCTGCCGACTGAAATAAATATCTTCCATTGCATATTTTATTTTGGAGAGACTAAATGGTAAAAAAGGAATACTCCACTTTAAAACGAAACTATCTACAAAATTCCAAGAGTAATTATCTTCTTGTACTTTGAAACTTTGTTTTATTTTGGAATACTATTTTCCTGTAATGGCTCAATTTCTTTTTATTGGCTAACGCATTTTTGCATCGTTTATAGAAAATCGTTCTCTAGTCTTAAAGATAAGTGGTGTTGTGAAAGATTATTATGCCACAAAGAGCCCCAAATCTTTTTTAAAAACAGTTGCTATAGCAACTTAACTGCATCATTTACTGCGACGAGCTTTTACTGTGATGGTTTGTACTGAGATACGGAGACTGCTACGATAAACCCTACTTGATTCTCGTTATTGTTCCCGTAGTGAAGTTACTCCAACAAAAGCAGAAGGGTCATTACGGTGCTTTCTTAATGGTAACTTCTTAAAATAAAGCCTTTTTCTTTCATTGGATGAATCCATTTTTTAAAAAAAAGGCCGATATCCCTTTCTTTTGCATGTTAAAGAAAAAGGAACAGTTTAGGCACTGAACTTTTTAGAAATTAAGATAAATGTGTTTAATAAGAGAATTATAATTTAGACTTCTGAAATACTTTTTTATGAAAGCAAATATTTAAAATATTTGACTACGTTAGGAGCCATGATTTTCAAAAAGCGTATGTATCATTTTTTTTAACATTTAATGCCATTTAAATTATGATATACATAAGTAATTGTTTTAAGATTATTATTACAAAAAAATATTTGAATGCATTTTTCCCAAAAAATGAAGATCGAATGACATATTTTCAAAGTTTTGATAAAAGTATCCTTGATAATATCCTTTGATAATAATACTATTTTACCTATATATAGCTCTGAGCCTGAACTTGGATTTTGGAAATATATAACTTAGATATAGATTTATTCATATTTTAATATTCTAGAGCAAAAAAAAGTTAATAAAAAAACCACCGGTTATATAATTTTAGTTGTTGGAAACTGAAAATAATATGAATTTTTTAAAAGTCCTAGTACAGGCTCTGTAGAGAAATTTTAGCTATATATAGGCAAAATATTGTTGCTGTAGAAACATTTGCCAAAAAAGGAGAATGTTTCGAAAATGTGACATTCTCTTTTCATTTTTTGCCCAAAACTGGAAATTAAATATATTTTACTGTAATAATAATTTTAAAAATATTTTTATATGCATATTCTAATTCAACGGACACTAAATATGTGTAAAAAAAATCATTTATGTGCTTTTCAAGATCCCAGTTCCGAACATAGTCAGATACCGTAAGGTATCGATAACTTTACTACATTCTTAATGTAAAATCGTATTAATATTTCTTATAATGATTTGAAAATTGGGTTGGGAATAGATTCAAAATATATTAAGGTATGCGACTACGTTCGGAACCGTGATTTTAAAAAAGCGCATAAATGGATAATTTTCATGATATTTAGTGTCATTTAGATTAGAATACATGTATAAAATTGTTTTAAGGACATTTTGTTAAAAAATTATTTAAATACACTATTTCGGCAAAAAATTAACTTAGAATAATCTTTATTCAAAATGTTCTCCTTTTGCGAAAATGCTTCTATTATAATAATATTTTGCCTGTATATAGCTCAGTCCTCTGTACAGAGGCTCAACTACGATTTTTGAAAAATTCAGATTATTTTCAGAGTCACAACCAATTGAAATAATTATCGGCGTTTTAATCTTATAATTTCTCCCCTCTGTTATCGTAAAACATGGATAAACCCACTTCTAAGTTATATATATATAAATTCTAGTTGAGCCTCGGTACAGAGGTCTGAGCTACATACAGGCGAAATATTGTTATAATAGAAGCATTTTTCACAAAAAGGAGAATATTTTGAAAATGGGTCATTCTATGTTAATTTTTTGTCAAAATATTGTACTGAAATAATTTTTTATTGTAATACTATTCTTAAAATAATTTTATACACATTTTCTTATCTGACACTAAATATCATAAATATTATCCATTTATACGCTTTTGTAAAATCACGGTTCCGAACGAAGTCGGATACTTTAAAATAATGTTGTCATACAAAACAATGTTTTTCTTATTGGAAGAGAGATATAGCGGAATAAGAATTTAATAATCTAAAACAAATTAAATAAATTGGAAACGAATTTACAGAACAAAATATTACAAAATCTTTTTGGAATGTGTCAAAAAAATAATTAAATAAAATAAGTTGCAATTGGAAATTTATTACAAAAATAAAATTTTTCTATCAATTCTCAATATTTATCACATGCCTTTTTAGGGTGTTGCCGAATTCGACCGATAAATTCAGAGTGATGATAGTAGGCAGCACGGAGACGAAAAATTGCCGTAGAGCATGAGGTCGCAAACCACACTTAGTGGGAGTAATTCGCAAAAAAAAAGTTATGAAGGGTATGATGTCGAATGGAAAGAGAAGGGGTAATAAGATATTAGAAATACATTTATTAGATGAAAAGTATGTTTACAATACGAACAATGCATCACAGCTTGACGTCGGAAATGCAACAAGTGATTATCTCAGAAATTGTTCGAAGTTGCGTCCGCGTAGGTCATAGCACAGCCGACACTGATAGACAAAGGATTGTCCAACGCGTTCAACCAAATTCGGTGTGCTGGCCAAGTCAGTTAAAGCGACGACGATCTGTTCCGTGAGATCCTCCACTGTAGCCACTGGCGTCTCATACATAAGCGATTTCAGGTGGCCCTAGAAGAAGAAATCCAAGGGATTTAAATGCGGGAATCTTTGAGGCCAAGCAAATGATCCGCTGCGTCCAATCCACCTCCCGGAATATGAAGCATGAAAGTGGCTACTCTCCGCAATCGAAAAATTTGCCGGCGCACCATCGTGCATGAACAGCAATGGTCGTGTGTAATGACCGGTACTCCCTGCAACAACTCTGGGAGGACCAACGGTAGGAAAACAAGGTATTTTGGTCCAGTGGGGCGTTGGGGTAGTATATGTATATTATCGGATTCGTCTGACCATACTCCTCGTCTAGCTGATTGTCTTCCCAAGGGCTACTGTTATCGTGATTTCTCCCGATTAATCATCGTTTGCGACCACCTGTTTCTATTTGTTGTTCCCATGCTGCCAGCTATCACCCCTCTGAATTTGGAGGTAAAATTCGGTAAAACCCTGTATATTATGGAATACAAGCCCTTAGCTTCATCATTAACAGTAATATTATGAGAAATTTAATACACAAAGAGGAATGGCATGTGATTAATGTTTAGTTCAAATCTTCTTTGTGGCTTCCAGCTCTATTAGAAACGGACCCTATAGTTTATGTTCAAATTAAGGAAACAACACCCGGATTAGTATTTAATACCAATAATTTTCACTTAGCGCTATCACTTTTAGATCCAATTACATTGCTCCTTTGTTCTCTGCAATGTTTTTAGGTGGAAATAGGACACGAACTGATAACCCAACTTAAACATCACCAACCTTCAAACCTGTTGAGTGATATAAAGTAAAACGCTGAGCGAAAAAAATAAATAAAAATAAAATAAAAAATAATAAAAAAAAAACTGTGAATATAATTGTGCGGCACTTAATTATGACTTAACGTATTTCTTCATTAATTTTATTAAATTTATTGTATTGTAAAAACTTATCTTTCATTCTAAATCAATTTTTAAGAGTTAAAATTATACGAAATGTAATAAAATTATTGGTTGTTGTCCCCTAACAATATTTAATCCTGTACAAACTCATTCACGCAGGATATTAGACAGTAAAATTTAGTTTAAAAAGTTAAATTGAAGAGCTTTAGATATAAGTGTAGTTTAATAAATTAGAGCCTCAAAAAACAATTAAATTATATATTTACACAATAGAAGCTTCAGAAAACATTATAAAGGAATTTGGGCATGTTTTGATAACAGTTAAAACCAATCATTGGAATGTATACGAGTATAAAAGGCATTAATTACGATATTAAAGCAGGAGTTCAATTATATGCTTAAAATTATGTTCCATAACATTTTATCAAATACACAATGTATATAGTAAAATTATACTATCAAAAATAAATGACATGTATTGAAAGGAAAGTAATTTGTTACACCATTTGAATAATTAAATTTAAATTTATTGTTTTTCACACTTATTTCTTTGTTTCTTAATAAATGATCTTAAATGCAAAATGTGGTTAATTCAAAAAAATAAAAGACGTTTTAGCCAATAAGGATTTACTTGCTTGTAGAACAGTCATTATTTATTTGGGTTGGCTGAGCAAATAAATTAAATTGAGAATGAATGTGAGAATAAGCAGGAAATTAATTACATTCTTTGTCTCGAGAAACAAAGATGAAGTTGCTTTGGAAGAAAGAGATTTGTGTTTTAATCAATTTGGGTGATTATGTTGTCTCTTAGAAGGGACTTGAAGCATCATAAATATTCCGAAAATAATTAGAGCCTCGTCTTTATCGTTCTGTTTAGCAAAACTAATTATTTCTTATAATTATAAGAAAATATGAGCATCGCGATATAAGATAACACAACATTTCGTAATTTGTTCCTATGTATTTACAGGATTTACTGAACCCACTAAAGAAATGTAGAAATTGTTCTAGAGACTATCAAGAAAAAAAATATTGTAATTATTTCCAAAAGAAATTTAAACAATAGATTTGTTTCCTTAGTGTAAATTTAATATGAGCTGTTTCAAATGTTATTTTAATTTTAATTATACTTTTAACAGGATTGCTTCTAATAAATTAACTATGAAGAACTATTTTTTTATAAAACGTTACATCAGCCTTTCTCAAACTGTGGAGCGTGCTCCCCTGGCGGTGGGGTGATAACTCTGCAAGGGGGCGTGAGCATATTGAAAAGTCGAAAACAAAAGATTATTTTTAAAAAATTATTAATTCACTGAAAGTAAACAAACAAAATACATTCTGACAGAATAAAAAAATGCACATTTAACTGATATAATACATTTATAAATGTATCAGTAATGCACAATGTTTATTAATTACCAATGACCCCATGAGCTTGTCTTGCATAATATTATGTATACAAAAATTAATACTTATCTTGATAATCTGTACAGTTTTTTAGTTAATCCTTTAACTGGGGTTAAAATTGTACGCTATTCGCTCCCTATTGCAACCTTCCATGTAAGCCATGTATTGGGGGGAAGGGTTAGAAAAAGAATAAATGAGCAAATCATTTGCAAACACTGTCAATGTCCTTTTGTTCCATTACAAAGCTTTTGGAATAATTTTAAGGAAAGCAATGCACAAAAAAAGATCGTACTTCGGAAAGACGTATACATACGTTCGGGAAAAGTAATGGGTGGACTGAGCAAGACGTTTATATTCGCCAGTGGCAGCTTTAGCGGCAAAGTATAGTATTATGGAATTCAATACATTGTTATTGTATGGAGGAAAGGGGGCGCGCGATGGAAATTATGATTGAATATTGGGTCGCAAACATTGAAAGTTTGTGAAGTACTGCGTTACATACTTGAATTTCCCCATTTTAAAATAATAAAAGTCAATCTGCTCTGATTATAAGCAAAATGAGTGAAAAACCATGAATTATTGGTTAAATGGATTATAAAAAACCCATATAACCATTGTTCATTTCTTCGAAATAGTGAATGTACCAATAAGAAAACTGGTATTTATTAAATAATAAATCGGAATTCACTTAGAATACCTAAAGTATATCTTTCAAAAATGGATTAAGAGAGAAAAATACATCGATTGTTCGTCTTGAGTGATTTTTAAAAATTGCCGTAAATTGTTAATAAAATCCTATTATTTCGAACCTTGAACAAGTTAAATTGATTTTAATCATGTTATAAAATAAAATCTTGTGATATAACCAGAACAGAACGTTTTGAATTTTTTTTGCATATGCATGCATTTTATAGCTAAATTTTTTAGGCAAAGAAAGATTAGTCTATCTATAAAACTTAAATTTTGGAAATAAAAAATAAATTAAACATATTTTTTCCCTAAGTAAAAGAATTTCCTTCATGCAATTATGCAGACTTCCTGTTTAAGTACTTTAGAACCGTTTAAATTCAATTATTTGTAATTACCTATTTGACTGAAGAGGTAGAAGCCATAGTTTAAAGCGGAAGCGAAAAAATTAGAGGAATAGATTATTTTAGAAAACACTTCACCACAAATTGATAAATATTTTTTTAATGCATCTCTATTTATGTGTCTAGATTTATTTTGGATAATAGTTGAAGGATTTCTCAATCATAGCCATAGACAATTTCATTTCTTAGAATTGAGTTACTTTAATAATCTAATTAAAATATTTGTAGGAAATGACAATTTTAAAAATTTATTTGTATTGAATGTAAAGCAAATAGTTCACTAAATAAAAATTATATCAGCGAGATAAAAGAATCCCTAGAAAAAGAATGAAATAGACGGTTAGCCAATTTATTGACAAAAGGAAAGCCTAGGAACGGGGTATAGACAAACACAAAGAAAGCAAAACAATTTTTTATATGAAATATCAGTATAATGGAAATACTTTTTCACTTCTCAGAAACTCATTTCTTTCTGTTTGTGAATTTAGTGATTATTATAACAGTACATGTGTGTTATTTCCTTATATTCTGCGCATGAAAACATTAGTGTATGGGAGGTATTTTTTATAGATTTAAATGAATGCTGTAAACCGCATATATAAAATAAATTAATTTGAGCACTGGATTGAGTTTTTATAACTGTACTTTAATTCAATTTAATATTAATTTAAATATATCAACTTAGTATATACACTGCTGGACAATTGCTAAGGACGGATCACAAATTGCTATGTAGCATAACATTAAGCGAGACATGAGGCCTAGTAGGATAAAATATAGTTGCCACACTGTTCAGACATTAGAATAAAGAATATTTATTGTTTTGGAAAGTACAAAAGTTGTGAAACATCTGAAAGAAGAAAAAATGTTCATTTGATCTGCGTACGGAGAAATGAAACAATGCATCTAAAAGTCAGCAGGCACCTTAAAGAAAGGTATCAGTACGGGATATGTCCACCGTGGAGTGTGATGCAACATTCCACACGTCGTACCATACTTTCCACAACATTATCCAGCAGCTGTTGAGGCAATTTATTCCATTCCTCTGTGAGTGCATGGATGAGGGTGTTCTTGTTTGTCGGAGGATAGTTTCGACCAGCAACTTGCCTCCCCAAAGCATCCCACACATTTTCAATGGGGTTTAGATCAGGAGAACGCGCTGGCCATACGAGACGTTGAATACACTCGCTGTCTAGACAATCCTGAACAGCGAGTGTTCGATGACATGTTGCGTTGTCGTCCATAAAAACAAATTTTTCTCCAACAGCACCACGGAAAAGACGAACATGAGGAAGTAGAACTTCATCAATGTATCGTTGGCCCGTCATAGTCCCATTCGCAACCACATGTAGGCGCGTGCGGCCATTGATCATGATGCCGGCCCACACCATGATACTGCATGTCGGATATCGGTCCTTTTCCTAGATATTTTCTGGACGATAAGCAGTACCACTCTCGCGCCAGATCAGTTGGCGTCTACAATCCGATGACAGACTGAACCTACTCTCATCTGAGAATAGTATGCATGCCCAGTCCTGTTCAGTCCAATTGTGATGCTCACGACACCATTGCAAACGGGCAGTACGGTGCTGCCTGGTCAATGGGACACACACAACAGGTCTGCGTGCGTATAGTCCTCCTCCCCTCAAACGTCTGGCATCAGTTTTTCGGGAGATCTGCTTTCCTGAGGCAGCAAGAAACTGATTTGCCACCTGCTGAGTTGTGGTGCGCCTGTTCCTTTTTGCTGATAGGTCGATATATCTGTCTTCTGCAGGCGTCGTACTTCTAACACGACCTTCCCCGTGCCGTCTACTACACATTCCAGTAGTTTTAAATGACTTCCAGAGCCGTGAAACAACGCTGTGAGCGATGTCGAACTCCCTGGCAACATCTGTTATTTTTCGCCCTTCTTCGATCTTTCCAATAATTCGGCCACGCATAAAATCATCTATGTGATGTCGGGAAGACATGCCAAAAATTTTAAGTTCGTCTATTAAATCTTTCCTGTAAAACTTTGCCTTGAAACAACAACTGTCCACATGCGTCAAAACCTTTAAAGCTCTTATGAACGCTATCACGTGATGAACAGACGTGGAAAAAAAAATTGCATATACTCATACTTCTTCTTACTAATATCCCGCACTTATTCTAATTTTCCACATTTTGCTTTCTTTCATTTTGTGGTTGCTATGGATGATAGTGTTATCCGTCCTTAGCAATTGTCCAGCAGTGTATTTATATGTTAATAGATAATATTTTTAACTAAATTAATTTAATAACATTTAAAACAGTAGTTTCAAATTTAGGAAACTGTTGATTTATCACATTATGTAGATTAGCCTTTTCTGTTTCACATACATCAGCATAAATTTGAATTACTAATCGCAATTAAAAATTACTACGATTTTTATAGTTTTTTTCTTTCTTTAAAAAATTATTGCCTTATTTGCATAAAGATGACGATGCTAGTAGTTTCATAGAAATAATGAATGTAAGGTCATTTTAACTAACAAACTTAAAATATTCTTTGAAAATATTTATAAATTTATAAAATTTTCAATACATTTTTTTAAAAATAAATGTTATTTTATTCTTTCTATTTATGACAAAATGTTTTCAATATGTCCCACAAACTGTATTAACCTAGCTGCAAATATTTATCTGTGTATTACTCTCCTAGAATTTGCTCATTCAATTTGCTTTGCAATGTTACCACTGTTTTGTAAAATACGATATGTGTCTGTTTTTGAATTCCATAACAAATTTAAAACTATTATATATATTTTTTCTTTTTTGCTCATTAACACAAGAGGATGATTGAATATCAAATAAAATCTGTTCTAAGCTCGTAAAAGCAATTCTTAGCCTGCTAATTTTATTGCGCTAACATTCATCTTGAATCTTTGATACTTCTTTTGTATTTTGATGCTACTTCCATATGTTCTTCAATGTTATAGGATGCATTATAGTAGATTCACTTATATAGTCAGGTTTTCTGAATTATTTATAAACCTGTAAAACTAGTGCTTCTCAAAGTTTTAATATTCGCGACCCAATATTTAATCATAATTTTCATCACGCCCCCTCCCCCCCTTCATACAATAACAATGTATTGAATTCAATAATACTATACTTTGACGCTGAAACTACGATACGATTTTTACCTCTGAAGTGCTCCTAACGCATATAAACGTCTCACTCAGTCAAAGCGTTTATTTCCCCGGACGAATATATACGTCTTTCTGAAATACGATATTTTCTGTACACTGCCATTCATAAAATTATTTAGAAGACTTTGGAACGCAACAAAACGGCCTTGACAGTGTTTGCAAAGGATTGACTTATTTCGGAGGATTAGCTTACTTATTCCTTTTCTCTCCCCTCCTCTCCAATGCATCACATACGTGCGCCTACGTAGAAAACGGTTGGTACTGGGAAGCGAATCACGTGACTTTTATTCAGCAGTTACGGGATTAATTATAAACCATAGAAATTATCAAGATAGGTGTTAATTTTTGAATATAATTTTATATATGACAAACCCATGGGGTCACTGTTCCTACCTTAACATTGTTCTTATGCTAACTTGGTCTTATCTTAACTTTGTTAAATTAATTATCAAATACAATATGTAGTACTGGTACATTTATACGTGTAATATATCAGTGCAACTGAGCATTTTATTTTTTTATTATGTCAGAATGTATTTTGTTTTCTTTCAGTAAATTAACAAATTTTTTAATTCTTTTATTTTCGATTTTTCAATATGCTCGTGCCCCCCCGTAGAGTTGTCACGCCCCCCCAAGGGAGGCGCGCCACACAGTTTGTGAAACGCTGCTGTAAAACTATAAATATATAAGATTCAGATAAAAGATACTAAAAGAATAAAAATAGATAATTTAAAAATTTTAAAGTAAAAATTAGAAGTTGCAGTATCTATGAACATAAACTGAAGCACCGCCGGGATTTAAAAATGCTTAAATTATTGTTCGAATATAAAAACAAGCAAACAATCATTATTGCCAGATCCAATTATCTTTTTCTAATAAATTCGTCGATTATAAAAGATCACTATAACAATGAGTAAGTGATATTAAGTAAAACTAAAATAATAATGTTATTATTATTAAAAATACTCTTTATAGTTATCCATTGAGTAATAATAATAACAAGTGAAATATATATATTTTTAAATATTATACTTATGAACCAAAAAATATAGTTATTTGTAATTTGATGAGGTATATATATTTATATATGTGATGTTGCAAGTCAACACCAAGCTTTTTTAAAAACTGTTTTATTCAGCGAGCAATCTACATTTCTGTCGCTGAGAGAAAACATCAAAGTGAATTCTAAGTGGCTTTACCAACTATGCCCAGATGTGTTAAGCACCTCTTAGTTTATGAGCTATACTTGAAAGTTATGGCTGGCATATGGGCTATAAAAAATAGTGAACTAGGATTAAAATGTTCTGTTTGGAACATCTGTTCGGAGAAATAATTGGGTGTTTAATTTAATACTTTTAGATGTAATAGAAAATAAAAGTTAAATAATTTTATTTTAAGAATTTGATTTTAAATCTAATTTAATTAACCTTACACACACACACACATATATATATATATATACATATATATATATATATAATACATATATATAATTTTCTTAAAGAAAGATTTTTGAAATTCAAAATCTTATTCAATTATTTCTTTATAAAGAAATGTAAGAGTCATAAAGTTAAAAAAACGCAAATATGTTTAAAGTGTACTGAAAAAATGCAAAACTGAGGATCTTGTTAAATAAATGCTATAAAGTTAAGTATATTGATTTTAAAAAAAATGAGAAAAAAAAGAATGTCGGTTCGGTAAACACGAAAAAGGATGTCAGGATTCTGATGTCACGGAATACATTTCTTTTGTGTGTTTTATAAATAGTAAAAATATGTTGATGCATAGCAGAGATTCAGAAGGATATTCCTTTTAAGGAAATAGTTTATATTTTTGTTTCGTTCGCTTGCGTGCTATGCTCTCGGAGGGGGGAGGGAAGGAAGGGTGAAATTTAATACATTTTCTTCTTTTTTTTTCCTTTTTGCTTTGCTTTCTTGCGATTTCGTTGTGAGGCATCTTAAATATTTTTCTGATTTAAAAATATTTTGCAAAAGTTTTTAGATTCACCGATCCTAACATGTGCTTCATGCATCCGTACCTTTATGATTTATTCATGAAGAAAATGTCACAAATAATTTTAAATTTGACTGAAGAAAAAATGCAATGAAAAAATATTTGATTTTTAATATCTTAAAAAATATTTCTTTTTTTCCCCGATGGTAATCAAAACATTTTATCAGGTGGAATCCATAAAACCTGATATGTTTAATGATTTTATTTTAATTGTGTAGATGTAGAATATATATATATATACAGTTGAACCTGTTTTTGTGCAGTAGATAGAGACCGCAGAAAAAAAATCGCAGACAAAAATATTCAAAAAACTCATAAATTCTTACATATAACAATATAATTCGTGGAAATACTAAAAAAAAACTTAGGGGAACTAAACTATAGGGACCGCATAAAAAAAGTCGCATTTATAAAATATGCCAATTATTTACGAAATTTATGTAAGAGTACTTCCATAACAAAATAAATAATTAAATGTTACTCATGGCAGCATTTTAAAAACACATTGTTTCTTATTGTATATACGGATAAGTCTTTATAATTTATATGCATAATTCATCGCTACTCATCGTAATCCAAAGTCCTGTAATGAATAAGTTCAAACACGCTTTCGTCACTTAAAGGTGCAATTTCAATTGATTTATTTTTTAGCCACGTAAAGTAAGAGATAAGTTTAAATGACGAAGGACGGCTGATCAGTTGCTTGTAAATGTCACGATAACCAGCTATACATCATTTAAGCCCTTTTTGTAATTTTATACTCCTTTCTTAACTGGTATCTATTTCAAGAAAATGCTTCTCCAATCTATTGTAAAGCTGGATCTCTGCATATTTTTATTCGCTCTAAAAAATCTGACTTCTTGTCCGTTTTCATAATTTATCAAATAACTGATAATGTCACTGTCATTGAACGTTTCGTCTTCAATCAAGCGCGGGCTGCTAGAGCGTCGAGAGAAAGCAACTGAATGCGCATTGTCGGGAGACTGTTTATAACAAATGAATAGAGCCTCTGGAAGTGTCTACATTTCAGTGGCGTAATGTACACCCCGCATCACGAGGGAGGACAGGACACTAGGGGTCCAAGTCCTGACTTACGCTAAATACGTATTTTCGTAATTTATAAAATGTTAAAGACAAAACCTGACTTTCAGGGGGATGGGTCCTAACAATCTCCGTTACACCACTAGAAAATAGATAGAAAACATTACACTGGAGTTAAAGCCATTGAGTCCTGTTAACGCTAAATAAGTATTTACCCAATTTATAAAATATTAAAGGCCAAACCTGACTAGTGGTGTATCGGAAACATTCTCCGATACACCACTAGTAAATAGATAGAAAACATCATAGTGGCGCTAAAGCCATTGAAATTCATACACCGCACAAAAAATATCGCACATAAAAAATCGCACTAAAAGGAAATCGCATAAAAAAGGTCTGCACAAAAACTGGCTCGACTGTGTGTGCAATATATTGAAATAATATTTTTTATTCTAAAACATATAATGCAAAATAATGATTACTTATGTTCAATCTTTTAGCAAAAATTATTTGCATCTACACACACACTGTGTCCGAAAAATCACAAATTTAAATTCACTAATGAAAGGAATTTGGATGAGAAAACTTCCTTTAGTTTTTGAATTGATACAAATTTCAGAATAGTTTATAAATAAACTGTAGTATTTTATATATTTTGCTGTTTGTGAAAATAACATATTAAAATGAACCAAAATTTGTTTTTAAGAAATTGTAAATTAATGGAGTAGTTACGATTTTCTCGTAGATGAAAAAACTACAAATTCGCATGGTTGAGGGCGTGATATTTTTAGTTTTATCTTGCTAATATAAGAATTATTATATATTTTTACATTTTACATTTGTTATTATATTTATTTTATACTTACAAGAGTACTTATATACTTATTTATTTTATAATTTTATACCAAAAAGAGGACGATTGGTCTCCTTATAAATATGAAATAACAGTGGATTAGTTGACTATTAATCCATGACGCACACTAAACCAACACAAGTGTTATTGGCGACGTATCTCGTTACTTTGAGCCTTAGTCACGTGACGAATAGTATCTGAACTGGTATCTCACTCTACAAATTTTTACATCATACCAACACAAGGAATTTAAACCTCGACAGGTTAAACGCCATCTAGAAAGGACGACTAATCATTAAAGGCACGGTACTCCAAGCTATGACTCAACAGAAATAATGCTGACCACGAGTTTGTATCCAGGACCCTTCACAGCTATTGCGTCTGCAAAATAATAGCAGATGCGTTTAAAAAAGTTAAAATCAATGAATAATAAAAATGTGTATTTTCAGTGTAAACTATATGCACAATACAAGGTTTTGCACAAGCATTGTCCTTGGAATTATATTACACTGCTCGACAATGCCTAAGGAACAAGTGATTTATGCAAAATTGCATCTCAGACTAATAAAAGTAAATTCAAGTCAGAAGGCGTGATAGACCAGAACTCTTTATAAGTATAAAAGACAATGCATACACGCTCATGATTCATACAAAAATTCATGCTGTTTGATGTTTAACGAAAACAGTGCTGGATGTTATAAAAGTTTTTTCTCTGAAATTCTGTTTGGTTCTTGCAATAATTAAGGGCAAAATGTCAGAAAGACGTCATTTGAGTGACTACGATCATGGACGAGCAGTCTGACAACATGAAGCAGGTCAAAGTATCACCACTGTAGCTGCTTCAATGGTTGTATCAAAGAGTGTCATCTCGCAAATAAAGAAAGCCGCTGAAAGTGGAAGTGTTTTGCAAAAGCATGCCGAGGGTTGTGGTAGGAACAACACACCTTTATAGGATTTGGTTAGTATACGCGGAAGCCTGTTCATTGCATTGTACTTCAACGATGCTATAGTTGAAAGAGATTGATGTATGGAACATGTTAGTTGGGATCACCAAAATTGGACTAGAATGATGATCTCCGACGAATCATTTCAGTGTAACAAATGATTCTGGCCACCAATTACTGTGGAGAGAGCGTGGAACAGGTTATACACAAAAGTTTGTTTGTGAACGTGATAGGGACAGCCTAGGAGTGAACGTGTGGGAAAGCATCATGCACAATGGCAAAACAACGTTTCACATCTTTGAGCTAGGAAGCGTTGCATCGCAACGGTATTGCAAAGAGGTTATTCTGGATCATGTTCATATTTTTAGGGGTGCTGTAGGTCCAGACTTTCTGCTTATGGACGATAATACGCGAAGTGAAAATATTTTTTAGAAGTGATATACTCCGAAGTGAAAATGTTCTCCGTATACAATAGCGTGCTTACTCCCCCGACCTAAATCCTATTGAACATGCATGGGATGCTCTTAGAAGACATGTTGCACAAAGAACCATATCTCCTTGTACAGTGCGAGAGCTCAGAAACGCCTTGAGAGAGGAATGGAACAATATCCCCCAAGGGTTACTCAATAGTAAAATGAAGGACATGGAAAACAGATGCAAAATTTACACTAGTGTCCGAGGTCAACACACATCTTACTACGGTACTCATGTCTGCATCATTCTGACCTTAAGATCAATTTTTGTTGTGGCTGTTTGGGAATCCTCCAAGGAGCATCTTTTTTATTTTTAAGTTTTTAATTCTTCGATGCGGCGATATCTGTACCATTTTCCACCATAATAAATGCACATCGCCCCTAATAAATATGCACTTAGTTTTATTTCTTCAATCATTGCCTATTCTTAATTATTCCGAAAAACATAACTGTTTCTTAGCAATTGTGTCAAGCAGTGTAGTATAAAGCTATTATTTCCGAAATGTCCTAAAGCATGAATTATTAGCTAATTTTGAAAGAAAAAAAGAAGGCATTAAATAAAATTGGGCATTTCAGAACATTCTAAAGCTTTTTTAGTTCTAACTATCTTGTTCTTACTTACTCCTTTACACGAAAATCCGTAACATTTCTTCGATCGAGCGCTTCAGGATTCTTCCAATAAAAGCTTAAGTCTTCTCCCAAAGTCTTATTTATGCCTTTACTTACATTTATTGAGACATAAATTCGGTAAAAGATACTTTGGAAGAGCGATATTTGTTTAAGTATTCAGTTGCTATTGTGTAGTGAAGTTGAATAGTACTATAAACATACGACCATAAACAAGTATTGGATTTGAGTAGATTTTCTTGTTCGGAGCTTCCGCTTAGACATTGATTTTCAATATAGTTTCAGAAATGATAAAGTATGTTTTGATAAATATTAGGTTAGGATATACATTTATTGCATATGAAGATCAGCAGTGAAAAAAATGGGGCTATATATTACGGGGGTTTTATCAAACCATATCATATTTTATAACTTATTTATTAGCTATAAATAATGTATTGTGTTATGAAAAGGGGAGAAAATAATTATCTTCGAGATTTAAAAAGAATAGATAAATTAGGTTTATATAATGTATAACGATGATTTTTACTAATTTTATTGTTATCAAAAAAAAATATTCCATCGTAATCCAGAAAACGATGACTGATGGTGAAATGTGTCTCTAATCTAAAATATGAATTATTACTATTCACTTTCTTTAAATCTTCTAAAATTATATTATATTAATGATATTAAGTAATTTGATGAGAAAGAAAATACAAATGTGAAGGTTTTCTGTAATTTCTAAAATAGACGATTTGAAATTTAATATTAAAATGTTCAAGTGGTAATTATAGACACCAAAAAAAGAAACTTTGCAATTAGTAGTAAATCGCTTAAACGTATAAGTTATTTTTCTAAATAATTCGTAGAAAATAAAATATGTATAATTAACAAACAAATATTAGGTTGAGGAAAAAGAAATCCATTATTTTTTCGGTAGATGGCTGTAGTGTCGATATCTCATGAAGTATCAATCAAACATTTTCAAATTTATGCTCGTTATTAAAGTGACATTTCACACTAAAAAAAATTCTTTTGCTGTTTTTTGGTAGGTCCATTCAGTTGTGAGTTACAGGGTTTTAAAAATGGAAGTCAACAAAGAAAACATTCGATACATTTTACAGTTTTTCTTTGATAAAGGTGAAAATGCAAGCCATGCGGCTGAAATTGTGTGAATTGTGTTTATGGAACCGATACTGTAACAGCTAATTACGTGCAATCTTGGTTTAGTCGATTCCGTTCAGGCATTTTTGATGTTAAAGATGCATCTCACACTGGAAGGTCCGTCTTCGAAACTGTCGATAAAATTACAAAAATAGGCGATGTTGAACGGAATGGCATGTTAGTAGACGTAGCATCGCCCAGGAGCTAAAGATCGACCATAAAACAAGTTTAAACCATTTGCGCAGTTAGATTCAAAAAGAAGCTTGATGTTTCGGTGCCACACCAATTAACACAAAAACATGATGGATCAAATTTCCATCTGTGAAGCCTTTGCCAAATTGCATGAAATCGACCCATTTCTTAAACGGATGGTGACTGGGGATGAGAAATGGGTCACATACAACAATATTGTGCGAAAGCAATCGTGGTCAAAGAGCGGTCAAGCAGCTCAAACGGTGGCCAAACCAGGACTAACGGCCAGGAAGGTTCTACTGTGTATATGGTGGGACTGGAAAGGAATAATTTGTTACGAGTTGCTTCCTTATCGCCAAATACTAAATTCAGATCTCTACCGTCAACAACTGAACCATTTGAAGCTAGCGATTAACCAGAAACGGCCAGAATCGACCAACGGAAGAGATATTGTATTCTATCAGGACAACGCCAGGCCACACACGTCTGTAGTGACTCGCCAGAAACTCTGGGAGTTTGGTTGGTATGTTTTAATGCATCCACCATACAGTACGGATCTAGCACCAAGCGATTACCACCTTTTTCTCGCATTGCAAAACTTCCTGAGTGAAAAGAAATTGAGATCGAGAAGATTGCGAAAATCGATTACTAGAGTTTATCGCCAAGAAGGACCAATACTTTTAATAAGAGAGGCATTATGAAACTACCTTTAAAATGGCAACAAATTATACAGCAAATTAGTGCATATTTTACCCAAATTGAACAATCCGAGGCATGTTAAATAAAGCCTTGAATTTCATGCAAAAATAATGGATTTCTTTTTCCTCAACCTAATATTTAAAACTTGATGTTTTAAGTTTTGTTTGATAAGAAATACTAAAAAGATTCTGAATCCCAAATTTTAAACCATAGTACTGACTAAAGTACTATGACAATATGCTCGTAATAGGTCACCCTTTTTTTGAGTTTCAGCTTAGTAAACATGTTATGGAAAGAGCTTTTTCAATGATGCTTCAGTTTTATTGTGTTTAGATTTATACTCGCATATAATCAGCATTAAATATTCAAGTAGTAATTATGCATCGTTTTTAAGATGCAAGATATCTTCACTTTTAAGTTATCCATTTAACTTTCTCTCCATCTTGTGTAATGTATTCAAATACAAAGCCTAGTATTCCAACTCTATGGAATTAATCTATTTTATATATATATATATATATATATATATATATATATATATATATAATAATAGTATTTATTAAAATCCAAATCTTCTTTATTTATAATATCTAATTCAAAAATTCGAATACCCTGTATCGAAATGCGCGTCTCATTTTTTCATCTTTTTCTAAAGGATTAAAAACGTTATTTTGATAGATTTATCAGTGATTCCTCATTAAAAAGATTAGACCTTGAATTTTCGATAAATTTATTGGCGATACCAAATAACAGAAAATATTATGCACAACACGTGTCTCACTAATGAGTAAAAATATTACCTAAAACAATGTTGTAATTTCTATAAATAACTTATACTTCCCTTCACGTGAACACATGATTATATTACATTTTCCTCTGTTTATCCTTAAGAATTAAATTTTAAATTTGAATAATTCCCTCTTTTGCATGCTTCTTCTTTGAAAGAAGCGCACGTTCAATATATATATATATATATATATATATATATATATAAACTCAGTGGCGCAGCAGCCCATGAGGGCCAAGGGCTACTGTACCTATCTCAGCTTGCATATGACCTTAAGCACTGGGGTGTGTATGTGCAGCTGTTTGGGTCAAGTCGTCAGTCTGAAGCGAACCCCCAAGTGTTCAGCTCCCAAGCAAGTTTGGTACTCATTTATCGACCAACTGCAGGGATGAAAGGCCGAGTCGACCTTGCTCAACCCGGGATTTGATCCCCGAACCTCTGACGTAGAGGCGTGATACACTGCCACTCAGTCACTGGGTTTCATATATATATATGTGTGTGTGTGTGTGAAATGGATTGAGAACAAGTTGTAAAAATAAAATCAGCTAATTATATAGACACAATACATGCCATTTTATTTTTATAACCCTTCAGACTTCTCAAGTTAAGAGTTAAGATATATTGTTGATTTATATACAAGAAAAACAGTTATATAAATCAAACTATAGTTTTAGAGGATAGTTACGTTCTTGATTTCCTATTTGTGTGTCTAAAGTACCTTATAATTTTAGCAACACTTATACCAAAGAAAAGTGCTGTAATGTGAAAAAGAATAATAATAAAAAAACAAGGACAACTCACATGTCCTTTTATAACTTACTTAAGACATTTTGAAAACAATCTTTAGAAAAGCTACTAAGAATGATTGTCCATTAGCCAAAGAAAATTTCCCCGTGTTTGTCTTGCATTGCATCTAGGCCATCTGTCATTCCAGGAACATTGGAGAAATAGAAAGTTACTGTTTTTTTCGTTCCTTACTCAAGTTCTACCATTTCATGTCTTAAGAGGTTCCGATTCAGTATGCTAAGGGTAACATTACTTTGCTTTTAGAAGAAGAGCCAGAAGTATTCTATTAGCTCAGCTGTTTTTATAGCCAAGGAGGTAATGCTTGTTATTAGCATCTGTGCATAACAAACTCTTTTGAGTTGCTTATCTTATATATCCATTTAAAAGAAAAGATAAGTTATTTCCCAAATAAGCCATTTTCAATCAATTATAAATTCATTAAAGTATGACCTTAATCCTTGTTTAATTTGTAATAAACGTTATAAAAATTTAATATTATAATAGCATTTAATGCTGCTACGTTATTACAAGCGTTAATACAATACACACAAACCCATGTAATATTATATATTTTCAAAATATTTAAAAGTTATTTATATTGAAGAGAAAAATTTTCTCTCCCTCATTAATTATTATCATTAAATATCTTAAATGTAAATGCTATATGAATTTAACAATATTATTTTTCGATATTTTGCTATCAGTTAAAAGAATATGTTTAAAGTATCCCACTATATGCGACAACTTTTTTTAAAAAAAGAGAATTTTTGGGATTTTTAAATTTATTTAATGCATTTTAAGGTAAAAAATGCTAAAATTAAGAAGAGAAACAGAAATTGTTATTACTAAAATGGGAAGAAACTGTTAAAAATTTACAAAAATTACACAAACAGGGCCCATTCTGTACAAAAAGTTTATGAAGATATCAATTTTTAAATTTTGATGCATTACTTTGTCATTCATTTTTGAAATGACCTTCAAGATAAGAGATATTTTAATTTTTACAAAAACCAGAGCACTTTATCTTAGTTATTGTATGAAATTCCTTAAAAAAATAGTAATTATATTCACATAAGGGACTGTAAATTTTGTAATAAAACAGTGATTGATTAATCTGAAAATTAAAATATTTCTACTATTATACAGAACATACTCAAAAAAATTCAGTTAATTGTTTTCAAAACTTTTTGAGTAATCGCTGTCCATGCTTAAACATTTTCTAAAAAACACATTTTGAGTAAAACGCATTTTAAGAATTGGCATCTTGTTTAAAATTAAAGCATCTGCTTTTATGGAAACACTTGTAGTTTTTGTTCGAGTGAATGAAAATAAAAAAAAAACTTGAGATACTTATAGAGCTAATAAGATGGTCTATAAAATAAAATCATACAAAAAATTGTCAATTTTTAAAAAAATCACGATTCTAGGGTAGTCGAATACCTAAAATTTCCTTCTGCATTTGAATTCAATTTTTTATTTAAATAAAGAGTTTACATACATTTCAATAATATCAAAAGGGAATACTATTAAAATGAAACCTTTCAGTAAATATCCGTAGTTTGTACAAGAGAAAATTTTAGAAATATTCTTTTATAAACTTTATCAAATTCTTATGTTAAAAAAAAGCGATGACTATAATTTTAAGTATTATATCAGAAGAAAATGAAAAGAAATACCATCTTTTACAAGACAAAAGTAAAAAGAAAAAAAATAATGCAGGAAATAAAATGTTAACATTCATATAGCTAAATTCCATTCAATTTATAGAAGGAGTTTTCCTGAAAAATAATGTAACAATTTAAATTTCAAAAATATTTTTTTTATTTAAATATGCAAACTCTTAGGATTATTTTTTTATATTCTTGAAGAAAGGACAGACATAACGTCTGTCTTTCGATCATATACTAAGTATACATTGGAACTGTCGTTGAAAATATGAAATAAAAGATGACGTGAAATATAACTGCCAAATTAAAATCAGACATTGCATTATAATTTAGATGTAAAATTAAGCATGAAAATTTTCTAGATAATTCAAATCAAACAACTAACTACATAGAACTTTTTAAAAAGTATTTTTAAAGCGTAATTATAAACAACATTTTAAGTGTGTACATTTCGAACAATTAGTTATTATAAATAAAGTTAGTTTAAACTTTCAAACTATTGCTTAGGATACAAAGAAGGAAATGAATAGATATAATAAATTGGAGATAATATAACTGAAAAATGAATAATTTTGAACTATCACAATTTAATATGTATATAAAGTGTGGAAAATTGATTGCATCATTTTATTCAAGTACAGATAAAATATGAAATTAAAAAAAACACAAGTAATATAAAAAAAATTAAGTCAATTCCTACTTAGATCAACAAAGAAAATTTTGATTTAAGCTACTTTTTATTAAATAGTTACAATTAATATAAATATATACACATATATGACAGAATCACAACATTAAGTGATAATGAATTTTTATTAATTATCATTAAAGTATCGTATTGTCATCCAAAACAATCGAGTATATAAAATTTCAGTTCAACTGAATGCCTTTAAACGTGAGAAAAAAACTTTTTCAAGTTTTGACACAAGTCGCCAAAAATGATGCCAACGTAGCTTTATTTGTAATTCTTCAAATAATTAGCTTTAATCAATTAATTTTTATTAATTATAATTAAATTATTGTATTGCCATCCAAAATAATCACGTACATAAAATTTTAGTTTAATTGAGCGTTTTAAAATGTATTTTATTAACGATTGAAAATTCCACGAAGATAAATAAATAAATAAATATAGAGAGAATGTGAGCTAATAGTAGGAATTGAATTACATAGAGAAGCTAAAATGCTCAGCAAATTTTCTCTTGATTTCGAGATATATATATAATTTTAAATAGAAGCTACTATGTTCCGTTGAAATTTTATATCTTCAAAAAATAGAAGTCTTTTATTCATATCACGCATAACCTTACTTGTAGGGTAGGAAGAAAAAATTCCTAAATACATGCCACGTAGGAAGGAGAAATATTATTGGGCTCTCGAATTTTGAACATTCTGGTTTCCAAAGTAATCGTCCGTGCTCCAAAATCATTATTTTCTAGTGTTTTGCTCGGGAAAAAATACTTTTGAAGAACTTCTTTGGAAAAAATGTTTCCGCTTTAAGCTCCAAAGAATTTATTGAAAAGAATTTCGTTTGGGAAATACGGTGGAATAGACGTGTGCAAAAGTACTGTATTTAAAGTGTTGAAGTGTAAGTATATAGCCATCTTGTAAATATACACACTTAATAAAAAACTATTTGATGATATTACATGATATAAATTTATATTATACTTGTGACATTTGCTAAAGAATAACTGAATTATGCGATATAGATTTTCCGAAAGCTGAGAAGAATCGCAATAAAGAAAGATTAAAATAAACATTAAAAATCATTTGTATATTCTTGTTACACAGTGACTCAAAATGAATTTTGATCCACCATGATGAGTGATTTTGGATACCGACTGTCGAGTATAAAGAAAGGAACATGTTATATTGAGCACAGAGTCTTCATGAAATTTGTATGTATGGTGGTTTCTTCTTCTTTCTTATCCATCTGTTATGAATCAGATTAGATCCATGAGTTTGTCCACCCTACCAATATAGACCTCTTCAAAAGGTCCTCTCATATCAAGTCAATGCTATCAAGTAAATATTGCGTTGTCGCCTCTGCATGAATACACTTGGTGCAAATTGGAAATGTCTTGGCACCATTGGAGAATCTAATGGACTTTAAATGTCCCGTAGATAGTCGAGCAAAAGTAGTTTGATCTACCTTTAAAATTGATTGACTCTCCAGGGCTCTGGCTAAGATCCCACGGATGCGGTGGCGGTTGTTGACAGGAGATGTTGATGGAAGCGGTACATTTCGAGAGAGAGAGAGAGAGAGTAATTCAGGGTACATCAGAGGTTTCTCATTTACACGAGTCATTGAAGTACCACCCTTTGCAAGGTCATCTGCAATGTCATTATATTTCAAATTCTAATTGGACGGAATCCACCGCCGATGAATCGCGGTAGAACCAGACAGGTCTAAATGTTATTATATGGGCAGGCATTAAACGTAATGGCTGAAAGCCCCTACATATCTCTGATGCAGTTGGTTTCATCACAGCGGTATTTCACGAAGATTGTTTTGGGTTATTCAAAACTTCTTGTTTCGGATGCAATGTGTCCAGACTTTGTGTTCATGGATGGAATTGTATGTCTAAGCAGCATAGTGAGAAAAACACACAACAGAGTGGAGGTATTGACGCTCCAGGGCACTGACTTGCGGTGCGTTTGTTTACAGGAGATGTTGATGGAAGCGGTACATTTCGAGAGAGAGTATAGCTCACGGTATCAGAGGTTTCTCATTGACCCGAGTCATTGAAATACTTCCCTTTGCAAGGTGATCAGCAATGTCATTGTATTTCAAATTCACATGGGACGGAATCCACTGCAGATGAATCGCGGCAGAACCAGACAGGTCTTAATGTCATTATACTGGCAGGCATTATGCGTAATGGTTGAAAGCCCCTACATATCTCTGATGCAGTTGGTTTCATCACAGTGATATTTCACAAAGATTGTTTTGGTTCATTCAAAACTTCTTGTTTCGGGGATGCTTTACTTTATGTTCATGTATGGAATTACATGTCTTAGCAGGGTAGTGAGAAAAACAGACTCTAGAGAGAGGAGGTATTGAGCGCAAAAAATGGGGCTTACACGTATTTGCTAGTCAAGGGGTCACAGGGGTGTTAACTTTGTCTCGAGGGCTGATAAAATAAACAATTTTTAAGGTAATATAATTTTTTTGAAATTAAAATTAAATAATTCGAATCTTTTGCGCATTTTTTATAAAGGAATAAGGCTTCAAAAAAGTATAAAATTTTAAAATATAATCATAATTCAAAAAAATATAAGCATATGAAAGTAAGAAATATTAAGTTTTTTACGTTGAGTATGATATTTTATAAAATAGTAGCTCTAATTGATAGCATTAAGTTAATTTGTAAAGTTATATGTATACTTATTACACTGTAGCTGTTTTTATAAAAATAGAATAATATATTATATATATATTTTTAAAAATAAAATAAATATTGTATTTTTATAATTTTTAAAATTTTTTTAATATTTTACAAAAATATCTTGATGTACAAAAGATATATAATACTAAAATTAGGTAGAGTTTCAAGAGTATAGTATGTTTTATAATTCTATAATGTTATATACATCAAAGGCTACTATTTTAGAGAATGCAACTTAAAAATTACTTAATATTTATTAAATAAATTTTTTATATTTCTATCTAAAAACATTTAGACTTTTTTGAAACCTTATTCTCTTATAAATAACGTGCAAGAGATTCGAATTAGTTAATTTAAATTTCAAAGAATTGTATCAATCGGAAGATTGTTTATATTTTCCGTACTCGAGACAAAATTAACACCCCTGAGACCCCTTTTCTCGTTCACTTTGGCTGTTTCTTGGTAGCGCTGTTTCGTTTTACATAAGGAATCATACGCCGCCAAATGTGCATTATCTCAAAATCGCCTCAAGAAAGCATTGGGAAGATTTTCCCAAGCTCTTCCCGATATGGTGATCATACAGAACGGATGGTAGATTTGCATTAGTATGTGAGGAGATAATGTCTCTTGCTGAGGGATTTACCAGTCATCATTTGGGTAGAAAAAAGTAAGTATTCTTTCGTTATTATGGAAAATCCTCTAAGGAAAATATCTTTTTTTTATTTTTACCTTTTTTTATCTGTTTTTTTCTTCTCTTGAAATCTATCACATTTTGCATGTATAATAAAAATTATTAATGTACAGTAGTATTTAAATTGAATATATATTGTTTTATTTATTTAATAAATGTCTAGTACTGAATTTCATTAAAAATTGTGTTTATTCTTTGGCAGTTGTCAAAGAGTGTACGAATTAAATAAATCAATTTTTCTTGCATGATATATTTCATATTTTGTAACTTTTGATGAAATATTTAACAAAATGTAACCGCTCTTGTCTTAATGTCATAATAACTGTAACTGACTGACCCAAGAAACCAAAGTGCCCTCTAGTGACAATTCATCTTTAGTACATTCCAAGTGAAAGAAGAATCTGGTGGCTATTGAAACCCATATATGTTCCTTGTTTTGAATTTATGTAAATGATATGTGTTTTACCCTAAATTAGTTAATAACTGCTGCATAGTGTGAAGATACTTCCTTGAACAACCACAGATTTACCATATTTAGCTTGAGATTTAAAATACGCTACAAAATTAATTTTATATTTCAAAGAGAAATATAGCGTACTTTTTAACAATTCCACGATTTATAAAATAAATTTATAAGAGATGCATATAATAACAATACCTTCTGAAAAGATGAATCAAGTTTATAAATTAAACTCCTCTCTAAATAATCAACTTGGTTTGTAAATTGGAGACTGCACCATGGGATTAAATTTAAAAACAAGATTAATTTATTAGCTTCAACATTGAAATGATCTCGTTGAGATTAAATCATCTTAAAATTACGTCACTTATAATTGTATAGTCATAGAAGCGATGTTGCGCCGTAGGTGAGTTTGTGCAAGCGTTTTTCGGTCCAGAATTGAACCTAGTAGAAGTATTAGCAAACCGTGGCTTGAGGCGTTTTTCATTGATGATTGTAGCTCATCAGACTTTTGTCTCTATGCATTATTAAAAAAATTATAAATTGCGTTACTTATAATTAATTGTAAGGTCATAGAAGAGAGGTTGCGACGTAGGTGAGTTTGCGCGAGCATTTTTGAGTCCAGAATCGAACCTAGTAGAAGTGTTAGAAAATCGTGGCTTGTGGCTCTTTTCATTGATTATTTTAGCTCATCGGGCTTTTGTCTCTATGCATTATTAAAAAAATAATTATGTCTCCTAAAATTATTGTTTCCCTTCCTCTTTTGTATAAATATCAACAGAAAAACTTTCCTGTATCCATATATATCTAAATAAACATACATGTCTTACCCAGCATCTTGACCTGGAGGATCTGAATAAGCATTACTTAAAATTGATGGCTTACTGCAAGAATAACTGATATCAGCTTTGTATGAAAATGATGTAGTTCCCGTATTCGGCAATAGTGCTTTCCAAACTTTATGAGTATGGAAAATCCAAATTAGATTTATTACTAATGTTAATATTAAATTACAAAATATTATTAATGATATTGGTATTTTTTCACAAAGTTTGAAAACATTTAGTTCCCAATACAAGTAATACCGGTATATTTTAAAATTTGCTGTTCTTCTTTGAGTCACAGAAATAAAAAATATCTTTGATAGTTCATATTTTTTGAAGTAATAAAATATAAATGGCTTTATGATGCCTTAATTATCTCGCTTCACTTAGAACTTGACTTTTCTCACTAGAAAATCTGCGTACCCTTGGTCTAATCCCTCTCTCTCTCAATCTCTTGTTAGCAGGGGTTTTTTAAACGGAAGCACCTCGTCAGGAAGCACCTGACGAGCACCTAGCCCGTCAGGGCTTTTATCTCCTGTCTTGATGAATTTTGATTGCATTAAATAGTCTATTGCATTGCCCATTTTAAAAAAATATATTGATAAAATTTAATAGAAATAAATGAGATTAAAAATATTTAGAGAGACAGCTTTTTAAAAAGCTAGTAATTTGATAATAATTAAAATTTTTAAAGGAAAGCTTTTTTCAAAGCTACTAAATACTGCTATTGCAATCAGAAAGTTTAAAGTTACTTACAATTCCCTCGGCCAATAGGAGCCTCGGGAGATCTGACTGCCCAGCCAATGGGGGAGCAGCTAATCGTGTCGTGTTGTGTGAGTGAGGAGATGCGTGATACTTGCTCCTTTCCCGCTGTCGCAAGGGGGAGCTTCGTGATTGGATTTTGTGCTAATGGAGTGACTTCGGTTCCGGCAGGGGGACCGTCGCCTTTTCCGCGTGCGAGACCTTCGAGAGGCCGTGCGGCCAAAGGAGTTCTCCAACTGGTCGGTGTGTATCCGAAACTTGGAATTAGAAGATTTTTGAGTTACAAAATTTTGAAGAGTGGTATTTTTAAGTAAAAAAGAATAATAAAATAAATGAACGGCGTGGGAATTAAAGAGATTAATTTAGAAGAATATTTCTGTGTCTCTGTTTATGCATCGTGACGGTGTATACTTCTCCATTTTTTGGATCGATACATTATCAGAATTGTCTATGCCTGTGAAGAATTTTTTCGACAGCTTTTGAATAAACTGTCGGATGATTTTGAACTTTATAGCATTTCTGAGGACGGCATTTCTCATGTACTAACTGGCACATAGGATTTTCCGCAGTGTTATGTTTTGTATCGTTTCTAATTTAATTGTGTGCACTTTAGCTGCGAAACCCCAAACTGGGCGCATGCGTATGTTAGGATCGGTCTTAAAAGAATAGTATAAATAAGTAATTTATTAGATCTACTTAATTTAGATCTTCGATGAATTAGGGGGGGGGGTCAATCTCTTGGAAATAAAATGAATATTCCGTATTAAACGGCGTGAGAATAGCACCATAAAAAATCGTTGATTCGCCAAATAGGATCGCTCGAAGACCGATAAAAATTAAAATGTAGTTACCCTGCCTTGTCACTGACTTAAATATTCTAGTATTTTTTCTTATAACCCGGTTGATCCTACAGCCTCTGTTTTAGGAAACATAGAAAAATACTAAATAAAAAAGGGGGCCTCAAACGAGGACTGTCTCAGATATGTAATTTTTAATACAAATATGAATTAATATAAATTCGTATTGTGAGAATATCACTTAAAGATTTCCTACAGAAATTGATATTACGTTTTAAAAGTAGGAATAAATTAAATTTTCCTTTATTTCATATTAAATATTTATCTTTTATGCGATTTTTTACCATAAATAGCAATTATAATGTATCGTAAGATGTACTATATGCATATATATTTATTAAATAAAAGTACAAAAAGTTGAAAGTTTAAATTTGAAAACGACTTTCACAAATTGACATGTTCTATTTTATAAATAAACTGAAATATTATTATTCTATTTTAAAATTTAAAATTCGTCTTTGTGAAATAAGTATTATCAATTTTTAAATGTGGATTGGACAAAAATACTACGAGTATCTATTTCAAATACTAATAGAATTTCTACTTTGGAAATATATGACAATGCTGCTCTTTTTTCAGATTTATAGTGTTTTAAACTATTGACATTGTACCCTAATATAGAAGAATGTTTTGATAATTATTCTTTTCAATCTGACTTATATTTAGAGAAAAATCTCTTAAGATATTTTTCTGAAGTATTATATTATATATGTGAAAAAATATATATTAACAAATACAACACTATTATCAAAGTCTTCATAAAAGTGCTTGTTTAAAAAAATCTGTGAATACACTATAAAAAAATTTACAAAACCATCTTCATTAAATTTTTTTCAATAATCAGCATGTTTTGTAATATAGCATTTTGAAACTGAATTGTATGCAATAAATATTTTCATTTATGCATACAATGAATTATATGCATAAACAAATCTTTCGTAAAACATATAGAATACATGCTTTCGGCTTTGCAGTTAGCTCTCACATCAGAGTTTAGTAGAAGCAGTTTGAACAATGGAGCAATTTGCGTCTTTTCCATCATTAATTCAGTAGCTATCACTTACTTACATCTGTCTTTGCAATCTGCCCAACAGATCGGAGAAGATGGATGAATTTACAAGACTGAATTAGCTTTGCCCGAACAGTTCAAGTCCCCTATTAGTCTATGTAACGTGAAGATCTCTAAGTTCATGTTAGGGCGAATTAATTGTCAGTGACTATTGGAGAATCTTTCTTCTACAACATGAAAGGCTGTTAACCTTTAAAGGGAAGTCTATAGTTAATTGGATATTTATCTGATTGTTTATTTTTAATCTTTCGCTTGTATTTCTTATAACAATATGAATCATACGAAATATTTTTATATAAATGTTGCTCTGTAAGTTGAAATTTGAATATTACATGTTTGGAACTAATGAAAATAATCAAGTGTTACATTGATTGAACAGTTTATTTTTACCAAAAATATCTAGGAATATAATGTAATTTTCCCCATTGAAGTAAGTTTCAGTATTATTGAATAATATGCCTTTCACAAATTGCGCCGAATTTTTACCATTAAAGCAGCATTATTCAGGTTTCAAGAAACAAATTTAAGGGGAAGTCAAGCAAGTGCAACAAACATTTTTTTGTATGAGAGAAAGTGGCGCAATTGAAGTTCAAACACAAGAAATAAACAGGAAAGGGGGATCATAGCCTTTGTTGCTCCATATCCCACAAAACCTGAACTGAACTAAACAGGAAAGTAAACATTAGCTGTTTACTTCTTCAATTGTGTAAGTTAAGTATGCTTGGCAACACCATAAGAGCGTAATTTCAAAGATAATAGGTGCTCGTATTTCTGGCACATAAGCAGTTGAAATAAACATTCGGATAATGGTAATAATGATATTCTGAACAAATTGAACTAGAACCTCATAAGCAAATGTATCAAATAGGCTCAAATAAGGAGCATTTTGTTCCATCGGGAAAGTAACTAATCCGCCATGCATCGCCATTAATGCTGGAAACAAACAATTTATATTTCCTCTCTTATCCTCAGATTCATAAATAATTCTCTAATGAATACTTTTCAGTAGTAAATTTTAGTAAATTCATGAATATGGAAATGATAGGCAAGCTTACGAGCAAATTTCATTCAAATTGTAGACTTTTATTTGAAGGAGAAAATAAATTTACGATACACACACACACAGCATTTGGAATAAAGAATCAAATGTTGTTTACTGTTGTTTAGCTCAGCATGTATGAAATGCTTGAAATCAAATGAGCTTTTTTTTAAATTTAGCATAAAAATACTTCTCTTACAATATTGCCTTATTATTATAAAATTGGGGTTTTCTTATCACTGTAAATAAATATGTAAATTGATTTTTTTAAATTTTACGTAATAATAAAAATGTAATCAGTTAATTTCGAATTTAATTGGGAATATATGAGGAATACTAATCCCGTTTAATATACGTTTCTAAATTTTATCAAAGGAGAAATTGAGAATAATTAAATAGAATAATTCTTTAAAGTTGTTTTTCATAAGTCCGTACGTAGAATATCCAAACTATAAAAAAATCAGATAAGAAATTGTGTCTGAAATTCTTTTACAGAAAATTATAATTCTTGTTTGAAAGAAATCACCTTATAAATTAATCAACTTATATATACTACATTAATATTTTTAACATTAAATGAAAACCAATTTTAAGCTGAAAAAAATTGGAATTTCTTATTTAAATTTTAACTGAAACAATATTCGCAAAAGTGAATGGATAAATTATAATCCATAAATGCTTGCACGACCTATGCTATCAATTTTATTTAAAGAATTACAATGGATGCTAAGAAGTTGGATCTTTTTAACGTTGGATTTCTTTCCCTTAACTAATTATTTATTCTTTTAAAATATTTGAATGATTACATTTCAAATTTTGATGGGCAAGTTTTTATTTTAGAAAGAGTATTGCAAAACTTTGAAGGAGATAGATAAGACAGAGAATATAGAGCAATATTCAACAAATTTCATTATTGACAAAACATTATATTTTTATATATTCTCTAAATATTATTCATTAGAATTTTTAACTATGATATGCAAATAAATATATATCAAATAAAATTCTAAGAATTGTTCTGAAAAAGTACTCTATTACTCTTAGAAATAATTAAATACTATTTACATCGAATTAAATTTCACTAAAATTAAGATATAGTTCAAGAAGAATTAGCTAGAGTAAATATCAATTACTTCTGCCACATCATAGTCAACAATGTGGTTTTCCACTGATTTACTGCTTTTAATGCATTTATAAGAAATTCATTTTACGTACAATTTAAGATCATGCAATTAAGCATAATTCTGAAGAAATCAAATAACTGTCATTTCAAAGAGACGTTATTATTAAATATTCACAATGAAATAAATTAAATATATAAATTTAAGGGAAATAGTTTCAATATCTCCTTACCTCTCCTTCTCTCTTCATAACATAAGAATAATATCCTATTGTTAAAATGTGAATTCTGCAGATCTTAAAGACTAATATTTTGTAAATTTCGTGTCTTCTATATATTTAATTAAAAAAAGTGTTCATAAAACTTTACTATCGAAGTATCAAACAATATTTTCCTTAACAGATTTAAGTGCCATTCAAATTAAATTAAACTTTAGTTGTTTTTTTCTTTTAAGGAATAGTTTTTGTTAATATTCATAAAACTAAAATAACAACTTGCAGTGATTGAGACGGAAATTTAAATTGTTAATGTTATCACGAACACTCTTATAGTATGAATTAAATTATTCCTCGTTTATACGCTTATGTCACTTATCACTTACCATTAAACGTTTATCTTCCACTGATAAGAGAATACACGATCTAAGAATAGTGGAGAGATATTTTGAGAGCGGGAACTTTCAGCTCCAAATTCCTTGAAGACACAGTAATCGAAAATCGATTCTGAGCATTTTTATTTTGTTTCATTTCAACACAGTTGTTCCTTTTGAGAATAAAGAAGAGCAAAGAAAAGAGAAGCGTTAAGTCGCGTGACGGCTCCGTTTATCCATTCGCTGGATTCAAATTTCGTTTATTTCTGTTCTAACCAATAGAAAGAAAGCTTCCGCCTTTTAAAGAAAAGAAATCATGGCAAACAGAACAAAATGATTTTGTTGGAAGTAAAATGCCGAAGAAATTGGAGTATTAAGTACTTGAAAATTTACATTAGCTGCAAAAATTCTTTATGGCCTTTGAAACAAATTATGAAGCTAGGAGTTATTTATTTGATAAAATACATCCGTTCTGTTTTTCTTTTCGAAATATGTAACAGTAAAGAAAATCACGCGAGAAAATAATTTATTCTTAATATTGCTTCTTTGAATCACTATTTTATTCTTATTTGCTTATATTATTTTATTCTTCTAAAAGTTTAATCTTAAATTCTTTTATAGAAAATGAAAACTTATTTCCAGACAGTAAAAATTTCAATACTATTTAATTAAAATTTATCTAGTTTTCAAGTTGAATAAAAATTATTATTTTGAACATTTTTATAATTGAAAAATATGTGGTTACACTACTTTGATTTAGTTATAATAGAAACTGCATGAATGAGGAGTGTTTTGGAACTGATAAACAGAATTCTGAATAAAAAAGAGTTGTAGAAGTTATTGAGCTATTTAATTGGAAAGTATTACTTTGAAATCCAATAAAATAGTAAATTTTCATTAGATTTTAACTCTGAAATATAGTAAACTGCGTGCAATTTCACTTCATATAATTCAGTTGATATGCATTCTTGTTTTTGTTTCAATATAAGCTTATTATTTTTGTGAACAAAAAATCACAGAGAAGATAATGCGGCATATTAAGGAAATGTACTTAAAACACATTCACTGTCTTGGAAACTGTTTCTATAAAAATTTTAAAATACCTTACAACATAAAATGTTTTAGTTTACTTTATGATTGTTTATGCTTTTATATTTCCATAAAATAAGCCATTCTTTAAATCCCCATTTTTGATAGAAAATATTTCATTTCAGAAAGAATAAAATACTCTAACTTAATTTACTTTAATTGAACTTAAATATTTGTATCCATTTTTATTGCATTTAATTGATTATATATTGAATTGGTTGTGTGAAAAATGTTTTATTTTATCTCATTTTATACAAAATCATTCACATGTTTCCCTGAGAGCAAAAATAATTTAACCCTTCTTTTGAAATTGGAGGTCTCTCTTTAATTTAATATAAGTCTGACTTTATTATATAATAAAATGCGAAAATAAATATTTTACTACAGTTTATTCCATTCATATTAACGCTCACTTATATTTAAATATTTTATTTAGAAAAATGTTTCATTTAAGGAGTTAAAGAAAAGAAGCTGCTAGTTCAAAATTTATAATAAATTTCAACTATATACAAAGAGTGTTTTTTTTCCAGGTATAGAAGTTTAAGTTGGCATTACTTTCCAAGATGACGACCGATTTAACAGCTGTCAAGTGATTTATTCTCAGTTTGGTTTGGCAATTCATCATGAATAGACTCACGCCTCATAAAGATTCGTCAAATGGGCCCAAAACGAGATTGCCGTTGTTCCTGATTTTCATTAGCGAATTTTGTTTAGCGATGAAGCGCACATCTGGTTGAATGGCTACGTCAAAAAACAAAACTGCCGCATTTGGAGTGAAGCTAATCCACAAGTGTATGTCGAAACACCGTTACATCCAGAAAAACTGACTGTTTGGTGCGCTTTATGGGCTGGTGAAATCATTGGTCCGTACTTCTTCAAAAACGATGAAGGCCACAACGTTACAGTCAATGGTGATCGGTATAGATCCATGATTACTAACTTTTTCATTCATGAATTAAACTATCATGATGTCCAGGAGCTGTGGTTCCAACAAGACGGGGCGACATGTCACACAGCTCGTGCCACAATCGATTTATTAATTTCACGTTTTGGACCTGTGAATTGGCCTCCAAGATCTTGTGATTTAACACCGCTAGACTATTTTCTGTGGGGCTATGTAAAGTCATTGGTCTATGCGGATAAGCCACACACGCTTGAACATTTGGAAGACAACATTCGCCGTGTTATTGTCGATATACGGCCACAAATGTGTGAAAAAGTCATCGAAAATTGGACGTCCAGATTGGACTACATCCGAGCCAGCCGTGGCAGTCCTATGCCAGAAATCATATTTAAAATGTAATGCCACAAGATTATCTTTCGAATAAAAAAAATTCATGTCAATCGAATAATACATCGTTGTTTTATTGCAATTTAAAGTTCTATACCTCTAAAAAAACACCCTTTATATATAAATTTTATTTATATAATGTATATTTTAAATAATCTTTAAGCAATGCTGCATTGTTGTGTGTAAATATTTTTTATTTATTTAAAACTATATTATGATGAAAGTTCCATTTTAATCTCTGCAGTGAGCAATTTGCATGTAAAAAAAGGGAAAAGTTAAACGCAATAGTTGTAATAAAATGAAAGAAAATACAGTGGCCTCCAAAAGTTAAGTCATGATCAGTTTTTTTTAAATCTACCATTAAAAATGAAAATAAAGGCAAAAAATAGTTTATATAATTTTACAAAAAAATAAAATAATAAAGAATTTTTCCCATTGCTATTTTCTAAAAAAAAGAGAAGTAAATGACAGGAAACTTAGAGAATCCCAGTTTTACAATTTATGTGAATTTTCTTATGCTTGTTGTCCTTTAATTGTTGGAATCAAAATATTATTAGTCATTTCTTTTAGATAGTAGACGATTTTATATACTGAAATGGAGTAAACTCAAGCTGATTTGGCAAAATGTTTTTACATGTTTTGTAGAATGCTCCAAACACTCTGTGATCAGTTTGATTATGTTAGTTCCGTATCAAGCGATCCCAGAATACTTACGAGTTGCATATATGAAATGAGCTGTGAAAAAAAAATCTACCTCTTTCGGAGCAGGAGCACAAATACAGTTCTTCAGCTCATTTCATATAAATGTATGAATAAACAACCTTTTGCTGTACTTCTTACGAAACTTAACTGTGACTGTGAGCGCTATGTTCCCCACAGTTCTTACCCAAAACCTTACATGCCGGAAAACTGGGGCATTATTATTGTTAAAAAAACGCACAAAAAGCAATGTCTTTGTTCGCCTTTGTCAAAAAGATAATCACAGTTAGGAACATTTCAGTTCTAAATATTCGCAATACCTTTAAAGATTGGATTCGTTTTTCAGTCTAAATTTTACTATATGAAATTAAATGTAAAGTAACTGCAAATAATCAATAGTATATAATTTAAAATGCGTATCATCTCCATCTCTGGATTTTATTCAAACCTCAAGCTACGGTGACCCAACAGCAATATCTGTGACTGTAGTGCATAGACGTTTTCACAGACAAAAATTCAGTGAAAAAACTATCCCTTGCGTATGTTGCACGCAGTGACGTAACGCAGTGCTTCTTGAAGTTTCAATATTTGCGACCCAATATTCAATCATAATTTTCATCGCGCCCTCCTCCATGTAATAACAATCTGTTGAATTCACTAATACTTTTCTTTGATGCTAAAGCTACAATAGGACTTTAACCATTTTGAGTATCCCAGGCGTATATATATATGTCTCGCTCAGCCAAAGCATTAATTGCCTCTGACGTACATATACGTCTCACCCAAGTACAAATCTTTTCTGTGCGTTGCTTGAAAAAGGCATTGAAAGTGTTTATGAAGGATTTACTTATTTCAGAGGATTATGCTTATTTATTCCTTTTCTCTCCCCAAATACATCACATACGCGACCTACGATGAAAAAGGAGGCATCGGGAAGGGATTCGTGTAACTTTTAATCGGCCGTCAAAGGATTAATTATAAACCGTACAAATTATCTAGATAAGTGTTCATTTGTATATATAATTTTATATCACAAACCCATGGGGTCACTGGTAATTATTAAAATTGTTCTTAACTTACTTTTGCAAATTAATCATAAAATGCATCTTGCTATACTGATACATTTATAAGTGTATTATATGAGTGTAAATATGTATTTTATTTTTATTATGCCAGTTTGTTTACTTTCTGTGTAAATCAACCTTTTTTTTTTAAAAAAAAATAACTTTCCGTTTTTTGACTTTTCAATAGGCTCGCGCCCCCCTCGTAGAGTTATCACGCCCCACAGTTTGAGAAACGCTGACGTAACGTATGCCCCCATTGCGGAGAGACAGGACTTTAGAGGGCTCAAAGTCTGACTGACGCCAAGTACGTACAGTTTGTAAGGACCGACTTGGGGCATAAAACCTAAATTTGCAGGGGGGTCCTAATATTCTCTGTTACACCACTTTTTCCTCGTAACAGACGTCTCGGTAGTTGCTCGCTTACGTTGAGCAAGATAGAAAATTTTTTTCCAGACAGTAATGTGCCTCTGTGCTCTTCACAAACTCGTCCCAGTTTACAATGGAGAGATCCAGGTAGAATAGTGCTTCTGAAACTTTCAATATTTGTGACCCAATATTCAATCACAATTTTCATCGCACCCACCTCCAAACAATAGCGATGTATTGAATTCGATAATGCGATACTTTGACGCTAAAGCTACAATAAGACTTTAACCTCTTCACCATCGTCATATCTAAACGTCTCGCTCAGCCAGTGCATAAATTGCCCCCGACGTATATATACGTCTTTCCGAAATATGTTCATTACTATCCATAAAATTATTCCGAAGACATTGGAATGCAATAAAATGACCTTAACATTGCTTGAGAAGAATTTACTTATTTCAGAGGGTTTTTTTATTTTCCCTTTCTTCCAAAAATAATCTTTTGTTTTCGACTTAACAATATGCTCGCCCCCCTCCTTCTAGAGTTATCACGCGCCCTACAGTTTGAAAAGCGCTAAGGTAGAAGATTAATCCACAGAGAAGTACTAGATATGACAAATCTAACAGAATTGAAAGGCATAATTATAAAAGAAACGTAATAATGGTTTGAAATGGTCTTTGGGAAGAGGCCTTGTGTTCTATAGTAAAACTGCAACTGCTGTCGAATGTCATAATTAGATCCCTGTCCTACCATATATTGGTGAGACACGGTGATAGGTGATATTGGTCCTAATGGATGATGATGCCTCATGCCTGATTTCATCTAGCTGAACTTAATTATTTTGAGGATCAAAGTTTTGAATAAGCAGTTCATCCGAGAAAACATTTTGGAGATTTCTTCGATGGTCATGTGGCTGGCTTCCTTAAGGTATCCAACTACGTTCGGAACCGTGATTTTGCAAAAGCGTATAAATGGATAATATTTATGATATTTAGTGTCACTTAGATTAGAATACATGTATAAAATTGTTTTAAGGACATTTTGACAAAAATTATTTAAATATAATATTTAGGCTAAAAATTAACTTAGAATAACCTGTTTTCAAAATGTTCTCCTTTTGTGAAAAAGGCTTCTATTATATTAATATTTTGAGCTCAGACCTCTGTACAGAGGCTCAACTAGAATGAATTTTTGAAATATATAACTTAGAAGTGGGTTTATCTAACAGAGGGGAGAAATTTTAAGAAAAAAACGCGAATAATTATTTCAATTGGTGGTAACTCTGAAAATAATGTGAATTTTTCAAAAATCAAAGTTAAGCCTCTGTGTAGAGAGGTCTGAGCTATATACAAGCAAAACGTTATTGTAATAGAAGCATTTTTCCCAAAAGGAGAACATTTTAAAAAAAGGTTATTCTAAGTTAATTTTTTGTCGAAATATTGTATTTAAATAATTTTTTTTGTCAAATGTCTTTAAAACAATTTTATACATGTACTCTAATCTAAGAGATACTAAAAATGATGAAAATTATCCATTTATGCGCTTTTTTTAAAATCACGGTTCCGCACGTAGTCGGATACTTTAAGTCTTTTTCAAGGTCATTAAATGAGCTAGAACAATGCTTGCTCCATATAAGGGGGTTATTTCTCATTTCAGTGTTTGACACAGAAAGTGAGGTGCCAGTGCAGGGGCTGTCTTTGTAACTTGACCGTGCTTCAAAATTACGAAGTACTTTATCAATAGCCCTCGTGTTGCTTCAAAGAGCAATCAATAAATACGCCATCATCAATCAATCAATGCCCAGACAAATTCAATTCCGTCAATGCATTATGTATAAGAACGGACACATTAATTATTAAAGTGACCATTTTATTTTCCTCCCCCCAAAAACTATGATCTTTTTTTTTTATCAAACTGTAAAATTTTGAAAATGTTATTTTTTATTTTTAAATCCCTTTGGATGTATAAAAATTTCATAAAACTGAGAAACTAAAACTGTTAAAGTATACAACTTTTCAACTTTTAAGAGACCAGAAAATAATTTAGTTTGAATTTTTATAGCCATAAATGTATAATCAAAATATTTAAATCTTAAGCATTAAAATCCAAGAAAAAAATATTTTGCATGAAAGATTTTTCTTTTGTAAAAATATTTTTCTTTAAACACATTTTGAAATAATTAATAATAATGAATAAAATACTAAAATATGAAATTTATTAGCTTAGTAAAACCAGAGCTTCTCTTAACTTTCAATATTTGCGGCCCAATATTCAATCATAATTTTAATCGCCTCCCCCTTCCATACAATAACAATGTATTGAATTCAATGATACTACACTTCGACGCTAAAGCTACAAAATGACTTTAACCTCTTAAGTGCCAATGGACTATATAACGATCTCGCTCGGCCTAAGCGTTAATTTCCCCGGACGTATATGTATGTCTTTCCGAAGTACGATCTTTTCTATGCACTGCTATCCATAAAATTATTCCTAAGGCTTGTTAATGCAATAAAAGGACCTTGACAGTGTTTGAGAAGGTTTTACTTATTTCAGAGGATTGGCTTACTTTAATTCCTTTTCTCCCTGTCCCCCCAATACAACACATACGCGTGCCTACGTAAAGGGTAACACTGGTGAGCGTATCGCCTAACTTTTAACAGGCAATAAAGAGATTAATTACAAGCTGAACAAATTATCAAGATAAGTGTTAAGTTTAAAATTTAATTTTATGTATGACAAGCCCATGGGGTTACTGGTAATTATTAAACTTGTTTTTAACTTTGTATTGTTAGATTAATTATAAAATGCATCGCGCAGTACTGATAAATTTATTAGTGTATTATATCTGTGTAAATGTATGTTTCATTTTTTATTACGTCGGAATGTATATTATTTGTTTACTTTCAGTAAATTAATAATTTTTTTTAAAATAATCTTTTGTTTTTGACTTTACAATATGCTCGCGCTCTCTTCATACAGTTATTACGCCCCCCAGGAGAACGCGCCGCCCAGTTTGAGAAACGCTGTAGTAAAACAATGTTTCTGGTTCTTATTTTGAATTACATAGACAAAAAATATTGAATTTCTGTTAAATGAAATGTTTAGGAATATGGATTTTAGTTAATCTCTTCTGTGTTTGATTATTTGTCAAAAATCGAAAAAAGTAAATTTATGCTATTGATAAAATGTATTATGAAGGGATAAATACCTTGGCATTAATAGGTAGATAAACAACATCTCATTAGAAGAATCTACATTATGATAAGATTAAGATTAACAATAACGTTTTCTACAAATTTTCATTTAACTATTTTACATTACAACAGGAATATTTATGTAGGAGAAAGGAAATTATCGAGAAAAAACAAACAGTTCTCTTTTAGCAAAGGATAGCTTTTTAGGTCAGATATTTTAGCTTCTATTTTTTTTGCCTGAATTAACATTCTTTTGTGTAAGGGAAAAAATCTTTAACTCTGAATTATTCAAAACTCACAGGAGATAAAAAAAACAGGCAAAATTTAATTAAGTTACATTTCCATCAGCGTAATTTTTCAGCAATGATTTATTGACTGGATTCCCTAAAGATTTTTTTAGAAGGCTTTTTTCTTACAATTTTCCCCTCATCTCTTTGCTCCACTTTTTGCTTTTAGGACTCATTTCTCTGTATACCCAGACGCTTGGAATGTTGACCTTCTGTTGCAAAAATGATACAAATTAATTATCCAAAGTAGAAAAATGGTCGTTACATCCATTAACGTAGCCATGGTCTACCGAACGGTTATATGAAGGGAAAATATTTATTTCAGGGTCGGGGGCCTTGAAGCGTTAAGAATAAATCATGGTGACAGATCCATTATTCAAAACTGAATCCTATTTCCCAAATGACGTAAATATCTCTTTTATTATGAAAGAAAAGCATATAGCTTGCTGAGGAGTTTAATTAATTTTGGTTACAATAAGATTTGCATAATGTTTCGTGAAAGAATATTATTTTTTTTAAAAGATGCACATACATAGCCTTTCTTGTAAAAACTAAAGATATGATTTCTCTCCGCATGTGGTTCTAATATTAGTTCCTGGTTAATGTTTTTGAACTAATTGATTTTATTTTAAATCATATTTCTTAGTAGATTATTTTTCCTCAAGTTTATGTTACGTTATTATTCAAGGAAGTCATAGTCTTGAGCTATATGAAAAATGGTTATAATGCTCATAAATAAGCTATTTGTGTTGATTGATTGATCAATATCATCTTGTGAAAAATGCTTTTCGTGTCTAAAGTTCGTGAATTTAAAGTTCAGACATATTTTTACCGTGCATTATTTATTTAACTCTAAACGTTTTCGAGCGTAATAATTTTCCGTTGTGTTCAAAATTGAATTAATTACTAATTAATGGAAGAAATATTGTTGATGTAGTTTAAGTCACACTTCATTATTCATTTATGAATATGAATCCATCATATTTGTCATACTTAATAATGCATTAGTTTTGTTTAGTTGAATTAATAAACGTATTTTGAGGAATGACTTTTAAGCCTTTAAGACTTTTGTTGCGAATGATCTATGATATACTGGAAAGTTTTTAAACCATTATTTATTCAAATCATTATTACCTTAAGAAGAAAAATGAGTAATTATTTGCAAATTGTTATTAGTTAATATACGTTTAGCTAGCGTTTCGGCTGTCAACAAGAAAAAAAATGTTTGGGAGAAATTATCTTAGTATTACCATCAGCTTTGTTTAAATTCAAATGGGTTTATATAAAGAAAGTTATTAGGGTTAGGTTTTTAATAGGCACACTGCATTTTTCTAACCTTTAGAAGAGGGTAAAATTAGAAAATCCTGGAAGAAATAAAAGAAGACATGCAATTTACGGAATTCTTGGAATGCAACATTCCCATCTTATGTACTCGTCAAAACTATGGAATTTAAAGTTACTTCATCTAGTATGTTGTTGCTGAAATGAAAATTTCAAAAAACTGTTATAAAATTAAATATTAAAAAAAATTTCTCAGAGAGACATTTGAACTACTTTCTCGTTTTGTGCACTGGTAAATATTTTTCTGACTTACAAGGATTATGGAGCGGAACATAAATATTTTGTTCTCTAGTGGGGGAGATAATTCGTTGCCTGAGCTTATGGATGAGTTAAGAAATCCATTTCATTTTTTAAAACCTTTCTTGATGTTATTGATAATTACATCAGCTTTATTATACAACTAGCCTTTACTTATACGCTTTCTTGGATATTTCGTGATATTGTATGACTGTATATGTTTCTTTTTTCAAAATTGCTATGCCCTGGCATTAAGCTTCGGATGGAATCCAAAAGCATTATAGACTTGATTAATATGTATACAGTATCTTGATTTAAAAAAGAAAGACCTGATTTTTAACTTCGGAAGTATTTTTTACACACATCCATATCTCCCCTTTTGAAAGTCAATTTACGTAAAACTCGTTTTCAGCATATTTCTACTCACCAAAAGAAATATGCCAGCTAAATTTCAAGTCTGTAGTTCTAATATTTCAAAAAAGTAAGTTTTTCTTTACACCCCTCCCCTTTCCTTAGGAGTCAATTTCCGCAAAACCGGCTCTCAGGGGATCTCTACTCAGTAAAAAGATACTGTAGGTCTGAAAGTTCGAAAACGAAATTTTTGTCTATAACACTAATTTAACACTCCTTGGAAGTGATTCTATTTTCACAAAACTTTTCCTCGGAGAAACTCTACACAACAAAATGTACGTACTTGCCAATTTTAAAGTCTGTTGATCTAATAGTTCGAAAACGAGAATTTATATATAACACCCACTTAACCTCTCATGAGAGTGAGTTTCCTCAAAGTTTGATCTTAGCGAATCTCTATTCAACAAAAGAAATTGTTTTGCCAAATTTCAAGTATGTGTAATATTGTTGAGTGAGTGAGTGACTCGCTTTCCTCCTATAAATACTTATATAGATGTATTAAAACTATTCACTTTACAGTTGGAAATAAAACTAGGGTTCATAGGAAACAGACTATGAAACGATTGTGACAGATATTTTTCAAATGATAAGTACAAGTTCCCATCATAGTATTCAATTATTCCCCATGGAGACGTGAAATGTGACTTAAATATATGATGTTGTCCGATACACTCTATGCAGCTTAATTTTAAAACTCTTTTCGATTATTAACCCACATTTTGGCCGGCAACTTCTGTCGGATCTAAAAGGAATTGATTTAAATCCCAATAGTCCAGAAACTACAAAAGAATTCTTCAGCAGAAATCTTGACTTCCCAACAACCAAGCGACTTAAACCAAGGATCTAAAATCGATATCGCAGTAAATCCTCAGAATCGATGTTTCAGAATCTGGGACTGACTTCTAATATCGAATTCACCTTCTGGCTTGTTATTTCTGCTTGAAGAATCTGTACTCTCTCCTAGCAATATAAGGCTTCTTGTTTGAAAGGCGGAAGTAGAAACTTGTTACTTCTGCTCACTTTTTATCAAGAAACTGCAGTAATATTCCTTACAAACCAATGCCTGGAAGCGAAATACTTATTCATTCTTATTTCTAGAGAACTTATACACACTCTGGAAGTAAGAATGAAGTATTTTAGTTTCGACAGAAAATATCTAGGCGTCGAAATACCTGTCTAGAGAGTATACCATTTTTGTCATTTCGGAAGATATATTCTACTCTGAAATGGTAAAATGAATGTGACGAATCCACAAGAATTTATAAGCTCTCCTTGAAAGGTATTTTCAATTGGCGTCAGACTTAGTTGACAGTTATGTATTATATGGAAGCTCAATGATCTGATATATTTATTGAAAGCGTTCCTTAAGGTTACTTTCAACTCTTAAATAGAGAATACCTTCAGCAACTATAAATATATCAAACATATTTTTTCATTAGCTTAAGTCCAAAAATTTTTTTAAAAAAATATATCAAAAAGTTCACCTAAGATTATTATGGGTTTTCTAAATTTCAAAAAGGATAGGGATTTATTTATTATGTGCATGAAGTAAAATGAAATAGTACATCAAGGGTGTCTGTCAAACTCAAAGGCTAACTTGTGCCAAACAAATAAGGTTTAACTTTAAGAGGGCCGCAAAAAAATCAATATTTAAAGAAACGTAAGTTTATTTCGTATAATACATTATAATGAACATAAGTAAAAAAGCAAGAACAATTTAATTTTTAAGTCCTGACTCTCCAGATCTCTTCTCTGATACTATTTTTCCTATTTCGGGAGAACTTTTGACATTTTTATAAATATATTACTGTGTCCCGATATAATGGCCGAACCGCAAAAATGCTCATTGTGGACAACATGTGACCCACGGATCACGAGTTTGACACCACTGTAGTACATGATCTTATTAATTAGAGAATAATCAAATAGTTTGATCGAACAAATTTTACAGAAAATAATTTGTTAAAATACCTACAAAGTGTCTACACTTTTCTCAACTCATGAATTTAAATATAAATATTTAAAATATAATAGGATACTTAACTGTGTTTACAATAGAATATAATGAGATATTTCAACTATTTACATAGATCAAAACTTATTCAAGGTACAGCATAATACACACACACACACACACATCATATAAGAAAAAAAACACTGTGACGAATCTGTACGGAACCTTTCCACTAATCTTCTTAGGCGTCTTTTTGGGGAATATAAATTCGCGTTTATTTCCAAACAACTCCAAAAAATGTACGGGATATTTAAATTAGATAAGGTATTTAAGTCGAGCGTTGCGAGATAGCAAGAGAGATGATGGAAGGCTATTGAGTCAGTAACTTTAAACGCATTACTAGAAGATTCAAGGAGATTATATTCGTGAAGACGTCGTGCTGTGAAACGTACCAGAAAGCTGATATAAGCCAGCGGTAAAAATAATTCACGTACGCTTAAAATAAGCGTCAGTTTAAGCGACTTAGTTAAAGTTAATGAAAGTTAAGAATTCGAATACGTGTATTTCTGGGATCTCCTACTTCGGTAAACCTTACTTGATCTTGAGCTTAATTATTAATTAATTGCATTGTTAGTAATTTAATTTAATATAAAGGCAAATCCCTTTAAGTGACGTAACATTATATTATTATATAGGGTGTTTTTTTAGAGGTATAGAACTTTAAATTGCAATAAAACAACGATGTATTATTCGATTGAGATGAATTTTTTTTTATTCGAAAGATAATCTTGTGGCATTACATTTTAAATATGATCAAGCAAGGCGTAGATTCGTCGAATGGGCCCAAAACGAGATTGCCGTTGTTCCCGATTTTCATAAGCGAATTTTGTTTAGCGATGAAGCGCACTTCTGGTTGAATGGCTACGTCAACAAATAAAACTGCCGCATTTGGAGTGAAGCTAATCCACAAGTGTATGTCGAAACACCGTTACATCCAGAAAAACTGACTGTTTGGTGCGCTTTATGGGCTGGTGCAATCCATCTTCAAAAACGATGAAGGCCACAACGTTGCAGTCAATGGTGTTCGGTATAGAGCCATGATTACTAACTTTTTCATTCCTGAATTGAACAATCATGATGTCCAGGAGCTGTGGTTCCAACAAGACGGCTTAACATGTCACACAGCTCGCGCCACAATCGATTTATTGAAAGACACGTTTGGTGACCGCCTAATTTCACGTTTTGGACCTGTGAGTTGGCCTCCAAAATCTTGTGATTTAGCCCCGCTAGACTATTTTCTGTGGGGCTATGTAAAGTCATTGGTCTATGCGGATAAGCCACAAACGCTTGACCATTTGGAAGACAACATTCGCCGTGTTATTGCCGATATACGGCCACAAATGTGTGAAAAAGTCATCGAAAATTGGACGTCCAGATTGGACTACATCCGAGCCAGCCGTGGCAGTCTTATGCCAGAAATCATATTTAAAATGTAATGCCACACGATTATCTTTCGAATAAAAAAAATTCATGTCAATCGAATAATACACATCGTTGTTTTATTGCAATTTAAAGTTCTATACCTCTAAAAAAACACCCTTTATGTTATCAGAGATTTTTTTGAGAAAATTATAATAATAAATTAATATTATTATTATTCAAAATGGCTCTTAGTGGTTCTTTGCCTCAAATTAATCTTGGTGTTCAAGGTGTGACCCAGGGGGGTCACCACAACACCAGGGAGTAATATTCTACTGCATTTGGTGCCTGAAGTAGCTTAATGGTTATGATCACAAACTTGTGGCAGGCGTGTCATGAGTTTGAGCCCTTGTGCCACAGAAGATTCTCCGTGTTGAGGGCTAATGTACGTTAAATCTGTCTAGGATCAATGTAGTTAGAGCAGCGTTTCTCTAACTGTGGGGTGCCCTCCCCTTGGGGGCGTGATAACTGTACGACGAAGGCACGAGCCTATTGAAAAGTCGAAAACATAATATTATTCAAAAAATTATTAATTTACAGAAAATAAACAAACAAAATGCTTTCTGATATAATAAAATATAAAATGTACATGTACATGATATAATACACTTATAAATGTATCAGCCCTGTACAATGTATTTTATCATTAATTTAATAATACTAAGTTAAGAACAAGTGTCATAATTATCAGTGACCCCATGGGCTTGTATTAACACTTTTCTTGATAATTTGTACGGTTTATAATTAATTCTTTAATTGTCGATTAAAAGTTACGCAATTTGTTCCCCAATGCCACCGTTTACCACGTAGACACGCGTAGTTTGATGGGTTTTTTTTGGGGGGGGGGTGGAGAGAAGAGGAATAAAAGAGCAAATCCTTTGAAATAAATAAATCCTTTGCAAACACTGTCAATGTCCTTTTATTGCATTCCAAAGCCTTTGGAATAATAGTATGGATAGCAGTGCGTAGAAAAGATCGTACTTCGTAAAGACGTATTTATACGTCCAGAAAATTAACGCTTTGGCTGAGCGAGACGTTTATATACGTCGGTGGCACATAAAAGATTAAATTCATATTGTATGTTTAGTGTCCAATTATAGGATTATTGAATTCAATACATTGTTATTGTATGGAGGGGGGCGATGAAAATGATGATTGAATATTGGGTCGCGAACATTGAATGTTTGAGAAGCACTGAGTTAGAGAGATACAGTGGTTTAGAGAGTGAGTGCCGGTTCCGGTGTCGACTTCGTCAATTAACCGAAGTTCAAAATTAAGAGATCCGTCGTCAATAGTTCTAGTGTTGCTTTAAAGTGCACTGCACAACATTTGTGAACGGTGAGAATTTTCATAATTGTTGTACATTGAACGGGTTTCATACAAAATGCAAATTAATTATTTTTATTTTCAATTTAAATGTAAATCTCAACAACCTTCGAAATCCCGTTTATTTCTTTAAATACTTTTATTGCAAATTCTATTTTATACGGCGAATTTAATGAAATGTTACCTTAATAGCTTTGTTTATATTTAAAAAAACACAATATAATAAAAATTAGAAATGATTATGTGATATTTAACTTGATAATAAAAAGACCTCTGAAACACTACAAAATAAATAATTGAAAATATATTTTTAATTCATGACATTTTTTATATTGTAATATAATGCTTCAAGCATAGTTACATAGGTCACACATAAAAAATTATTAATTTGAGACTTATCCCTAGAATATATTCTTTCATCATTTTGAAGAGGCACCATAAATGAAATTTTAAAAATTAATATGTCACATAATATATTCTGACGCTTCAATGCATTTTTACAAATTTGAAATAGGGAATTTTTATCTCAAAAATTCAAAATGCAAACTAATTCAACTGCATTAAGGCTGGCTTCGGTAAAAGTACGAGAGCTTGAACTAAACATGAAGCACATTTTCAGACAGAAAAATGCTTCAATTTCCATAAAAATTTGCAGTATTATAACTCATACCTCTGTTAACAATATAGTGTTTTTAAAAAATTTCAAAATATTCCATGAATTCTTTCTTTTTTGTTTTAATACGTGAAGGCATAGCTCATTTAACATTATGGTATAGGAGAAAAACGCGAAATACATTTTATACCAGAAAAAGTTAATCAATTTGGTAAAACACGGGAAGTATGAAAAAAAAATGCTGCTCTCTAAAGGGTAGTGAATATCCTATTAATTTATCATAATAGGATATTCACTATCCTGTAGAGAATATATCCTAGAATATCATATTAATTTTTCATTTCTTTTATATCTGAACAAATGTTCCGAATTCGGGTCCTATGCTTTAACATTAACCGAAGACAGTCTTAATGAGTAATAATTTTAGATCAGAAATTTATCTACTTACATTTCATTATATATGACACTAAGAATTTGTTTCAATACAAAAGCTAATAAATAAACATTTCTTAATATTATAAAGCCATCATATAGATCCATAATTCCCTTATATATTCCTTTCTCTATAAACCTCACCCTCTATTAGATATTTATTCTTATTTATTATAATATAGGATGATAATCCAACCTTATTTATATCACGTAACATGCTTGCTTTAGATAATATCGTACCGCGGGGTATCCAATTTATAGATTATCGATAACTTAGAGAAAGAAAAGAAATGCAATTTCCGGTCCGCGTAAAAAATGAGGCATATTTTTTTCAGGAGAGATAGAAATTGCTACCTAGGGACTGGATGGATTACAGCTTCGTAGTAATCTATTAGTTTCTAACCATGATCACTCATTAATATTGATACTAAAAAGTTAAAGATAATATCGACTTTTATGAATATTTCATAAATCAAAAGCGAAAATATTGAAGCACTTTGAAAAATGAAGGAATGTCAGTTAATTACAAAAATAATATAAACAAAAAAAAAATTTATGTCAATTCCTACTTAGGTCGACAAAGAAATTTTTTATTTTAGTTAATTAAATTTAACTAATGAATTAATATTTGAAAAAACTGCATTAACATCAGGTTCATCCACTACAAGCTTAACAAATGTATTTGGACTTGAGTGGATGAATAAAAAGCATTTTATTTCCGATTAAAAACTTGAATTATATATATATATATATATATATATATATATATATATATATATATATATATATATATATATAATGATATACTGAAGAGCCAAAAAAAAGTATAATATCGTGTGCCTCCCCCCGAGCACGCAGAAGTACTGCAACACGACGCGACGTGGCATGGATTCGATTAATGTATGAAGTAGTGCTGGAGGTAGTTGACACACTATGAATCTTGCAGGACTGTCAATAAATCAGTAGGAGTACGAAGGGGTGGAGGTCTCTTCTGAATAGCCCGTCGTAAGGCATTCCAGAAATGTTCAATAATGCTCATGTCTGGGGATTTTGATGGACAGCGGAAGAGTCTAAATTCAGAAGAGTATTCCTGGAACCACTTTGTAGCAATTCTGGACATGCGGAGTGTTGCATTGTCCTGCTGAAATTACCCCATTCCGTCGGGATGCACAATGGACATGAATGGGTGCAGTTGATCAGACAGGATGCTTACGTACCTGCCACCTGTCAGAGTCGTATCTAAACGTACCAGGGGTCTCATATCATGCCAACTGCACACGCTTCATATCATCACAGAGCCTCGACCAGCTTAAACAGTCCCCTGTTGACATGTAGATTCCATGGAATGATGATGATGTCTCCATACCCGTACACGTCTATCAGCTCGATTCAATTGGAAACGAGACTCGTCAGACCAGGCAACGTCTTTCCAGTCATCAACAGTTCAATGTCGGAGTTAATGGGCACAGACGAGGCGTAAAGCTTTGTGTCGTGCAGTCAACAAGGGTACACGAGTGAGCCTTCGGCTCCGAAAGCCCATATCTATGATGTTTAGTTGAATGGTTCACACGGTGACACTTGTTGGTGGCCCAGCATTAAAATATGCAGCAATTTGAGGAAGGGTTTGCGCGTCTGGAGTGCTTAATGATTCTCGTCAGTCATTGTTGATCCCGTTTTTGCATGGTTTTTTTCCGGCCGCAGCGATGTCGTAGATTTGATGTTTTACCGGATTCCCGATATTCACGGTACACTCGTGAAAATCCAAATTTCATCTCTACCTTGGAGATGTTATGTCCTGTCTCATGTGCGCCGGCTATAACACTATGTTAAAACTCACTTAAATATTTATAACCAGCCATTGTAGCAGCAGTAACTTATCTAACAGCTGTGCAAGACATTCATTGTCTTATATAGGCTTTGCCGATCTCAGCGCTGTACTTTGATTGGTTCCATATCTCTTTATTTGCATACGCATATCTGTACCAGTTTTCGGCTCTTCAGTATATATATATATATATATCTATATATATATATATATATATATATATATATATATATATATATATATATATATAGGGAGAATGTGAACTAATAGTAGGAATTGAATAAAGTAAAATATTGCATACATTTATGCAGATTTTGTATGACTTCATAAACTGTTGAGAAACCATTTTTATCAATAATTCTTTCACAAATTTACAGTTTTTGACATCTAAAGTACGCCCCGGCGTAGAAGTATCATATCAATTTTCAGAGATATTATAACACTATATGCAAGCACAAAGTTATCTTTAAATATTAGAATGCAAAAATTATGAAAGGGAAATAACAATTTCAATAATGATTTTGATAGTCATACTGATAAAAAAAAAAATAGCATATGTTACAAAAATGAACATAACAAAATAACATGCGTATGCATAACAAAAGATTTTTTTTAAAAAATACATAGAACATTTGTATTGAGAATGAGGAAAAATAATTTCATCAGCATCCAGCTTAATGAATGTAAAATGCAAGGCATTGTGTAATAAACGTAATTAAAAAAACTTAAATATGTTTATTCAAATGAAACACAAGCAATGTGAAATCCTCGAAGATTCTCAACAAAATTAATTCATATTAGACAAATTAAAATAATTTTGCGACTGCCCTTTGAAACTGGAATTGTAGCTTAAAATAAAGATTTTATAATGACAGGTCATTTTAATAGTTTATTGAAACATACAGTTTAATATCAAAAACTTAACTGAAATCCATATTGATTAATTAACTGACAAGTTAATTTATGTTCCTACATGCACAACAACTGTTTAGTATAGAATTTGGATAGAAATTTTATAAGTTTTGCATTGTAGTTATCATCTAATAGAAAGTAATTAAATTATGTTACATAATTCATCTACCATTTTCAACAGCTTATACAATAACGGAAACTGCATGGAATATTTGAAATATTATCGACTGTTACTAAGTAGAACTGATGTATTTTGGGGATTGAAAAGCGTAAATATATGTTGATTTTTATTGTGTTAAGTTATTTTTCTTTTTTTCAGATTAACTATGCATGCATTTACTGCAAGATATTTTAAAACGAAGATAAGTGCAGAGATAATGTTTTATTTTAAGTATCTTTGAAAATGATTTTAACCAAATGTTCGTTGAAAATGGAAAATATAATTATAATAATTAATAAATAAAAATAAAGTTTTCATACAATTACGTTAAAATATGAAGGAAGGCAACATAATAAAAAGAGGTATGATATGATATTGTACTTTAGAGTGAATTTGTTTAATTTTGAATACCACATACATAATAAAGGAGATTATAAATAGTGTATATAATAAGCCTTTAAAAACATTTTTTTGAGAAAAAGTTTAAATAATTCCAACGGAAGTACCTTTAAAGTGTCAAAGAGCATCATTTAAATCACTTAAGGAATTATTTAAAATATCCGCAACCTTAATTATCTCACAATAGCATAAATATAGGATTATTTTTTCTGGGAATCAAGATTTAGTACAAAAAATTTACTAACTGTAAATATCATAAAGCAATAGTCTAAATATATTTTTTCGAAATAAAAAAATAAAATATAGGTGCATACATTTTGATATTACAGTATATTATGTTATACAAAAGGACATGATTTTGTGCTAAATATTTATTAAATTTGGTAATGACGTCTATCAAATTAAATCATCAGCAAATAATTTTTTTACTTTAATGTTAACCATTCGGCATCTTTCTTTACAGAATGATTGGCTCATTTTTTATTCATGCCATCCTGATAAACAACACGAGGGTTATTGGCGAATTCATAATTTTAATAATCGGTCAAGTCACAACACTTATACCTGAACTGGTATCTACTTGAGAACTTCTTTGAGTCTCAGCAGATCTAACATTCATCACTTTTTCAACTCCCTGCCTTTGTAGCGACAGGTTTCGAACCTACGAACCAACAGAAAAAACTCTAATAGAAACAATACGTAGATTGGTCGCAAGTAAGCGGACCCATGGCCCTTTTTTTGCAGTTTATATCAAATTTATTTTTGAGACCCAAGCACTGGCGTACCCTATCTTAAGTGGGTTCTTTATCAAAAGACCTTTTGGGGGCCCTCTTTTGAGCCTCTTAATAGTTTGTGATTTTTTTTCTTACCTGCGTTGGGGCCCCTGTAGCCTGGGGGCCCCGTATCATTAATATGGCTGATACAACGGACGCTACACCCCTGGACCCAAGTAAACGTTTGAAGCAAGTATTTAGAAATTTTAACTAAATTCTAACTTTAGAAATCTTAACTATTGTTTCTTCTTTTAGATGGTCTTATGCTACAAGTTTATTGAATTCTAGCAAACATTGAGAAAAACTTCAATTTTAAATACGAATAACTTATCAAATAAAATTAAACATATTCACATATTTTTGAATTATACAAAAAAGCAGGTTTAATATTGTATATTAAATAAAGAAATATAATTTCTGAACAGAGAACAATACAGTTCAGAGAATCTTTTTCCTCTATCTATTAAATGGGAGTATTTGAATACATTTAAAATTGTTTGGGTTGGTAGGTTTAAATAATTTTTTAGTAATCAATTGAACTCTTCATACTACTCTTCTCTAACGTCCTTATTATAATGAATGTTTACTTTTAACTATTTTTGCACACATTTTAGAACAAGCAATTTATTCGGTAATTTATATAAAGTTCATTTTATGTATTTGCAAAGAAATCATGGAGATAAATACACAAAGTAGCATATAAGTACTATAAACTTTTCTTGTGTATATGGAATGTTAAAAATTAACCATAAAGACATTTAATAGTAAAAAAAATTATGTGAAATCTAAATACCTATTTTAAAAAACCATCGCTCTAAAAGACTTTTATTCAGTTAAGGTAAACAATTTTTTTTAAGATAATGGGGAAGCATCTTTACTGCGCCGTAAAATTACACTAGAATTCAACCGTGCATCGTTAGAATTATTGCAACAATTTTCTGTAGAGTTTCATGGTTATTGTTCATGATGCGCTTTTGTAAATTAAGGTTAATGTTTAATGTCTGGGTGATTAAAAAATATCTTTCCTTTTTGATACTTTCTTACCTCGTTACTTTTGACACTATGTAATGCGTTAAAAAATGTTCTTTAATCTCATTGGCCAGAAATTTCTTTTGCTTAAAAAATGACATAAAAATGCTCCCCCCCCCCCATGAGTTGATTAATCTAGTAATAAAGTCGTGTTCTGCTTTGAAGGGACATTTTTCATCAAGGCTTAGTATAGAATACTGCATCAATCAATGTAATATCATTCGAAGAAAAAGAAACATAGAAACATGATAAAAATGTTCGAAATGAAGATTTTTCTAATAATTATATGCATTAGTACAATTTTTTCAATAAAAATTTTTTATTACTATCATTAACTATACACAGCGATTCCCGATCAAAATAGTAAATGAGTGGCAAAAATATGTATTTTTTATGAGTCATTACAAGCCATTGTAAAGTGTTTTAGTGATATACATGCGGCATCTGCTCTTTCTTTTTTAATACAGTAAGTCTGATATATTATAAAATAAAAACTAAACAGCGGAAAAATATTTCGTTTTTATATTCGTAACATGATTACAAATTGATTAACGATCCATGCCAGTTATGAAGCTTTTTACTTTCATTAGGGAATAAATTACATTATAGTACACGGAATGAATTCAATTAAGAAACAAAATAATGGAATTTTTTCACTAATATCACAAAGCGTTGAAAAATAACTACATTATAATTGTTACGTTTTAAATAGAAATAAAGACACTTGAAAATGAAATAAAATATGGTTTAAAACAAGATAAACTATGTATTTAAGTTTAACAAAAAGAAAGAAGCATAACTTTTAAATGTATGATTAAAATACGAATACAGATTTCCATTAAGGAAGGAATTCATGCAAATTTTAAATTACAATACAATTATTATTAAATGTGAAATAAACCAAAATTGAGAGACGATAATCTTTTATTGAGCATAACAGATAAAAAACATTAATTAAAAATTGTATATTTCTGAGATTTATGTATAAATTTATATAAGGTAGGGTAATAATATCTGATATTTATATACAAATGAATTCAAGGTAAGACTATTTAAAATTTTAATTATTTATGTAACAATTGATCCTTCATATATAATACAGTTGAATCTCCATATTACGAACCTTTATATTGCGAATTTTTCTATATAGCGAACTTTTTCCTGGAACCAAGAATATTTCATGATTTTCATCGCAAAACAAAACTCCCAATAGCAAAGTGTATTTTCTATATAATGAACTTTTTCTCTTGTGATTCATTTTTTTCTCCCTATTTTTAAAGTATTTTTGGACATTTCAAGTTATTCTTTCTTTCAACACGTTTCCCGGTGGTCATAAATTTTGAGCTGGTTTTATTAGGTGCCTAACTCTCCGAGAGCAATATAATTCTGGTTGTTGCAGCATTTAACCTCCACTGTCCAGTTCACTAGAAGCATCTTCGATTGCATCGAAGCATTTTTTCAAACACACAAAAAACTCAAACAAAATTAATAGATTTTATAAGTAATTAAATGTAAGGACACAAGTGGTAAAGTATGTTTAGAATTTCTAGTTAGAAAATAATTTATGTTTAAAATTATTCGTAGGATTTAAATTAGGAAATATCCTTAAAATTCGAAAATTTTAATATAAATTTATTTTCATAATGTTGAAAATACAGTGTATTCCTCGATATTCTTTTTTCTTGTTTTCCTTGCAGTTTTTCTTTCTTTATTTCTTTTTTGATGGGCAAGATATTGTTACGAATTTTGTATAAATAGTGTAAATAATTTGCATTTGAGTCTTTAATGCATTTAGAAAATATTCTCTATGTTATATTTATTTCATGTTAAAATTATACTATTCACAAGCAATGCCGCCCCTTTCGTTATAATGGGGCGATTCAATGATAACTTGGCGAAATATTGGTGGTAGAATCAAGTTGGCATCATTTTTGGCGACCAAGTTGGCGGCAAATTTGGTAACTTTGACGATCATTTTGGCGACCATCTCAGCAAGCTCGGAACCCTTTGGATTCTTCTAGAAAGTAGTGGATCTCTCCATTAATGTCATGCTCGATGACACGAGCGGTTATATTTCTGGAAATTTCTGCCGCGCCTATAAATAGGAGTGCTAGCCGCAACCTGTCAGTCTGATTTTAATCAGCAAATAGTGAGGATTGTTTTGACTAGAGATTAGCATGGCTGTGCTTGTGAATAATCTTTTTTAACGGTTTTCATAAAGCGAACTTTTTTTCGGGATTTAGCGACTTCGTTAAATAGAAGTCCGACTGTATATTAATCCAATAATACTAATCACAAATAAAATTTTGCTTAAAAACTAAAAAAGTGGAAAATAAGCTTCACTCTATAGAAATATTTACTATATTTTATTTATTTTTTTCTCTTTCTTATGCCTTTGGAGACATGGTAAGTACCAAAGAGTAGAGGCCATTTCATTGGTGGTTCCCGCTATCAAATTTTGACATTTGAATTTATTCAGTTCAAACTCTATTCGGATGCTAAATATTGCTGGGATTTAATTTTTGCGAAAAGTACCAGAGCCAAATTGATACTCAAAGGCAGGGGCGTAGCTACCACCGTATTAGCCTTATCAATGATACGGGCCCACAAGCTCTAGGGACCCCAGCATGTGTAAGCAAAAAATAGCTATATTTTCAGAGGCCCAAATAAGAGCTCACAGAAATTTGTGATACATGGCCCCTTCAAGACTAGCAACTCCATTTCTCAAAGGATATTTTACATGCCACATAATCATATAGCTTGCGTACGTATGATTTTCCCGTACAAAAAATCTATCGACTCCAGCGGGGATCAAACCCATAATCTAGGGCACACGAGGCGGGCACGTAAACTCCTAGCCACCGAGTTGACTTTTTTATTACTTCAGTGTAAGAAAATTGGTCTTCATAATTCTTCTTCTCGATTTACATTGACTTGTTTTTTAAGATCTCAATATTATTCTATTTAGCTTATATTTTTGTGTGCGTGACGTCTGTTTTCTAAGAGAAAGAAGTGAGTTGAGTTCTATTTTCATTAAAAATCCTCTCACATGATAATGAAGGCTAAATATTAAAACTTCTGATTTACGAGAATTACTAGATTAGCCGCGATGTTTTTCCCATAATAATTCAGTAGGAATGCTAATTAAATGTTCTTCGTAAAATTTAGCAATGCGGTTTGCAAAAGCCTCATGAATCGAAAGTCATAACTTCAAATTTTAAATAAATGTCTCAATAAAAGAACGCGAGAATGAGAAAGAGAGTTTATTAGCGTTGTACACTAAAGCACCACGAGGGATATAAGAGACATAACTCGTAATTTTGAGCCACGGTCAACTGGCGAGGAAGACACCTGAGCTAGCACCCAACTCTCCTAACTTCTCCACCACGGCTACGTGAGAAATTCGGGTCACTACAGATTTAACACGCATTAGTCCCTCTATATGGCTGGTATTTAGTGGCATCAAGACTTGAACTCGCGAACCGATTACTCGAAAGCTATTATTGACGAACTTTAGATGAGTGAGACACCTATCTCAAACCACACCTCATGGGATGATTCAGTTAATTGAATATATATAAGCCTCTATTATTCCTTTCGACGGATCATAAGAGGAATAAGGGGAAAAACTTTAAAATAAATCCTTCAAACATTATTTTTATACATTGCTTTTGAATCAAGATATATAATAATAATAAAAAAAATCCTTATATTTCTTCTTTAAGTTTCCTGACTCTGGATCAATAACAGAGTGGTCATTTTCAATTTTAGGATTAGCAATAATCAATCTTAATTCAATCTCCTAACAGTTCATTTCATTATTTATAACTAAGCAAGATAAAATAATTACTCACCAATATGGTAGCGATTGGAAATTTGAAGAGTGGATGAAGGATAAATGTATAGTGATAATAGATTTTCAAGATTCTATGAATATACTAAAGAGCAGGCAGACAACAAGATGTTAAAAATTCAGCAACGAAATGGTTATTTTTTACTCTTTGAACGCAAATTTTGACGGTGAAATTAAAGTTGATCGCTTATGAAATTTACTTTAATAACAATTTTTGTGATTTTTGATTAATATTACACAAAATAACCTTGATGAAAGAAAAAAAATGAATGGATCTCGAAAAGAATCAGAATGATCAAAAAGAACTAATCAGCCACGAAGCTCGGGTGAAAAAACTGTGCGGCGATGCATAACATTTTGTGTGTGGACTTCTCTCCACTATGCAATTTTTATAATAAATAAGAAATAATTAAAATAAGAAATAATTTTTTCTTACTAAGGAATAAAGAAATAAATACGTAATAATATAACTAAAGAATTATTAATTGATAAAATTTCTAATAATTAAGGAAAAGGCAAAAAATTATATAAGAAACAGGATTAGTATAAATCTTTTTTCTTTACGCAGTTACTAGTTTTAGGCTGTAAAAAAATAAAAAATTATTTACTAGAAATGTTTATGGGTGTTTATTATAGACAATAAAATACAATTAAATTTTTATGGATTGACTTACATTTTATACTATTTTCCTTTCAGATTTATTTGCTTGATAATGAGATTGAAATACAATTTCAGCAATTAGTCACAGTCTGAAATAGCATGATTTTTTCAAATGTTTTAAAAAAGAAATCTCCAAATCAACACAAACATCAAAAGCTGCCAATTTAATATTCATGGCTAATGGTACTAATAGACAGCATTAAAACTCTTTTATAGTATAATTTCAACATATTTTAGCAATAAAAAATTATTTACTTTGATTGGGTTTGAATTTCTTATAAGGGGGAAATTGACCCCAATGGCGGTTTTCGGTAAGTTCAAAATCCGGTTGTTCAAGTGTTAATGAGGATTTAATAGATAGTGCAACGGTGTCTTACGTCATTACTGGGGAAACCAAAATAATATGGAGAAGATCTCGGGGTAATTAAAATATTTTAATGACATAAAATAACACAGTTACAATGGACAAACCCTTAGACACAATACAGAATAAACATTTAGAGGAAATAAGTGAAAATTAGGTTAGTTACATAGTCCAGGATTGGACAGCGAAACGAGTAACGCTCACTCTTTCAGTTCCAAACTCTCTTTGACGATAATACAGTGTTTCGTTCGGTAACACTTCCGGTTATATTAAAAACTAGTTCAAATTGTAAAAAATGTAATCACTATAATCGAGCTAAAAAAACACATTAACTTAATATTTTATTTTAAAAATGATTTAATTATTCAAACACAAATACGAAAATTTACTAAAATTATAAATCATTAGAAGGAGACAAAAATCAGTTTTAAGTAAAAGCCTTAAAGTATTCAAAATATAATTTAGGCTTTAAATTAAATCAGACTACTAAAATGGAATACGTATAAATAAAGCAATTATTTTCAGACACTCAACTCGCATGTTTATTGCCTAGTTCAGACAACCTTTATTTTGGTCATAAATTAGCTTAAATTAATTACAACTTAGAATGATGCATTTGATTATGGTAATTTGCCATTTCTTGTCTGAAACTTCTGATATATAATTAAATTAACATAATTCTCAGTTCTTTCCGTCTTTGAAATCTTGATAGATTAGCTTTATTTCGTTAGATATCTTTCTTATTCACACACATATATATATATATATATATATATATATATATATATATTCATGTAAATATAAACAACTGTATGAGAAATTTATACAAATAAGATGACTATAAATTATGCTAATAACTAATGCAAATAACTAATAACTAACTATGCAAATAACTAATAATTAATATGTATAGTGCATTCCTTAAGTATAAAAATAACTGTATATCATTTGAAATTTTTACTATTATTTATAGCAATTTTATTATTATTTTCACTATAAATCAATAATAAAACTATATATATTAACTATAAGTTAATTATATTTGTAAACCACATAGCGAACAAATAATTTTTAATTGTATGTAGCATTTATTATTGTTTCTGTGAATTACACCCCTTACACACATATGGCTCTCCCCCTTCCATATATATGCATATATTAATATTTTTTTTTGTTGGATAATTTAGGTTTCACAGATTTTATATCAATTTTCTTTCCATGTTCAAATTCAATGTCAAATGAAAAAAAAAGAAACACTTACCATAAATTTTATTTTTTCTTAATTTTGTATAAAAAAACTTAAATTATCTGAAGAAGCAGAGCTTAACTTTGGATTTATTATAGGAAATAAAATGAGATAAAAATATAGATACCTTCTATCGAAAAATTTTAAATTTCATATTTTGATTTAATTTAACATAAAATGCACGAGCTGAAAATGAGTAAAGAAGGTTATTTTCCCAAATAGTTCGAGAACTAACGCATTTTCCTTCGATATGTAAAAGTGGTGATAAAATTTTATGGAAAAAACCATTACTTTTTAGCATTTTACAGATTTTAAAATGAGGATTTGAACATATATGTTCATTCAAAACTGAATAATTATTTAAATTGTGAGTTCCAGTCTTGTTTTGGAGGATTCAATTATCTTCTATCGATAAAATTTATAAAAATTGAATTTCTTTCGTTTCTAGAAGTTGTTGGCACAGATATGTTTAGGTATCCGACTACGTTCGGAACCGTGATTTTCAAAAGCACATAAATTGATAATTTTCATGATATTTAGTGTCCCTTAGATTAGAATATATGCATAAAATTGTTTTAAGGACATTTTGACAAAAAAAAATTTAAATACAATATTTTGGCAAAAAATTAACTTAGAATAATCTTTTTTCCAAATGTTCTCCTTTTGTGAAAAATGCTTCTATTAGAATAATATTGTTTAGTTTGCAACGATTCATTACACGTGTTTTAAAATCTCTAAAAATATTACACCACACATTAAATGGCGAGACTTAGATAAAAGGAATTTTATTAGAGCGTTCTCCATACGCTCTTGTTCTTACTCTGTTTACACATACACTGTTTTACGCACACTAGCGCCCTCTCGCGACAAATATTTACTTGTTGTTGTGGGCGTTACAAGAATTATTTGTTCAACACTGAACAAATATTTTGCCTGCATGTAGCTCAGACCTCTCTACAGAGACTCAACTAGAATTTTTGAAATATATAACTTAGAAGTGAGTTTATTCATATTTTACAACAGAGGGGAGCAATTCTAAGAAAAAAACTCGAATAATTATTTCAATTGGTGCTAACTCTGAAAATATGTATTATCGTTTAAATGCTAAGAATTACTATGAAAAGTAGAATATTATTGGAAATTTATTTATAGCTAGGAAAAGTTCAATATTTAAATAATGTACAATAATTCTTTCTTTTCCATGTTATTCTACCCACTTTCTCCAAATGAATTTAATAATGGAAAAAAATCTATTCCATTTTAAACTTTATAATATATGTTACTTCAATAAATGCTAAGTGCACCCCCATTATCAAACCTTATTATTCTGCAACAAGCATTAAATGGAAGGAACTTTCAAAATACAACCACTCATCCCTTGATTTTCAGCATTAAATAAAATAACTCATCACAATTCCAAGAATATATTCTTACTTATTAATTTAAGTTTTGAAAACGAGTTAAGAGGAAAAGGAATTAATTCCTATAAAGTAAAATTCGACAATGTTGTCCTTTCAGCTTTAATTGATTCTTTAAGCTCTGTAAATTTAATTCGTAAAAATCATTATACCAAACTTCATGAATCCCATTTAAAAAAATAAAGAATTAAAATACCAGGAGTTGCTAAAATCATCATAAAAACTAGTGCATTTTTTCCACAAAATGATTATTATTGATTAAGATTGAATTTCTATAACATTCCATCTTATTCCAGATGTCTTAAACATTGTGCTATGTATTGGAATTTTCAGGCATGCTAAAATATATTTCTCTTATATGACTGAAATGAAATCGTTAAAAAAAAGATTCAAGCGTTGATGTACCAAGAAAACACATCTATGTTTTGTACGCAAGGTCAAATGATTTTCTAAAGATGTATTTAATAAGCACGATAGCAAACATAATTTATATACGAATGAAGAATCGTTAACCATTCGTAGTCAGAAAAGAAAAAAATAGTTTAGATGTCAAAAAAAAAAAAAAAAAGAAATAAGAACAGTTGAGTTGTAAGCCGGGAAGTTAGCGCATTGTTTTCAATGCATATTTAATGGAAATTGTTTGTCTTCGTAGATCGATTGATTGATTGTTTATTAACATCACGCTCAAATGAAACACGAGAATAGTTGGGACGTACTTCGTAATTGTGATTCACGGATAAGTGATGAAGTTGAAATTTGAACATATATACATGTCACTCTCGAAATTTCACGCTAACTCTCATCGTAAAACAAAAGAACATTGCATAAAACGAAACACAAATTACCCAAAATATCGAGTGCATAGAATAGGATTTAGTAGCTCTGAAGAATATAGAGATTATTTTAAACGTAAAGAGTACAAAGTAAAATCCGTAGGATTCTATTATTTGAAAAATTTGGCTTATGAATTAAATGAAGAGGAGACTTGCCATTAAAGAATTAAATTTCAAGATGAAAATAATAGTTATGATAAGAATAGAAAAGCAGATAAAAACTAATCAATTGGTGAACTTGCTAAAAATAAACACAATTCGAAACTACTTTTAAGTGCAATTAATGGGACTGCAGATTGCAGACCTAGTGCATTCTCCGGAAGAGTTGACACAATTTTTAAGTGTAGCTCCATTTAGGTGGATAACATTTGTCATATTGTAAGTTTGACGCTCTGTTTCCTCCCCAGAGGGAGGCACTTGAGCTCTGACGGTGCGAAACTACCAAGAATTTAATGTTGTCAAGAGCACCCAAGCCACATAGACCCCTTAGGGATCTTTAACACGCTGAATAATCATACGACATGGACACTGTTGATTTTTCGAATAATGAAAATCCACCGACTTAGGTCGGGGTCGAACCCGCAAACTTGAGCTTGCAAGGCCAGCGTCAAACCAACTACTCCACCTATTTGTCCTATTTTCAAGTTGCATCTCACAAGTATCTGACTATACATGGCTGTAAGCATTATCACCGATACAATACAAGTTAAATTAGTCAAAACAGCATGCCAATCACAGCAACTAATTGTGAAATATTGGTTAATCCGGGGATCAGAATAACGAAGGATGGTTCAATATAGAAAAGTAAAATGTCGCTCTACATATTTCACTTTATAGAATTATTGATGGTTCATCGATATATTTTGAATTTTAGTTTATTATTATATTAAAATATCATTATATTTTGAATATTAGTGGCGGATAAAATTTTATATTCTATTATGAATATTGGCAAATATTCTAGGAATGAATATCGACTTGACGATTGAGCTTAGTGTATTTAAATATTAATCGCATATGCATGAGTAATTGTTACAAAAGCCTTTGGTTTAAATAAGTCATTAAGAATTCACTCATATATATATAATAAATTGATACATCAACAAAAAAATTATTCTTTCTTTTCATACGAAACTCAGATCACACAAGAAATAAAGTTGATCTGAGATTGAATTATTTGTATCTTATATTTATTAAACAGTAAAGAAATAGTTTAAGAAGGTGCATAAAGAATGCATGATTTGATATTTATCGACAAGTGCAGCTCATCTATCCAACCAAATCGTCATACTAGTAATGCATTTAATCGCAATCTTCATCAATACATTACTGTCCTGTTTCTAACTGACATTTCCTCAATAACTAATAAATAGGTCGCTTTCGTCCATTCTTGCTCAGCCAATCACAGATGTTGGAAGAGGCTATTAACCAATAATAAAACGCAGAGCCGAAACAATGGTTCCTGCTGCACATATCATTAATTATCCCTGCAAAGTGACAGAATGCCAGACACCCCTGCCCGGATCCCACGTTTCTCATTTGCTGGATTCTGGGAAGAATGCCAGGACACAATTTTGCCCTAAACAAGGGGTCAGGATAGAATCTGCAGAAGGGCATTCTTTGCCGGAAAAAAGGGACATCTTTCCTGTCGGGAAGGATGTCTTTGATCATTCTTGGCAACTCTTTATGAATAATGCAACAGGGATATTTAGGAATTAATTCAGAATATCTGCAATGTTAGGGATTGTATATATATAATGGAAACGTAGCAATAAATGAAACAATATTGTTACTGCGGGCTACTTGAAAAATCTGTTATGCTTTAGTACTAAATACTTTTCAAAAAGTAATAAAAAATATTTTTTTTAAAAGTCGATTCCTACTTAAGTCAACAAAGAAAAATTTATTTTAGTTACTTTTTATTAAATAATTACAATATAATATAAATATGTATATATATATGACAGAAATACAATATTAAGTGGAAAAATACCTTTTAAATTAACATTAAAAACTTTAAAGTTACATTAAATTTATAATTGCATTTTTTAATAAAAGTTGAAAAAAATAGATAAGAATTTATTTTAAAATCAGTGTGTAAAAAGATTGCTGACGTCTAACTAGCATATTATTATTTATAGGTTAAGTTAAATCTTCATCACAAATTCAACAAAAGCTGTTTTATCCAATAGTGCTGTCATCTATATACATAGAGAGAGAGAGGAATAACATCAACCGAAATATCTCTCTCTTAAACTATAATTAATTAATTAAATTGAATTAATTGATTAATATTTGAAAAAACTGTATTAACACCGAGTGTCATCCGCTACATATTCAAAAATGTATTTGAACTTGAGTGGATGAATAAAAAGTAATTTTTTATCGACTGAACAAGATATATAAATAAATATATATAAGGAAAGTGTGAACTAATAGTAGGAATTGAAAACTCAGAGGAAAGCGAAATAGGTTATACTAAGAAACCTTGCTTAATTTTTCATTTATCAGGGTGAGATTCATTACTTTTAGGCAAAAAGGTGATCCGAGTTTTAAAAAACATGCAGAAATTCTAAATAATATTACTTTCAGGAATTGAAGATGGCTTACAGACAATAAGCTTTCGTATTGTGTTAAAAATTTTCGACATCTTATTAAATATCCAATACTTAGATCCCACTTTAAAATATAAATAAAAAATAACTCACGTATATTTTTGATCATGGTAAAAAATGTTTTTATTAGATTTTGTGAAATCTTTAACGCGATCGTATGTCTTTAAAAATCTGAATGTGTGGATTTGATACCAAACATATTCGACAATTCGAAATTTTTGTGACTACTCATTAACAATGCTGCGCTCATCTTATAATTAAATTAATGTAGAGTAATAGGTATCTAAGATTTTGTCTGAAACCAGATTTACTAGGGTAATTAATGCTAAAATTTTAGATGTCAAATCTCAAAGTTTCATATATTTTACATGAATTTATCATTTCTTGAAGATCGAACCGTGACCATATTTGTCCAATAAAGCAGAGGTCGCCAAAGGGGTGGTCCGTGAGAAAATTTCACTGGTCTCCAGAAAAATGTGTGGAATACACTTACTCATCACGTTAAATGATGTTTTAGTTGTTAAAAAACCTTGTTATAAAAAACACTTGGAATCACTTACAGAATCTTTTGCTCGTTATTACTCAAAGATTGAAGATCCCAGGCATCGTAAAATGTGGATAATATATCCGTTTGCAGCGACAATTCAGGATAATAATTTAAGCATGCATCTTAAAGAAAGCCTCATCGGCCTATACAGTCACTCAAAAAAGTATTGGGACACTTGGCATGCATAACTATAAAGCCATTTATAAAAATATTTAACTCATTAAAACAAAAACCAAATGAATTAAGAAATATTTGAACATTTTGTGTACAGTATATAAAGAAAATTTTATTAGTATTACAGAAATATAATTTGATCTAGCTTTGCAAATATAATTCAAAAGCCCACTAAAGTAAAAAAGTATTGGGAGACTTTTGAAATCAGAAATTCAACAAATATATACAGCGCATCAATGGAATTTAATTTCATACCACTTTTTAGAGTAGAATTTTAAACATAAACGTTTCAATAGTTAATATTATTTACAGTAAAAATGGTGAGAAACAAAGATAAATCATTTGGTGTGTGAAATCTCATAATAAGTCATTGAAAAAGGGGAAATCAGTTCGGTGTATAGGAAAAATCTTGAAATTGAGTAAATCTACTATTTTTAACATCATTAACAGGTTCAAAAAACAAATAGTGTTGAAAACAAAGATCATGGCGTCCAAGGATATTTAATGAACGTGAGGTGGATTGTGAGACAAGTACATATTAATCCAAGAACTAGTGCAGTAAAAATGACTCTGCAATGTAAAAGTAGATTCGGAAAATGAATAAATCTTGAAACTGTTAGAAATGTTTTAAGAAAACAAAAGTATCATGGGAGAGTTCCTTCAAAGAAAGCCATACATGAGCAAAACAAATCGACACGCTAGCTTGCAATTTGCTAAAATGTATGTAAGGCAGCAAACAGAATATTTAGAAAATGTATGTTTTGTTGAGGAAAGCAAATATAACATTTTCGGATCAGATGGCAAGTAAAATATTTAATGGAAATCAAATACAGCAATGCATGTTAAAAATTTACGGCCTTCTGTCAAGTTTGGAGCGGGTAACTAAATTGTCTGGGGCTGCATGGCAAGCTCTGGTGTCGGGAACTTACATTTTACTGATGGTATAATGAATAAATATGTCTATCTTGACATTCTCAAGGAAAATTTAAAGTCAAGTGCGATCAAGCTGGGAGTCTCAGGATATTTTAAATTGCACACCAAGATAAAGACCCGAAACATACTGCAGATATTTGCAAGTTATGGATCCTCTACCACTGTCCTAGTATCATTAAGACTTCTGCACAAAGTACAGACCTTAATCCCATTAAACATGTGTGGGATTATTTGCAGCAAAAACTATATCAGCACCAAATTTCTAACAAGCAGTATATAAGAAAATGTTTAGTTGAAGAGGGGACCAAACTCGATAGATTGTTTTGCAAAAAATTGACCCAATCCATACCAAATAGACTCCGAGAGGTCATAAAAAGCAAGGATGACCCAACAAGATATTAATTTCTAAGTTTGAATTGTTTTTCTTAATTTATTGGGAAGTGTCCCAATACTTTTTTGAGCACGTTCTTTAACTCGATTTCTTTTATTTTCAATTTTAATCATAATTGCATTAATGTCTAAGTTTTGTTCAAATTATTATTATTTGTATTTACCAAAATAACATTTACTTCTTTTTTTTTTTATCAATTGTATGTTTAAGTAAAATATTACGATAAAAATTTATAAACTAGTAGTGTCTCCCAATACTTTTTTGAGTGACTGTAGTTCGACGGAACATTCAAGTTCTAATTTCATTCAACCTTATCAAGATCTCAGTTTTGGCTTTCCATAAACAGTGAATAAACCGTTTCTTAGTGAACCGATGAAAATTCTGATTCAATTCTCCACCACTTATTTATGTGAAAAGGCCTTTTCATCTTTGACAGCCATCAAAACACGGTTCCCATCTCAGCTTGAAATAAATATAGTTCTCCGTCTTGCAGTAACAATATAGGATCCAAGTATTCATAATCGTATTTCAGGTAAGCAGTAGCATCCATCACACTAGGAATGTATAATTCTAAAAGTTTGATATATTTAAACCATTTTTTGGTTGTTTTGTTTATTTTTTATGGTTTATTAATAAAGCTTTCATAATTTTGCTCCGCAATTAATAGTTTCATTTTATTAACCAAGAATATTTTATGTGTTTAGACCGTATTTTTTTTATAAATATATTCAACACTTTTAAAAATCCTATTAGTGGTCCAAGGGGATTTAAATAATGAATTTACTGGTCCGTGAGGTCAAAAGGTTTGGTGACCTCTGTAATAAAGGTTCCGAAAAGGATTAGAGAACTTGGTTCTCACACACAATATTTTATATTAACATTATTTAGCAGATTTACGTGCCATGTTCCTTATGAAGACTTAGAATCCTTGCACGCATCGAAACGCACTATGTTCAATGGAATTTTTTTCGCTGTGTAATCCAATTGCCATTTGAATTAAATTAATTCCACTGTATAACTACATGAGGTCTATTGGAAATGAATCTTAAAATTTGGATGTAGTTCTTCTGAAAAGAATATCTGGAATCCAATATTCTATACTAACTTCTGAATCAAATCAAGTCAAGAAACAGAAATCCAGTTTCCCTTTGAAATTCAATCGGTGAAATCAGAATTTGAACTCGCGGGGTATGAAGCTCACAATCTTAATCATTAACTTCTCCCAGTCTCTCGCGCGGTTTTGATACAAAATTATAATATTCATTAACTTCTTAACTGTCGTGGAAAAGTTACGAAATTCATCCCCTAGTGCCACCACTTTTCCTAGAGGAATGCGTTGTTACGCGGTTAGTCGAGGGAAAAGAGAAATAGAGTGTTTCTCCTCCCAAAAACTACTTACTTTTTCTTTAGAAGAAAAAGAAAAAAAAGAATAAAATATTAAAATGAAAATTATAAAAAAAAATCTCTACAGTTACAATATAATAAAAAATAAATTATCTGTCCTGTGATATATCCTGAAACACGATGACGGAAAATAGTCATCTAAATCACTCTCATCACTGTCAGACATTTTCGTAAAAATATCTTCTATTCCGCACAATAAACGAAAACGGAAGCAAAAGAAGAATAAAAAAAAGCACGACCTATTCAATCAGAAGCAAAAACAGCATAGCTATGACTTTCACCGTTTCAGAAACATCCCCCCCTTTTTTTTTATCAATACCCTATTCCTCTTCTCTGAAATAAGAAATTCCGTTTCAAACATTGTCAAGGTCATTTTATGCCATTCCAAAGCTGTGGGAGCAGTTTTCTTTATAGCAGCGCAATGCAAAGGATCATACTTTGGAAAGACGTATATATACGCCGGTGGCAGTTAAGGGGTTAACTAAGACACTGAGATATATAACTTTCGATCTCAAATGAACAAAGAAAAATTATTATTCTTTTGTTACTTCTCATACGTATTTTAATTAGTATAGTTTATTGGAACCATGAAAAGTTTTCACCAGCTATATAAATGCACCAAAATCAACATAAATATTGTTATGTAGATCCGGGGTTCAAGTATTTTATGCAAATCAGTTGCAAAGAACAAGACAGTTATTTAAGAGCGATGAGAATTTTTTTGTCGAAAATCCAATCCTTGAAATACAGGATTCAGCAGCAATATTCGCAGAATAAATCTCAGAAGGTCTTCATACCTTCAACTGCACTCAGACACAATTATCGGTGTCTAAAATACAAGTATATAAAAGATTATTCACAAGCAATCACTCGTTCCACAGCTGAAATAATCACTAAAACAATGCTAACTGATCGCGAGTCAAAACCAGACTGACTAATCGCTTGTTGAAATCAGACTGGCCGACTTTCGGCGAGCATCTCTGTATTTATATCCCTCGCGGATAATTCGAGAAAGACCCGCTTGCGTCATAGATCTTGAAATTAGTGGATTTCTCTTCTAATTTCTAGAAGAATCCAGATGGTCCCGAACTTGACAAAAATGGTCGCCAACAGGATAGCCAAGTCGCCAAAAATATAACATAAATTAAAGTTGATTTAGAGTAAGATAAAGGCATTACATATCCAATTACAAATTGTTCGTGCTACTTTACACAGAATTCGTAACAATATGGTAAAATGCATGCGTACACATTCCTAATATTTACGTTATAAAATCCATACAAACACTCACACTTATTGATATAAAATCCGTTCATACAAATTTACCGATTCCAAATTCATATGTAATACCTATTGATATAAAATCTATATATACACATTAATCGATATAAAACTCACACTTAAGCAACTAAGTCGAACGAAATGTACAATTAACAATGAAATGAGTAGAACATTTCGGATATTGAAGAGCTTCTGATATTAAATAAATATTTCGGATCCCGTTTATTGCGCTAATGTTATGGGGGTGTAAAGAAAAGATCGCGCAAGGTTAGTGAGTGACAATTTCCTTTTATTTATCATCTTTCAAAGAGTAATTCCTTCTCGTCGAGTTTAATCCGATGGATTATAGGAAATAATACTTGTCAAATTCAAAAGAGGTCACGGTAAGCCTTAAGAAACAGGGCGTTATCCCTTACTTTTTAGTAAAACAAGTAATATAATTTTTTTAAAATCAATTCCTACTTAGATCAACAAAGAAAAGTTTTATTTTAGTTACTTTTTACTAAATAATTACAATTAATATAAATATGTATATTCATATGGCAGAATCACAATATTATGTGGTAAAACACATCTTAAGTTACCTTTAAAAACTTTTTAATCACAATAAATTTGTAATAACATTTTTAAATAAAAGTTGAATATAATAGGAAGAATTTATCTCAAAACCAGTGTAAAAGGAATGCTGACATCTAACTAGCATATGATTTTATTTATAGGTTAAGTTAAATCTTCATCACAAATTTAACAAAGCTGTTTTATCTAAAGGTGCTGCCATCTAGAGGAATAATATCGACTGAGAGAGAAATATATATCTTAAACTATAATTAATTAGTTAAATTTAATTATGAATTAATATTTGAAAAACTGTATTAACCTCAAATGCCATCCACAACAAGTTTTAAAAAATGTGTTTGAACTTGAGTGAATGAATAAAAAGTATATTATAAAAGATTAAAAATTTAAACAAGATGCATGGATTATATAGGGAGAGTGCGAACATAGTAAGAATTGTGAAAAACAAATAAATGTTTCAGGTAAATTCATATGATGTATAAAAACATTTTAAATCTAAAGGTTTTAAAATTACTTAGAGGAAACTTTTTATTTAAAGATATATTTATTTGCGTATATTATAAATATATATACTTATATACTTATAAGTATCTTCTTTAAGTATTTCTTATATTATTCTCTCTCTTCTCTGTCGTAGAAAAAATGCGTAATGGTTGAATCTATTTTTCTGTAAAAAAAAAAAAAAAAAAAAAGGAGGGGGAGGGGGTGTTTCAGGAAATTCGAAGGAAAAACTAGACTTTGTGAATTATTTAAAGGAATTTATTCCTTTTTTATTGAAATGTATTTGTATCTTTTGTGATAAAATAACATCTTTAGGTATTTCAAGTTTTCTTTTCTATCGCAATAAAAATCTTAGTATTAAAAATTAATTAAAATACATTTGATTTAAGTTCATGATTCTTTGGAAACAGATTTTAAAATATAAACTTTCTCAAGCAATTGATGATGTTTCGTGGCTAAAATAGTAACGAGTTTTATGAGTAAAAGAGAAAGAGCTTAGTTATACTACATTTTATATTTAAAACCATCTTTTTGACTAAATATCCAACAGTAAGAAAGTAAATTGTTAAAATGTCGACATTTTTCAAAAATTATTTAAGCATCATCTTACAACGATAATAGTCATTACGATTCTCATAGTTAAAATTTTTATTGCAATATTTTTATTTATTTTCGTTTGCGTTATTATAGAAAAATAGACAGAAAATTTAAAAGAATGTACGTGGCTGAAGTTTAAATGACTATTTAATTTCAACGAAATGAAACGTTTATAAAATAAAATTGATTCAATTATTATTGTTTATTTCAATGAATAAAAACAATTCAAGGCATTAAACAGATAACTTACAGTTATTCAATTATTTCTTATTCTCACGAATAGGAAATAAGAATCTCAGGAATAAGCCTATAACATTTAAAACAATACAGAAATTTTACACTTATGATTCTAAATTTAACTAGTTCATGTAAAATATTTATAACTTATTTCATATATTTAATGAAATAAATATTTAAATAAAGAGGGGAAAATTAAAACTATTTATATAATGGTTTTTCGTACAGATCTTTCCTAAAATAAATATCTTCTACAGAAACTTTCATTAACATTTCTAATACATTTATTTATATAAAACTATCAAATAAAGAATTCTTCCTCACAAACTTTACCTTATAATTCCCTTATACAAAATATTCTTGAGTAAATTCTCCTTTTCAAACATTGAACAAACCATTGTGCTAACAATTTAATTTCCCGTGAAATCTTCAAACTGCAAGAATTGCTTAATAGTAATTAAAGGTCTTTCATAATTACAGTTTTGCATAGCATTTAACTACACAGATTCAATCCGTTGTCACCAATGAGCAATCTTAATTCTACAGAATTAAGCATTCCGCAAAATTCGACACACAATTATTTTCATTTCCTACGGGCCCTAGCAATTTTCTTAAATTAAAGGATATAATTAAACCTTTTTATCGATTTTGCCAGTGAAATAAAGCTTCAACTATGCCGAATGTCTGAAACAGACGTTAAAAATAATTATAAAATCTGTTTTCGGGCAGCTAATTGTCGAGAAATTCGAATTCTTTTTTCTTATTTTCCAATTACTGGAGATGAAATACAAAGGTTACTGAGAATGTAGCGGAGAGATTAGCAACGCATATTTCCCCGGAATTTATCGATTTTTGTTTCAGAGAAGGACATTTTTCATGTGTGTGAGAGATTACAAGTGGACTAAGAATAATTTTATTGTATTTGATGAGGTCTGCTTACTTTAAAGATTTTAAATGGAGCTCTTTGAATTAGCTTTTAAGATAGCTTCAGAGGAATGAAAACAGTTACTTGGAGCACTTCGATTTTAGTCTAGAGTTTATTTTGGAGATAAAAACTACATAAAAAGTTAGCAATTGCTTAAAAAGTAATATCGTTCACACAATATAATGAAGAGTAAGATATTGTTTAAAAAAACTAAGTGGATAGCAGCTTTTTACTGAAATTTAACACCGATAAGTTTTAATTTATTGTTTATTAACATAGGAGAGGGTGCATGGGGCACCTAGTCACACCAGGACCACAAAATTGTTAATTCTAGGAAAACTGTTTGTTACCACTGACCTTGATAGTAACCTCCTATATGACAGTCTTCATGGGAATCGTATATCTTCCTCTTTTTTGTGAGTGGCAAGCGGGTTTTTACAATCTTAAGGTACTTGTTTTGACCGAGTTCCCAAAGGACCACTTTTGTTTCAAAGTATTTTCAATGAACATGCTACATCCTCCCCCCCTGTGCATGACTTAGGTGTTTTGATTGCCATGTTGTACGATTCAGTATGGTTTATAAATGTAAATGAACAGAATAAAGAAAAAGAAAGAAAGAAATGGACATCTGTGATCTCTATTGAAGGAAATTGAAACTGATCAAGCAAGGTAAGAACCTGCTGAAATAATACATATTAATCACGATAGCGAAATTAAATTTGAGAAAAGCGATGAACAAGAAAAGTTTGAGTTGAAAAGAAAGTTTTCAAATGCTACCTAAAAAACTCCATCAAGAAAAATATGGAACCATAAGTATATCACAAGGCACACTTCACCCTGTCAAAAGACACGAGCAAGAAAAAATTCATGCCGATCATCAAAGGACAATAAAACTACAATAACTTGAACATATCACAGTTTTGCCTGCAAATAATATTCCTGTAATGTTAGTGAAAAGTGTCTGTGTGATTTGTGCTCTTTATTATAGTCACACACATTTGAAACTCTTTGGTTACGCTTGATTGACATTTTTTCTCAAATTATCAAACGATAATTGAAAAGTCCTTGAAAGTAGGTAAGTATACTTTTTTTTAATTAAACTATTCACTGGAAATACGATTTTTTCGCGTACAAACAAAATCATTAAAAAAAAAAGGATTTGGGTGACTCAGTCACCCCGCGAAACCATTATCGTTAGTATCGAGGTCACGCCTGCTCCCGGGTTAACTTCGCATTTCATAACAAGAAGAAAGCATATTGGCAAAGGGCCTCTTAGTTTTGAATATGGGCTGGGTGACGACGATTACAAACTCAAATGTTGCTCCTCTCTCAAACCACACACCCCAACGTGAGAAACTTGAGTCTCAACAGATTTAACGCGCATTAAACCCATCTATATTTAATGTATTTATACCATTAAGATTAAGCGGTCAATTTCTTTGCCCAAAATGTTCCAAAGCACATTTTTTATTGCATATCACTAAGCATAATACTTAACAAGCGTGAAAATAGAAGGATTTTATTTTAATTTTCTACTTTAAAGGTTTTACACTATTATTTTTTGTTTTATAATTGTATAACACAAATATCCCTAAATGTGTGTTTTTTATAAAAACACTATACATGCAATGAAGAATGTTTCATATATCTGAAAAGAAGTTCTCTCATACTTACAAAAAAAAGACACACACAATTGGAAGCATGGTGTAATATTAAGTTTTATATTACAATCGGTCAATTTTGAAGAAAGAAAAAAGAAAGGCCCAAAAGAATGCAATAAAACGTGATGTTTATTTAATCATAAAACTCAATTTAATCATTTTCATTAAAGTGCATGCAGTTGAATAAGATTAACTATAAATGAAATTAAAATTAGTCCAATTGTTGTTTTTGTATTAAAAAGCTTAAATGACGTACAAAATTATTATTTTAATATTGTTCAAATATAATTTGCTCATGTAACATAAACAATAAGTTTCAGTAAGAATTATAGATATAATAAGTAATGTTCCATGTTACATTTAGAAACGTCATTAAAACTGAAAAAAAAAATTAAAAAGACACCATGAAAAAAAATAGCGTTCCAAATTTTATATAGAAACATTCACAAGATATACCGAAAAGATCTTGGGAAGAAATAATTCAAAAAATTTGTGAACAATCATGAGTAATTATTATAAATAATTGCAAAACTTCCTTATCAGAGTTTGAAAAGAATTTCGAATTTATTAAGAAATAAAATAGATTTTCATTGGTTTGTATTCTTTAAAATTTTATTTTATGTTTTTGAATTAGGTTGAAAATAAACATGTGGAATTGTGTGTCTTTATCAATTATAAAGTTTTTAGGCACTTAAGTACCATAGACCAACTTCGTCAAACAGAAAGACCGGCCTAATATCGCAATATATAGTCAATAGTGAAAACCTTTCCCAAGCAAGTTTGAATTTGGCAATTGGCGACATTTTTTTTTAATTGGCGACGTCTTTTCTTTTAAAAAATTTGGTTGCCGGCACAAAATACGTAGGTACCTTTTTTTTAACGTTATACACCATTACGCTTTTTAAATTGAACTTTCTATTCATGAATATTACTAAATTACATCATAATATTTTTTTCAAAAATGCAGTCATTCATACAGTTAGTCTCTCATTTATACAATATCAATATTTATTTTTTGGACGTATTTCACGCTTAGCGAACCCAGTTAATTAACCTGTAATAATAGTACCACTGTATAATTTCATTTATTAAAAGCTTTAAAAAATAATTTCATTTTATTTAAATTTTCGCATCGATATTCAATGTTTGTATTGTTTTACATTTTAATCCCACGAGGCAATTCTGAAATTGTGTACTGCTTTCACAATACTGATTCCAGCACTAATCATGTCTAAATAAAGGCTTTCACAGAATTATAATGATGTAGTATTATTCTCGTACTTTATACAGCAGAATGGTACTCTGTCGCTAATATATTCATGTCCTCTGGCTCTTTGCTCCGTAGGAAGAGGAAATGCGCGAATAGTTGGATTAATAATGTATGGCTCGCTTGCATTCCGAGTACATGATCTGCTTCAGTAGTACATTTCCTCTTAGAATTTCTGTGTCTGTAGTAAATTAGTCCCAATATACAGAGGTGAGAAACTGTGAGGCTCATTTATGATACAGGATGTGCATTGCGCTCAGTGAAGTTTTAGAAAACTTGTTTGGGAAAGGAATTAAAAATGTAAAGGAAGATTTTTCATCTGGATTATTAATAATCTCTGTATGGGTAAATTTGCCCCTTTGAGTTGTTTGTTTTCTAGGTTGTTGCAAAGAAAAGTAAGAGTTCAAATTGCTTTTTGGAGATAAGAGATTAAAAATGTGCCCTGATTTTTTTAAAAAGTGATTATAATTATTTTATTGAAGGTTTTTGAAAATTCCTAATTAAGTTACAAATTTTGAATCTTTTTATATTTTGCAATGGTAAAGTTTAGTTTTTAGAGATTTGACGAAAAACAAGCATGGGGGAGAGATAGAGGTGGTGATAGTAATAAAAATTAACTTTAAAATATACATTGAAGTTTAGAATTTTTTTAAATTAGTAAAAGAAATTACTACATAACATATTCATGTGTGTGTGTGCCTTACGTTTCACAATATATTTACAAAAAGTCAACAAAAGGGCAAATGTCTATATTTAACTTTTGAATTGACGGGTAAAAACTATTTAATGACTTCAGGATCAATTTGTTTGTGTGATGAATGATAATCTTCTTAAAAGAAATTCGAAATATGATTATTTTACTTTTCAAATCATATAAAACAAAAAAGCTCCTTAATTTAGCTGACTGTCATTATACTCGTATTACAATCAAGCTATCATTACTTTGTATAATACTTTTTCAATAATTCTTTTTACGAACCTATTTATTTTGTTTTAAGTATAATGTTATTGAATTCATAATTGTTTAGATTGAAGAAGTGCTCTTCCACAATATCTAACGAGGTGCTGTGAAATATTGCATAAAAAGTTGGAGCAAATTTTGTTCTTATGTGCAACTTGGTCATTTTATTCTGCGACTAAATATACGGGAAAATTGCTGCTTAAAAACTTTATTAAAATTTTTTAAGGTAATTTTTTGCATTATTTCTAGAGTAAGGATGTTTTTTGGAAGTTTTCAGAAAAGTTCTCTTTTATCCACACAATTACCAAAGAAAAAGTTTTATGTATTAATAAAGGAATTGTTATGTTTTGAATTGTTTAGACTGGAGTTCTATTTTTTGAAAAATAATTGTTGCTGATAGTCTCAAATGATAGCTAAAGCATATTATTTTGAATAATTTCTTTAAAATTAAGGATCACATTACATTACATTAAATTTTAGTAATACTCATACTGACTAAGCAGAATCATTGAGGGGAATTTTTTTTTAAAATGGGCAGCGAAAGCAAATTAGATCACTCTCAAAGATAGATTATTATCTGTTTTGATCTTGATTAACTTGCATAATTTCATTTAATACGAAAATAATTTCGAGTATGAAAAAGAAAGTTAAACTCCTAAATATAAATCTACTTAAATTATTCTTGACAAAAGAATTCATTATATTCAAATTATTTTAAATGTAACCGAAAAAAATATTTGGCTAAGAATTCCTTCGTAAAAGTCATTTCTGATTATTTTGTAAGACATTTTGGATATTATTTATTTTCTTAACATAGTTCTTTTAATCATAAACCATAACATTATTTTTGCAATCACGAGGAAAATTATGTCCCCATTGAAATTTTATAATAATATCTAAGTTTTATTACAACAACAAAGCTTATAATAATTGAAATTACATATAGGTCCAAAAAAGAAGTGATAGTAACTATTGGACAAAATAAAGAAAAGACTTTAAGAAACCAAAGCTAGCTGGAAATATCATAAAAGTGGTATAAAAATTGCATCAGAAATATATAATCACGAGATATATTTTTATGTACAGTTAAATATATTTTTACGAGGTATACGTGTTTTTTACATATTAATAAATATGTATTTTAGAATGTTTTTATTTTCAGGATGAAGAAACCAGATGAAGAATGAATGTATTTTAATCAAAAGTTTCGATGGAAGTCAGAGAAATAAAAGAGTTCACTATTACTTTCACAAAAAGAGCTGATTTTTCTAACTAAAAGAAACAATTTCTCACTAAAATATTAGATTTTTTTTAATTCTAGTACTTTTTTTATATTCGAAAATAATTCGTAAATTTAAACTATTGACAGCAGACTGACGAAACAGAAATAAGAATTCCAAAATGTCGACATAAATATATGAAAATATGTAGTGCAATCTGATGGGAAGGGAAAATACGTATTTTTCGCAAGGGAAAACGCTAACTTTTTGCTTGACATTTTTCATCTATATTCATCAGAACTGGTCTCATAGACGTATCCAGAAAAAAATTAATGCTTTTGAAACTTTTTGAGGGAATAGATTTATTCATGATGAGTTTTAAAGACTGAGATTAAAGAAAGACTGGAATTGAAGACTGGACAGACACGAATTGTTTAGCGACAGAATATTCTTTAATATATCTCAAGATTATAACGTAAGAAACTAGTGGATTATTACTCCAAATTATTAACAGCAAAAAACCCACAAGAAATAGAAAAATTTGTTATTTTAAATATTAAAATAAAGTAGACATATATAAAGTACTTATTCAAAATACATAAGTTAGGAAAAGATGAAACATTATTTACTAAGCAGTTCTTCTCGCATGCAAACTTACAACTTAAATACATAATATTATGTATACTAATCAGAATAATACACATATCATTTATAACTATTTAATTATTTCAAACACAAATGATCTAATATTTGTTCTTACATTCTACTCATATGCATCTATCTAACAATAAATACACGTGCTTTAGAATGCAGTTAACCCAGCGTTTCTCAAACTGTGTGGCGCGCCCCCTTGGGGGAGTTACAAAAGGTTATTTAAAAAAATATTAATTTACTGAAAGTAAACAAGCAAAATACTTTCTGATATAATAAAACACAGAACGCACATTTACACTGCT